>JACCIB010000195.1:0-264239 GCA_018906965.1 Philotrypesis tridentata | reverse complement strand
TTGCTACGTTTTGTGTACATTTTGAAAATCCTTTCCTCGGTCGATTACGGACCGAGGAAGAGGAGCCGATTTGAAAACACTATTTTTGTGATTTAATCGACTACAGTTTCGGAAGTAAGGAAGTAGCTGATAGTCCAAGCTTTTATACTGCGAAAATTATCGCAGACGTTCAAGTGGTTTGTTTACAAGTGACGTCAAACGGGATTTGTATGTGTCTGTACATTACATAGGTCTAACGTTCACTTTTATTTCTCAGTTGGAATATAAAGGATATAAAGGATTATATAAAGGATTTTCAAAATGTACACAAAACGTAGCTGCTCTATATGTAAGTCTCACGATAAATTTGTCTTGTAAAAAATTTATTTCATATCTAAAGTTTTTTTTGAATAAACACAGTTTCCTGATGAGGGTGACAATGTTTGCCGAAACGTCGAAAAAAGGAAGGATGATCTATATTATTTCACCTCCCTTACCCGCTGCCTCGGCAAGATCGATAAATTCTTCAGAAAGATCATTTTAATCTTACATTATATTAAAGTGAAACTGACCTAGTGACACTTAACTGGTAAAACAGGCCCATCACTCGTAAAAATTAATTATTTTGATGGATTTCTTTTCACACTTTAGGTTAATTGGCGCTATCAAGCATCGATCTACCATAAAACAATCTTTGATACGGTTGTTCTATGGGGCTTTTTTGGAAGCTGAAAAACATTAAGTTTTCTGCCCACCCGTCCATCCGTACGAAGCGCGGCCTTATAAAGCTGTCTATCTTGGTACAGCCCCATATAACGGTTCACCCTTCCCCTACAATTTGGCCACCCTTACTTTTTAGTCTTGACACTCTTCTCTGTATTCCAATCATTCTCTTTTATTTTAGCTAAACTTGCCCTTCATTCCGGTTACCCCTCTCCTTCATTGAAAAAGACTTCTGCACACATAAAATTATTATCAAGTGTTAATGGATATAATCAGTTAAGGTTCTTGGTGAAGATTGTTGTCAAATGAAAACATTTGTTTATAGCGTACATTGTGTTATAGATTTATTTTCTTTCTTTACATTGTGAAACAAAGTTTAAATACAAGAAGTTAAGTTCACATAGAACATATATACATATGTATTTGTTGAATAAATTTAATTATAGATATTGATTTATAACTAATTTGTTTAAATTTCATTTATATACTGTGTACGTATTGATAATGCTTTGTTAATACTTTCTGTCTGAAAATATTATTAAAATATTTAAATTTAAATTTACACATGTATAATTACTACATAATTCCATAGAATAAAGTTTAAAATTTACGTTACAAATGATTAACCGTACAAACACCTTATATTTGCTGAATTCATTTTTCACATAAAATGATATACGCATTTATTTGCTGAAGAAATTTAATGGTTGATATTCATTTTCCTTCATTCCAGCCACAATTCTCCTTCATTGTACCCAATTCTAGAAAAAGTTAAAAAGTTTAAATTATAACTTTGTATGTTATAGTTTTGTGTTTCATTTCCATGTATACACTGTGTACATGTTGTTAATACTGTGTTGATATTTTATTATAAAGTTTACCTTGTCAATTATTAAGTGTGGAAACACTTTAAAAATATTTATATACTTTACGTAACTAATGTAACATATTAAAAAAATATATATTGTGACGAGTATCGTCACGCCGCATGCATATTTTATTGTAATACCTATGTTTTTATATATTTGCATGTGAGTTGACTTTTCAGATGTTCCCGCGCACCAGAGCTGTACGAGAGCTGATGGGTTTGTGAACGCGTCGCCTGGTGAGAGAGTGCGTGAGAGAGAAGCTTCTAGCGTAACGTTAGGTTAGACGTTAGATTCGATTCGAGCATCGAGCGCGCGAGCCGTGAAGCGAAGGAGCGATCTTCTCGAAATTAATAACATTGTTGCTTGGCATTTATTGTATAAAGATTGCGATCACGCGTGTGAGTGCCACTGTTTTTCGTCGAGAGAGCGTACCGCATACGAGATAGCTGGACCGAAGCGAGACTGCAGTTTACGGCTAATTATTGTAGTAGCGTCCTTCCCATTACTGTAAGTATCAGCTTCTCTTTCTCACTCTCACCAGCGCGTTCAACAATATCAGCTTCCGATTGACCGCGAGATTGTGCGCTAACAAAGCACATTTGTACTTTTACTCTGTTACAATTTTTGGATAATATAAGCAGTAGCCTTTTACCTAACGTCACGTGTGTATTTCATTTGTGAGTTTATGGTTTTCCCTGTTCCCCTTTTTCTAAAAACCACGGAGAATTTAAGTAGAGTAAATCTACATTTAACGTGGACAAACCCCGTTACAATATATATACATATAAATGTATATATGTGTATAATATTACAATTCTACCTTACCAATTATTAATCTATAAGAAAACTTCATATTAGTGAATCAGTCCTTAATTTTGTAGCTTATTGTGTTCTAATCATAGCTGCCGCTTTTTCAGAGGCGCTATTCTTGGCGATATACTTGAAGCTGCCTCTTGATTAAACGGCGCTCTCTTTATAATTCTATGAATTTCACCAAAATTGATTTAGCGGCGCTCTCTTTGAAACTTATGAGTTTTGCTCATATTGATTAAGCGGCGCTTTTACTGTAATTCTATGAATTTTGCTAATATTGAGTTAGCGGTATTTTTTTTGATAATGTCGAAGCTGCCGCTTTGCTTAATCTTAGCTGCCGCTTTGCTTAATCTTAGCTGACGCTTTGCTTAATCTTAGCTGCCGCTTTGCTTAATCTTAGCTACTGCTTTGTTAATTTTTCATTATTTTATTAACAACATTCAGTTTTTATTAAATTATAAAATTTCTTGATACACAATGTTTTTTGTATAAACTTTATTATCTTTTGTATTTTTTGTTTTGTTTTTGAAATTGTCATTTCTATTTATATCAAGTCTCAAATGTTCTGGATGTGTTGTTCTGGATAAAGCAACATATAATTGACCATGAGAAAATACTGAAGACGGTAGATATATACCAACTTTTTTGAATGACTGTCCTTGAGCTTTATTAATTGTCATTGCGTGTGCAAGTCTAATTGAAAATTGTGTTCTGGTCATTGAAAACGGTATTTCTTCTACAGGTGGAGTTAAAGATATTCTTGGTAATATAACGTTTGAACCAGTTTTTTTCCAGTAATTATTTCCACTAAAATGGTATATTTTTTCATTTATTTTATAATTAATCTTGTGCCATTGCAAAGACCGTCGTTTAAATTCTAATTTCGTAATAACATGACTACAGCTCCTTTCTTTAATATAAGTTTATGCGGTGGTAAGCCATTAGGAGTTAAGGAGTTTAAAAATTCTGTTGGTAAAAGTGAGTTTAAATCTTCATTATTAGAATCTTCGGCTGAATCGCAGCTTAAAAACATCTGTTCCTTTTCTTTGATGAGTGTTAAAATTTTATTATTTATTTCTAGAACGTCTGAGTTTTTTGGTGCCAATATAATATTTTCATAATATTCATCATTATTTGGTTGAATTATTGTACTGTATATTTCTTTAATGATATTTCCTTTTGATAACATTTCTTCGGGTATACTTATTAATTCATTTTCTTTTCCAAATTATTTGCGAATATTCCATCTCCTACATTTAAAAGCCATTTTTTGAAATGTGCATTTGATTCCACAGTACGTTTATTTTCTTTTAAACTTATAATTTTAAAACTGTCCCATAAATCACTCTTTTTTATACAGTTTTCAATTATTTGTGTTCTGTTTCCATGTCTAACAACTGGTAATATTTGCCGAAAATCTCCAGATACAATGATGATTTTATTACCAAAAATATTGTTGTTATTACAAATATCTTTAAACATTCGATCAACTGCCTCAAATGCGTACTTGGAAGTCATTGATATTTCATCCCAAATAATAATTTCAACATCCTTCATTACATGGCCAATAATACTATTTGCAGTTATGTTGCACGTACTTTGTTCATTAACGTTTAATGATAATTTGAATGTTGTATGCACAGTTTTTCCATCTTGTTATAAATTAGCAGCAATTCCAGTCCATGCAACCGTTAAAAATTTAATATTATTTATTTTTAAATAAGTTATAAGTGTATTTAATAAATAACTTTTACCGGTACCTCCAGGACCATCTATAAATGTGCAATTATCATTTGATTTTTTATGAATAGAATTTATTATCATATTATAAATAATTCTTTGTGCATCTGTTAATATTGAAATTGCATGTGCACATGAATCAGTGTTACTTACATTGAGACTGTCGTTGTCATCATCAGTAATATTGTAAGCTAATTGATTTATATTAGTGACATCTGGTAGGCAAAAATCTTTTGTTGAAAACCCATGAGAAATTAAAATGTCTTCTAATACTTTTAATGCATATTCTAGGCCAACTTCTTCAGACATTTTTGGTGGATAAAACTGTGTTTTATATTTTTCAAATAGTTCTGGTGCATTAAGTGGATTGTGAAATACACAAATGTAAGCAAATAATTGACACATACTTTTTGGAAATTTATACTGTGATGCTTCTTCTAAACATTTATCCCATTCTTCATCTGTAGCTATTAAATTTCTTGCTTTGCAAACTTCATAGTAACTTGAATATGTTATTCCATTATATGATTTTAAATATTCATATGATGTAGCTCCTTTAACATGTAATAATAATAATCGGAGAATGAATTTTGCCTTTTGTTTAGGATTTACTAAATACATCCTACTTAACACTGGTTTCGTATATCGCTTACGTTTATTCCATTTTTTTGCATTTTTATCAAATACATAATGTGTCGGAATTTCTGAATATAAATAATTCCGAGCTTCTACATCTGTTTGATTCAGTTCAAACCAAGCAGTAAGTTCTGTTCCAACATTCCTATTCAGCACGTTCATTTCTTCATTTTTTACATAATAAATTTGTTGTTGATCCTTATCATGAACAGGCATTTTATTAATGGTATGTGACAACTCACTCATATTATATTGTAATAAACGATGCATTGCTTCTGGAGGACAAACGTATCTTGTATTAATGTATTGTTTGATTTCATCATACTGTATTTTAAGTTCGTCGAATTCATTGTTGTTTTCATTATTACTAATTTCTTCTTTATTTAACTTCATTTCAATAAAAGCGCAGTCATGTCCTTTATAACAGTACTTAAACAAATATTTTATACACATAACAGTTGAACAAACTTCAACATTTATGTGACTATTATATTTTAATAGTAAATATGGATTGTAAGGTACAACGAATATGTTATCTGCACATTTTTTCGAAGAATAATAAATGTTTCTATTATCGTTTCTTCTTTTATATAAAGGATAACCAGTGTTAGTTACGGTATTTTCAGTAAATTTTTTTGGGAATTTTTTTGTACATGTATTTGTTTCTGAATCCATATATGGAGAGTTTTTATTTTGTTCGCCATAAGGACCATGAATCATAAATTGTTTAACAATTGCATATAATCGTCGATTTCTGGATTCATCAGGAATTTCTGCAGAAATTATTTCATCAATTAAATCATTATTATTTAATTTATCCTTTTTATCCAAAAAAATCAACATATGTATATGAGGTAAGCCTCTTTTTTGGAATTCTATGACATATGTAAATGCAATACAATTTTCAAAAATGTTGTTTTTTACAATGTCTTTTTTAAGTTGTTTTACTTTTTCATTAAAAACTTTTACTACTATATCTGGTCTATCCATAGGAACTTCATAATGTTGAATATTATCAATAATTTCTTTCCATTTAGGATTACAAGTCATAGTTATAAATAAGTCTGGTTTTCCATAAGTTTGGACAAGAACCATTGAATCTATGAATTTTTGATGCAAAGCTCGAGGACTTCCTGTAAAACTTGACGGTAAAATAAACATTTTTCCAATATTGAAATTCTCAATATTATTACAATATTTATTTGCAATATGATCCATTAATCCTTGATATAATTCTGTCCTCAGGTTTTTCTGATTTTTTCTAATGTAATATAATCTTGAACTCTCCACCTTAACCCATGCGTCATCAATGTATTGCTGGGATAGTTTACCAGAATTTATGTATGGACTAAAATCATTTCTTATACTTAATTTGTAGTTGTAGAATTGCAGCATGGACATATTCTTGTTGCTATTGTTTAATTTCATGTATGGGTTCCACTCAAAACCACCTTGCGGAAAAATTAAGGGATATGTCATTGGGTCTACATGTTTACTTATAATTGGCATTCTAATTGGTATCTCCGATTTGGGATATATACAGACATCTCTGTCTATTGGTGGTTCACCATCATTCGCTTCAAATACTACAGTAACTTCATTACATGCTGCAATATTGTAACGATTTTTATCAAAATTTTTATTTCTTATTATCAGCATTTTTACTTCTGGAATATTTGTATTATTGACATTAACTTTATTATTTGCCTGTAATTCCACTTCATACATCATTTTATAAGCTTCAGCATATGGATTATTTTTTCTTAAATAATTGTCTAATTTCCTTAAAATCTTTTCAGAACATTGAAAGGTATTATTTTCAATTCTACTTTTGTTTGCTTCTTCATTGTCGACAATATACATTTGACCATATTTTCTTGTTGTATTTTTTGGTGGATGTAATGCGTAAATGTCATGATATATTTGTCCACATATACGGATAACTTGTGGACCAGGAGTGAAAATTTTGTCAAATTTAACGCCAAAACTTGCGAATGCCAACATGTTATTATATATTCTTATATCATTTCTAAATTGTTTATTTGTTGCAATTAAATATTTTATTTCTTTAGGATATTCATATTTTTCAGGTAAAGTTACCTAGCCTTGATGACAACAGTTAGAGAATTTATTATTGTTTTCATTTTCAAAACTAAAATGTTTTGCATCACAATTTTTACATTTTAAAGTTAAATTACCAACGTTATTTTCTGGTATTAAATCTTCATGAATATCAGTGATGGGTATAAATGCACATTTATTACTTATAGTTTTTATCTTACATTTTTGTTTGCCATTTTCACAAGAGTCAATTTTTCTTCTTTTAGTTTCAATAATTTCTTTATTTGACCGGTTATTTTTTCATTTTCTATTAGATTGATGTTTAAAATTTGTTATATTGTAATGTAGAAGTTGTTCCATTGTTAATTTTGTGCATTTAATATACACGTCTTTAAGTTGAAGATTTTGGAATTGTTTCGCAATGTCATTGCATACAATATCATTTTCTTCTTGTAATAATCTCATATTATAGCTTGATTTATCTTTAATGTTGTCATTATTAACAGATGTTAATTTTTGTTTTTCATAATAATTTTTATTTTTTTCTTGCATTATTAATTTATCGTCTTTCTTAATGAGCTTATATGTATAAGATTTTTTACCGTTCTCTAAGATTTTTTTCTTATTTTTGTTATAATAATTTTTATTTTTTTCACGTTGAATCAAGTCATCATTTTTCTTTACAAAATGATGTATGGAAGACTGCTTAGATTTGTCTAAAATTTTGTTTTTATTTTTCTGATAATATTGTGCATTTCTTTTTTGTACACATATTCGAACAACTTTCTCGGCTGACTGCTGTGGGTGTTTAGAATTTTTTAATGAACTTTCATTATTTTGTTTAGATTTTTGCAAAATCTTATTATTTTTGTCTTTTTTAACGGCATCATAACAGCAAATTTGTTGAACTTTCTTCAAAGTACTTTCGTTATCTTTTAGATTGTATTTTTTATTTGCAGGTGGTTCTGATTTAGATGATTCATTTTTTTTAGTGTTGTTTTTTTCAATTTTTTTATTATTATTCTGAGATTTTGTCACTATTGAATACGATTTCATTTCTGTAATGTCTTCCTTTACAGCATCATAAGAGCAAATGTGTTTAACTTTTTTCAAAATACTTTCATTACCTTTAAGATTGTATTCTTGATTCGCATGTTGCTGCGATTTAGATGATTCATTAATTTTATTCTTGTATTTTTCACTTGTTGCTTTATTATTTTGAGACTTTGTCATCATTGCATACGATTTCATTTCTGTAATTTTTTTTTGTTCACTAAATGATTCCAGCAATTGTCCTTGTTCTTTTATAAAAATATCTAATTTTTGTGACTCGAGTAATTCCATATTAATTTTTTGACAATTAAAATCTAACAAATCAAAATTTTTTGCATGTTGCACATGCCGATTGTATGGAACAGAACTCGAAATAAAATTGTAATGGCTTCTTACTAAAGGAAACATTTCTAAAGATTTTGTTTTATAAATTTTTAATAAATATTTTCTTATTTCATTGATGTTAAAACTCAAACCACAAGGATAAGTATTAAAAATAATTGCAGTTGCAAATGCAATGGCAAAAACTCCACAATCATATGCATTTTGTTGATATTGTACTTCTTCAAATGTAATTTTAATGTTTGCATTATAAGGAAATAATCTATTTATATAAATTTTGCAATCATCTGACAATATTTTACTACTGCAACTATCATAAACGTGAATAGTCCTGGTATTGTACCAAATAAAATTCCAATGTCCTCTTTTATTACTACCAGAAAAAAGAATTTGAATATACTCAGAATCAATTGGCACTGGTTGTATATTGTATGGTCTTTGTATTAGTAAAGGTGTCTGCATAGAAAACAATGTTTGATTTTTCACAATTTCATTAAATTTATTTATATGTATATCTATTAACATTTGTTGATTGTGTAAGTCATTCTGGTTATTGAAAACAATTTGTTGTTCCGTTTCAGTCAACATTTTGTATGTAATGAAATCTAAAACTTAAAAAATTAAAGTATTAAAAAAATCATAAGTGAATGAGATGATATTACTTCTGGAAACAAATTTTGATAATTAATAAAATTAAAATTTTATATATATATATATATATATATATATATATATATGTGTGTGTGTGTGTGTGTGTGTGTGTGTGTGTGTACATATATATATATATATTAAAACAAATAATATTTAAACATATATACATTTAAATATTCATGTATACAATTTAAATGATAAAATTTAAAATTTTCACGCTTTAATTCACTTTATAATTGAAATTTAATTTTAAATTATTATATAACATCCTTATAACTGCTGCCAACTCATTTTCTTTGTAGTATAATGCCTAACCTGAACCCTGAAATTGTAGTCGTATATACTGCTGATAAAAAGATAAACTCATCCACGTCGGAACTCAATGTTAACAACTTTACAACGTTATTGTTTGAAATGGACTAAAACTCAATGAAACCTCTACTCCGGTATGTGTAATTGTGTTAGAACTAATATCTGGACAAAGTTTGAAGTGCAACAATCTACTTGTATAAAAGTAATACACGCATAACAATAATATCAATGACACTCAGTTTATCAGATACGTATATTTTCATCATCATTAACTACATTTTTTTTAAATTAAGGAACACAATTCTTTCTGTTAAAATAAATTATTATTTCTGTGTTACAGGTGATTTGACTAATTTGATCTGAGTAAACAAATTATAACCACGAGACTTCTCATTAACTATAGGTACAATTTTTTTATCTGGCTATAATAGATTTTAAATGAGTGCAAAGAATATAGTAGGAATAAATAAACATCCATTGGTTACAAAATTGCATTTTTGGAATATTCTATGTTTCGTACTCATTTAAAATCTATCATAGTTACAGGGCAGAAATTTGACATACAAATTAGTTTGAGCATATTAAACAATAAATGCAATCAACTTTATGTAATAACTTATAATTTTGATTTTCATATTGATACATAACTGAAAATGTAGACGCTAAAGCCATAAAGTGTCAATATGAAAATCAAAAGTATATGTTATTACATAAAGTTGATTGCATTTATTGTTTTAATATGTTCAAACGAATTTGTATGTCAAATTTCAGCCCTGTAGCTATGATAGATTTTAAATGAGTACGAATCATAATATTCCAATACATTTTGTTTGTACAGTACATTTTGTTATATATTTATTTTCATTCTTTACACAGTAAAATAAAGTTTAAATGAAAAAAGTTCAATAAGAAGTTGAGTTCAGATAGTTTCAAATATAACATATATACACAAGTATTTGTTGAACTAATTTAATGATAGATATTGATTTCTAATTCATTTGTTTAATGACCATTTATTTACTAATTTTTAAATTAAAAACTAAACAATACTCAAAGCCGAGTGAGCAATAGCGAGCGAGGTAACTCTGGCTAGTTTATATTATAATGCTTGAAATTGAAAGGATTGTATCTTCTATCGCCGTTAAAAGCTTTATTATCCACAAATCCTATTATAACCCTTTTTGGCATCTGTCCAAGTATAATATTGTCTAGAGTTTCTCCGAGGACACCACCCCGCATAGTAACGGTTTGAACTTAAACGCGCGTCAGCGGATATTTCGCAGTAGCTTTTGATAAAGCTTTCGTATGAGCTATTAAAAAACTTGCTTCAACTATACTCGCTACATGCACATTACTACCGGATTCCATGAATCAGAATTCATTTCTCGATCTTATAAGTTTTACTCAGACTTCAACGCCATTTACAAGATACTTTTCTTGATTAAAAATGTCTGCATGAAGATGACCTTGAAGGTCGATGCATTTTTCTTTTTCTGTTAAAGAACTTCTAGTTTTAAATCCTAAATTTCTGTCAGATATGTCATCCATAAATCCTGGTATATCATCGTACCATAGACTGGATGAAAGATGAGAATTTTTAGCTCCAGATTCGTGATTTAATAATGTTTCTATATACGCCCTGTATGGATAAGCATTGTTAGTTGGTGTCACGAGTTTCTGATTAAATCTAACCTCATTCTGATTGAACATAGAGTGGAGAAAATTACTCACAGGACCAACTTTATAATCATCTTCGTCTGTAAGTTTTTCTTCGGACCCGTTTTTTATTTTCACTCGTAAGTATAACATAGTATGAGCTAGATCTATGTATTCTTCTGCAGAACCAGGGATGACAAATTCTATAGGTGAGTCATCCGATAGAGATGATATTGGTTTATAATTTATCCATTGAACTTTCAATTGTCGTCTGCGTGGGAGGAATTGTAAAAATAGACAACTCCTCCCTCATGCACTCGCAAGATGAGCTATGTAGAAATGACATTTTAATTATTTCTTTTTAAATATATCAACTATCGCGCGTAACTTCTTCTTCTGATTTGTTTTCTTCTTTTTTACGGGCAGACTTTTGTTGTCTTTCTTCTGTTTAGGAGATTTTACTTTAACCTTTTTGGAAACTTTTTTCTCAGGCTCAACTTTCTCCGTCGCTACTAGCAATTGAATGAGGCTCCGACAGTGAATTCACCTTCTTATACTCGCGTCCGTTTAGTAACCTATCCAAGTTGGCTTCTGTTTTTCATTTTAAATTTTGTCCAGATTCCTGTATACGTCGCTTAAGTGCGTCTTTAAGAGGTACCTTATTGTGCGTAACATCTTTAACGACGTTAAATCCTGGACGTACAGCTTCTTTACCGACTTCCCGAGATCCTCTTTTTAAAAGCGGTAAAATACTCCTGTATATCCCTCTCAAGCACCCACCAATGCCGGAACCTCTTTGTGGATTTCTGTCTGCATATACAGTGTCGATTAGATCCGGTGAATCATCGCCACGTCCTACCTGTGCATCGAAATACGCGTCATAATGAGTGGAGGCCATTATTGATAAATTTTTTTAAAGTGTAGTGCAACACTGAGCGTCCCGTACTCGAATGGTACAATATTGCCTTGCTGGTCTCTTATATTGATTTCAACTCTCCGAAAATCAGAGCGCTGTAAAGATACGTAATTCAGCCTTGTAAATTCTTTTGATTTACTCGATCCGAAATCATACATGTCTTTATCTATCAAAAAAGATCTTAAGAGAGGTGTTTGTGTGTCACCGGTAATGTAAGGCTCACAAATGTCGGAATAAATATTTATCATAGTTGGTAGGCCGTTTTTCATAGAAGCAGGATAGTCAAATGTGTAAGTTGAGCATTTATCATCTAGAATAATCGGCTCGGTGGATGTCGAGCCTAAAATCCTACTTATATGCTCGGATATTTCTATTATATGACTTGCATTTTCCTTCCATTTTTTAGTTATCCTTATAAAGCCTCTATCGCTAATTTCAAAAATTAGGTGATCTTTTACATAACGCAATTCATTTATCTCCTTTATTAAATCTTTCAAATTACTATAATTTCCGTGAAAAATAGCCACTTGTACAGTGGAGGGCAAATTAACCTCTTCTACATCCATTTGGTCTGTACTGCTACTATTTTGAAGTATCGGAGGTCACAAATAATTTTTTTTAACATCTCATCGTTAATTTGATTAATATTAAGAGTTGCGATGCGTATCAAATTTTCTTCAGCGTGATCCGGTACTTGTAAAATTGTTTGAGGGTAATGAACTTCGACAAGAGCCACCTTCCAGTGACCATGCAATTGAATCTCTTGAGGAAGTCGCACTCTAAAATTTGAACGGCTATTATTGGGGAAATATTTTTTACTGTTTGCACTCGATAAAAGTATGTAAAATTCTTCCTTCATTTCTACAATTGTTGTAGCTCGCTAGCGGGTATCCAGGAATCGAACTTGTCGGGATATCCAGCCCAACTGACGAGATATTGCTTATTTTGACCTTTTCCCTTACTGCTAATAATATTCTTAACGATAAAAGTATCTTTGCTTAGATCTTTACGAACTTGGGTCAATTCTTCTTCATAAAATATTCCGTCAATTTCTTCTCCAGCTAAATCTTGCAGCGTATATGCAAAAGGTGCTCTGGCACGTGAAACGCGTATAATTTTAAAGATTTCCTCCGTATACGTTCCTTCATATGTTTTCGAAAAGACGTTCTTAGCTGTACTAACTCGCACCAGGTCGTGTACGTGGTATTTAGGCTCTTGTCTTTTAAAATTACGAGCATATCTCTGCATTGAATTCTGATATGCTACGTAAGCGTTTTGAATGTTTACTTTACTAGGAGTCATTTTTATACTAGAGTACTCCGTATTATTATAAGACTTTACCAAATTTTGTAAAATGTCGATATATTTTTTGGTATTGAAATTCGTAAAGTATCTCCACATACGCTCTTTTAGAGTTCGGTTAAAACATTCGGCGACGGCTGCTTTTACATCAGGACTCCTTGCGACTCGAAACATTAAATTTTTTTCTTTTAAAAATTCCTGAAACTCTGAACCTGTCAATTCCTTGCCTTTATCCGACTGTAAAATGACCGGTTTACGGTTTTGACTCCTGGATAAAATTTTGCGGAAAGCTGAAGTCACGCTCGAGCATATTTTGTCATAAAGAGGCTCTACCCAAGCAAATTTACTCAAGCAGTCAATCACAACAAGAACATATGAATAATTTTCATTGTACGATTTGATAGATTGAAGATCTGCAAGATCTGTTTCCCAAACATCACCAATGTTGGATACGTGATAATTTCGGCGTGGATATCGCAATTGTCTCTGTTTATGTAGTGTATAAGCATCCTGAGATTCTAGCCATTCTTGTAATTTGTTCTTCTTAATTTGACATTTTGATGATTGTAACGTTTTATAAAGTCTATCGATGCCGTTGTAAGACGAAGTCTTGGACGGATCGTGATAAATCTTATTTAGTTTTCTATTCATTTTACGTGTCTAGCAAACTCCAGACTTTTCTTTTTTTAGTCTGGCGAGACTTAGGTATCTGATAATCAGCCGAAATAATTGTATTGTCACCGTCTTCTTCGTCAATGCTTTCAGATTAAAGTAGTATAAAACATAGTATGGAACTTGTGTGCAAAGGGTTTTCTCCAAAACGATGAGGGGGTGGGAAGGTCCCCATCGTTTTGGAAATAAACCCTTTGCATACTCGTTGCATAATAATTAAATAAACTCAATTAGATTGGTACCTAAATATTTAAGGTAAACATCCCGAGACTTATGTTCCTCTTCTAGTTTTTGGTAAGCTGTTGAATCCTTGGTCAGCAAACTGCTAACCCGTGTCGGTAAAAATAAATCAAAATTGTCGTCTAGTACGACGACAATTTTTATCCCAAACTTGGATTGTACCTTCTTCATTGTTGTTAATTTGTACTTCCTATCAATCTCCAACTCCTTCATCTTCTTTGTTGGCAAGAACGATAACGTTCTCGCCACTGCGTTGATTAAATCCATTCTGAAAAACAATAAAAACAACAATTGGTTATAAAAATGAATGGATGTGTGTATAGCTTGTCTGCGCGGGGAAAAAGTGTATACGGGTGAGAGAGGTGGACAGAACGAGAGAGAGGGAGAGAGAGAGACAGCGCGTTAGCAAGAGAGAATGCAAGAGACAGCACGCTAGAGAAAGAGAGTGCGAGAGAGAGAGCGCTACCGGGTTAGAGTGCGAGAGAGAGCGCGCTAGTGAAGAACAGCGCGCTAGCGAGATAACGCAAGAGACAGCACGCTAGCGAAAGAGTGCGAGAGAGAGAGAGAGAGAGCGCTACTGAGAGAGAGAAAGAGAGCTCGCTAGCGAAAGAGAGCAAGAGAGAGAGAGAGAGAGAGAGAGAGAGAGAGAGAGAACGCGAGAAAGAGAGAGCGCGCTACTGAGATAGTGCGAGAGAGAGAGAGAGAGAGAGTACGCTAGCAAGAGAGAGAGAGAGAGTGTATGTGTGTATAAAATTATATATACTGTCACGTACGAGCAAAAGCTCAGGTGACCAGCCGGCCTGATAACCGGAGCCGGCCCGAAAGCCGGAGCTGCCGCTGCACCAGACGCAGCGTCAGCAGAGAACAGGCCGGCCGAGAGCTTCCCACGGCCAAGAAGTGCAAGCTTGCACCTTGGCCGCGTGACTGCGAGTCTACGAGCCGCAGCTCGGAGACGACGCAGGCAGACCACCGGCGACCGCGAACAAGGGCAGAGCTCCTCTCTCCATAAGCTCAATAAACCATATACGCAACTTACACACCTGTCTCGTGTCCTTCGAGACACTCCTACCCACGCGTCTGTTACAGCTTTTGGCATCCCTTCAGGGTCTCGAAACGCGACGCGACGACAGTGTACGTGTGTCGTACCTCGGCAAATTCGGCAACGCGTGCGTGTGTGCGTGATTGCGAAGCGTCCCTGGGACACCAAGGGAAAACTGGACATAAAACTAGTGTGGTGCAACTCCATCGCAATCGATCGACTCCATCGACCTCGAAGGGACACAGTGGGTCTCTCCCGCACATCCGGAGGATCCGACGAGCGTCTTCGCCTGTCGACAAGCAGCTACGTGCAGCAAGACCAAGGTCGCTACACAGCTCTCAACAAAAAACTACGAGGAGCCAACAGCCACGCTGCTGCACCACTTCGCCGCCACGCGACCACCGCCGAGGCCAGCGAATTTTTTTTCCGGGACTAGAAATCTGCGAGTACACTCTCGCAGCACCACGCCATACAACGCACATTACCGACTTTGCCAATCGCCCAGGTCGCCGAGGCTCGAAGCTACTGCTCGAGCTCAACTTATTTAAACAGCGCACATAGGTGCGCTCGCAACCCAGCACAGCTGGTGGAATTTTTGGTGCTCCTTCACGCAAACGCCGGCGAGCTTTGCGTCGAAGCATATACAGGAACACCCACACCATCGCACCAAATCTTCGGACGTCGATCAACGGAGAGCCAGGGTCACCAGCACGGCCAGCACCCCCCAACACCAGCGTCAGAACGCGTCGCAACAAGATGCATCTTCGAGCCGTCTTCTTACTGTAAGTCCGCCTTCAAGTTTTGTGCAGTTCGGCTGGTTAATTGCTTGCCCCCCTCGTCACGCGTAGATTTCGTATCACGAGACACCGCGCTGATACGGTTTGCATCCGAGAGTCCATCGCCCCGAAGCATGACTAAGACAAAATTAGCAAAGGCCATGTCCGTGTTGAATTTAAAAGCTCGCACCGGTCACTCGGAGAGCGAAGCCGACGGCGGCAAGCGCGGCGGTAAAAGCGACCCGGAAACGCGAAAACGTATAAAAGAAGCGTGCGTGGTCTACAAGTCGTTCGGACGGCTATCTCCGGAATCGCAGGAGCTAATGCGCAGATCGCTACAACTCAATCCTCCCAGCGGCGGCTTTGCGGGATTTCGGCAGTGCGAAGAAGACGCGGCGCACGCGTCGGAGTGTCTCGAATTACCACATTATCCGGAGGGCGACGCATCCTATGACGATGGCGACAGCAACGCGACGTTTGTAATTCCACCCAAAAAGAAGATTCCCGAGAGCTCCGGAGCTATCAGCAAATTCGTCCCCGGCCCAAAATCCTAGATCGACCGGCTGATGCCGGGCACGGCGGCGGACGTGGGCAATGTCCCGGATATTTGGGGCGCCCTCGGCACCCCAATAGCAAAACCGGCACGCGTCCAAATAAACGACAGATGCATGGCAGGGGTGTCCAATTTGCTCGAGATCAAGCAGATCGCGAACGCCGATGTGTCGCGCGATGTATTCGTGTCAGGGAGCGACTCTGGTGCGGGATGGGTTCCGGAGGCAACCGGCGCCCTGCAAGCGACCCCCCCTAGCCTAGGGGCATCGAGAACCCCCGCCCCTGATGGCGACGCAAGCCTGTCGGCATCACCCCAGCCTACCTCCCGCGAATGGGAGGCGGAAAGACTGCGCCAGGTGCTCCGCAAATACCTCGCGGAGGAGGACGCGGCAGCTTCAGAGACCGCGGCCATCTTCCAGCAGGGCCTGCGAATGCTGGAGTCGGAAAAGGGTGCGGCCAAACAGCTTTTCGTCACGCCACCGACGGCCACGGGTACGAGTTACAGCAACGCAAACACGAAGCGCGTGAGCGCAATCCCCGCGACGACGCGAGCTCACCCCGGCACGGACTGGCTAGCCACGAGCTCCGCCGGGGAAGGCTTCACGGGCACCCCCCAACCTCGTGCCGCACCGGCCGTCACGAGCCCCGCACCTGGGATGGGACCACCAAGCCCCTGGGGGAGCCATCGGCGCACACCCCCGGCTGACGACCCCAGCAGTAGCCCCTCCAGTGGATCCGAAACGGGGGCAGGGAGCAACAGGTCCCGCCGCAGAAGGCGGCGCCGAAGCCAACAGGCCCAGTCCGACGGGGCAAACAATCGGCATCCCCCTCAGCGCACGAGTCCCGAGCGTGGCAGCCAGACAGGCCGACGGGCCAAAGGAAACGCCAGTGCGCCGATATCGCGACCGCGTCGCGAGTGCCAGCCCGGCTTCATGCGAGCGAGTCTGCCAAGCCTGGCGCACCACAGCCAGAGTGACCGCGACGGGCCGCCCGATGGAATAATGGATCACAATTACCACCGCGACCGACGGCACAGCGAGGTCAGGCCACCCGCCTCCAACGCGCGCGATACACGGAGCCGCGAGCAACGCATACAACGCACTAGCCCTCCCCGCGGATCACGCCGCGCAGTGATCGATCGTCCTATAGACGACCGCGGGGCCGGCAAGAGCTCCGCCAACGGTTAGCGCGAACGGCGCAGAAACCCCCGGTAGCATCCCGTGAGAGACGCGATAGTTTCCCGGATAACCAGGGACGACAGGGAGATGGAAACATCGCCGGCGGCAGCCCACGCCTTGACCATCGCCGTAGAGCACCAGCCCGGCACGGCACGCGACAAGGCGCTGCGCGGCACCACGACGGCGATCCGGGAGATTCTGACCATAGCTGGCACAGCAGCTATTACACAGCGGGGGGCGGCAGGACCAGCCAGGGGTTCGGGTCGGATTGCAGCACGCAATACCGACGCCAGCGCAACCCCGGCGACCATCAGCGCAGACGCGACGGATGGTCGGACAGTGACGGCGGCAGACGTGGCTGCGCTTCGGACGGACGTAACAGTGGACGCGACGAGCCGCGAGACCCCTATCGAGAGCGACGTGACAGCATCGATCCCAGCGCGCACCGCAGGCCGGTCTCGCGAGGCGAGACAGGGGACGACCGTCGCGACTACGCACCGAGGAGACGGGAATACTATCCCCGCCGCGCGTCACCCCAGCCGCCAATGATGCCTCCCCCTAGTCCACCGCCACCCCGGCAGCCAGCTATGCCATCCCCCACCGCGCAGCCTCCCCAGCCCCCGGGCGTACCCCCACCTGCTCCACTGCCACCCCAGCCACCGGCAGCTCCGCCACCCCAACCACCCCGCCAGACGCCACCGGGCCGGCACGAAAATCTAGGGGGTGGTAACCTCGTGTCAGTTGCAAGCATGGACCCTAAACGCTATGCTCACTTCAACCAAACGTTATCGATGATCCCGAATTTCGACGGGGATGTCGACATGTTGACGATATTCACAACTGCCGTCAGAGAGGTCCTGTACGCGTTCGGGCCAGAGTTCGAGCGCTTCCTATTACGCCAGATCGCCAACAAATTAACGGGCAAAGCGACACAAGGATTCCGAGCCCGCACCGTCAGCTACGATTCGGTGGACACGTTCCTGAACGAGCTGACGCTCCACTTCGCCAACATCGGCATCGCAGACAGGCTCTCCGCTCAGATGAGGGCAGTTACTCAAGGAATCTGAGAGTCCGTCAATGACTACGGATTCCGGGTCGAGGCGCTGTATAACCGTCTGATTACCATCATCAACTCGGCACCAAATCGAACCGAGTCTGACCGCGCGTCCCGCAGGCGGCAGACAGACGCGGACGCGCTTGACCAATTCATGTATGGTCTTCGCGCCCCGCTAGACCACCTGGTCCGCTGCACTCACCCCGCCAGACTGGGAGAAGCGTTCAACGCCGCGATCGCACATGAGGCCAAACTCGGGGCGAGGCTGGATCCTACACCAACCCCAGAGGTCAAACCGACAGCCCAGATCCGGCTAGCTGTCGCAGGCGCAACGGACAAGGGCGCGCAGGCAAGCCAGCCCGCAGCCCAGGAGGTGGAAGGAGCCCCCCAGCCAACCGGCAATCAGCGGCCGAAGGCCTTCTGCAATTATTGCAACGCCCACAGCCATGCGCTCGATGAGTGTAGAACGTTGGTACGAGACGCGGGGCAGAACCGCATCACCAACCCTCGCGCCGACCGCAGACAGCCGGATTCCGAACAGAACAATAACAACAACAACAATAACGGGAGACGATGTCAAAATCGTACCCGATTAATGCTGCCTTCAGGCGGTTGAAGCGAAGATCGGGCTTCTTCGTCTTGTGGAAGTGCTTCAGTGCCTCGTGATTTGTGATGAAGGTGAACTTGCGGCCGTACAAGTAGTTGCAGGGCAAGTTGGGCGCCGATCAACCATGCGCCTTCGCTTCACGCTGTCTCAAGGGCAGCGAGCTGAGGTACCCGACCTACGATAAGGAGCTGCTCGCCATGGTATATGCAAAGGAGCAATTCCGATGCGCATCGAGCGAAACCGCATTGCGGAGATCCTGCAGGAATCCGTGCGAAAACACGCCCTGCCGGAAGCTCAGCAGCCGCCCCGGGCGGCCTCTCCCACTGATAGAGCCAGCCTCATCACGACCTTCCCAAGGCCGTCGACCGCTCCGGAAGACATACGGCCGGAAACATGGCAGTATTTGAGGGATATAGCACCCCTGGGGCACGAGTCAACACGGGGGACGTCGGCTTATAGCAGAAAGACTCCAAGACTGTATTCCCCAGCCCCGTCGGCAAGTGCAGCCGGCAGTACAGCACGGGTCCAGTTCGGCAGCCCCAGTTCACCGGAGCCAGAAATCACCTTCTCGGCCCCGAAGTCGACACAGACTAACAGCTCCGACCACACGACCGGCGCACACCCGTACACAGCCGAGCCGCGAAAATCAGGTAGACCGCAGGCGCATTCCTCCGCCTCCGTGCGAAGTGCACCAACGCTCGTCCTTCCCTGGCCATGGCGCACCGGCTCCTCCAGAAAGAAGCTCGCCGTAAAGGTAAGCAGGCGGGCGCAGGGCAGCAGGAAAGGTCTGTGTATCGAAGTAGCGGAAAACGATAGCGCCCCCGAGAAGACCATCGCGACCACTCCGATCGCGGCCGCTCCCCCAACCCCTGTGCAAGGCACATCGCCAGGGTGCGGCGGCAGCACTTCGCGGCCAGCGCGGACCCCTTACGCCAACAACTCGCCCACAGCGAGCCAAAGGCCAGGGGGCATCCCGGAAAGCGTGGTAGCACGCCGAACGACAGCTGGCGACAGGGCAGCCGACTCACCCCCGCACCAGGCCGTGGAGGTCGACGAGACGGCCGACGGCACGATACCCGACGATCCAGTGGACGTCGGACCCCGCGAAGACTTTGTAGGCGTAAAACGCAACTACGGTCGGCGGAAGTCGTCGTCAGACGTGCGCTCGTCAGCGTCGTCAGCCAACGTGTTGATGCACACGTATATAAGGAAAGGCCGCTGCTCGGAGGCATACCTGACCCTGCAGCAGTGCCCGGATATCCCCAACGATCCCCCAGGTAATTGCCTCTTCTACTCCCTCATGGCGTCGGACAAACTGCTGGCCTGCGGCGAGTATGCGGAAACCAAGGCTATCCTGGAATCAGATCACGCGTGGGGCAATGTGGATTGCGCGTTCGTGTTGGCACACGAGTTTATGGTCAACGTATGCATCCACTTTAAAAGCCCGGGAGGCAGCACGATATTCTTCCACGTACTGGCGAATGGCGCGGACGAAACCGTCTACTTGCACCTGGAAGGTCAGCACTTCACGCCCTATAGGCAAGTGGTAATACCTGAGGGTCGAGCGCGTGGAGATGCAACTGCGCGCAGCAGATCCCCACCGCCGGATGATGGGCATAGTTCGACCGTCTCCCCAACACTTGGCCGTGGGGAGCGCGCAAAGGGGAGCTCAGCAAAAGCCCCCGGGAGCCCGGAAGACCCTGGGAACGCTAGCTCAAGGGACAACCCGGCGTACAGGCAACCCTCGCCATCGCCTGCGGACATCCCCATGCCGCAATCCCCCTGCGGGGCAGGCGGCATATACCACGAGAACAGGCCGAGCGCGGCAAGCAGCCCCGCGCCCCGACGCCGCGACCGGACCCCCTCGGCGGAGGAACAGCCGCCACAAGATGAAGCACTCAGCAGAGCTACGGTCACCCCAGACCCTCACGGAGAGTCAAGCAGCCAGGTGAGACCAAGCCGGCGGACCTTCGGAGAGTCAAGAGTCGGGATGCCCACGGTAGCAACGGCAGCCCTCAAAGAGGACGCCCTCAGGCGTTACGTCATTGCGCGCGCCAGACCTCCGCGCGAAAAACCGCCATGGGCGACTCCCGACGGCGAAGAGGTACCGCCGTTCGTACACCTACGACCGGTGAAGGAGCATCCCTTCGCTTACAAGGAAAACCTCGTCTACCTCACGGCGGCGGACAACAAGCTGTCCTCGGAGGTCCTGCGAGCACTCGTAGAGCGAGGCTACATCCACCCCGAAAGCCTAGCGGCCCAGCAACTCGGCGTCGGCGAAGTGAGTATCTCGGACTGCTCGGGCCTCCAAGTCATAGGCCTATGCGTCAAAAACTACAGCGAAGAGAGGCCCATCCGCAGCGACCTGCGAAAGTGCCTAAAGACGCTCAGCAGGGTGACGACGGCCCGCAAGCTAAAAAGCTTCGCCGTAGTCCGAGACCTCGGGATGCTGAGGCTGGCCGAATGGACAGTCTTCGGCGAGATATTTGATAGCATATTCGCCGGCAAACGCATCACGGCAGTGCTGTACTTGAACAACCTGCCCGTCTCGGCTACAAAAAATCGTTATAAGCTTATCAAGCAATACCATGTGGCGGCCGCAGGAGGCCACCGCGGCACCACGAAGACGTACGCGAAAATTGCGTGCGACTTCTACTGGCAAAACATGCGGCATGACGTCAGGCAGTTTGTCGCTCGCTGCGGCATCTGCCAAACGAACAAGCTAGTCCGCATAAAAACTCGCGCGCCACTGCTCATAAGCAACACACCGGCTTTCCCCTTCGACCAGTTGGCGCTGGACTTCTACGGGCCGTTAGAAAGGACGAAACAGGGGAACCGCTACATCCTAACGGCGCAGGATCTCCTCACCAAGTTCACCCTACTGATCCCGGTGAAGCTAGCCAACGCGGAAGAAGTTGCGCGATCCCTGACCGAAAAAGTAATATGCGTATTCGGCCCACCCGAGGCCATACTCACCGACCAAGGGACGCATTTCCAGAATCGGCTAATGGAAGAATTTGCCAGGCTATTCGGGATCCGAAAATTTTGCACGACCACATACCATCCCCAGTCCAATGGATCTATTGAGCGCATGCATCACACGCTCACCGAATACCTGCGCAAATACGTCAAGTCCTTCGATGACTGGGACTTGTGGACATCCCTATGCCAGCACGCCTACAACTGCACCGTGCACGAGAGCACTCGGTACTCGCCCCACGAACTCGTATTCGGGACCAAGCCGAGAACACCGTCCAACTTCCCTCGTGAGGAATCGGCCCTGACGTATAACGAGTTCATCGAGGAAATGACGGGTAACCTAGAGGTGCTCCAGACAGCGGCAGCCATGAACCTCGTGCAGGCCAAATTCCGCTCCAAATATTACTATGACCGAAAGCTCAACATCAAGCACTTCCGCGAGGGCGAATTCGTCCTCCTGCTAAAGGAGCCGAAACACAAGAAATTCGGAACGGAGTATACAGGGCCCTTCGAGATCGCAAAAATCGACAGTCGAACAAACAGCATGACATTGGTGGTCAACGGTGACATGAAAGTCGTCCACGTCGACAAAATAAAGCGCGCTTCAGAATTCCTACTCGACACCGACTCGGAAAACGAAAGGCCGTGACTGCGTCGTTTTTTTTATCGTTTTTTTTCCGTAGCACCGGAGTACTACTATGCAAAAAAAACGACGGTATTAAGTTAAAAAAAAATAAAAGACGATAAATTTATATTGTTTTATAAAAAAAATGTATTCTTATTCTAATTTATAAATATATTTTTGTAATCCAATGCTTTTTCTCCTATTTTCCCATCCATAATTGATTTTTTATAAAAAAAAATGTAAAATTAGTTACAAGTCGAAGACGGCTGTATATATAGTTATAGCCACATGCAGGACTCTGTGTGTATGTATAGAGAGAGCAGTTACACACAGAGAAAGCCTCGAGCTATGTGTACTGCATTAAGGGTCTGAGAGTGGGGAGGTCCGCTGACAGAAGCTATATCTTCATCTAAGTCCACTGCATCGGTAGTGAGCCGCCCCCCTCGCTCTCTCTCTCTCTCTTCTTTTCGGAACTCTGTCTGGAGAGTAAGTCCTCTCTCTAGCCCGCGCATTCGTCCCCTCTCCAGAGCAGGCCTACGTATTGTCTCTAATGCAGAGTAAGCGCCCGCGCGTACGCTCTGCTCCAACGCAGAGTAAGTCCCCTGCTCACCACTACAGCCCGAGCGCACGTCACGAGCAGGCTAGCTATACCTACGCCCCCTCTCTAGCCTGCGATGGAGAGGGTCTCTGCGTTTGAAAGAGGCTTGTGGAAGGAAACGAAAACACAAGTAGCCTGTGTATATCTATGCTGAGCTGGAGGATGTCTAGCCACCCCCCGTCGCAATAGATATTGTCGACTACCATCCTGGTTCGATTCCCATTGCAGTCAAAAAAATTCTTTCTTTTCTTTACTCACCAAAAAAATATACATAAAATAATAAATTAACAATCTGTAAATCGATAATTAATAATAAAAAAATTTAATTTTTCAAATTACTAAGTTGCTTTGTTAAAATGCAAGTATGTTCCTTCATTACTAATTAAAAAACTCTTTAATTTTTCTCAAATAGTGTGCAAGCATACAAAATCATAAACAAAGATAAAAGATGTTGTTTAATTATTATTATTGTAGATTTTGTAAGATTGTTTAATTATTAACTACTTATGACTATAAGATTAAAAAAACATTAAATTCATGAATATTGTTTATTTATTTATTATAAACAATTCTTAGATACAAAAATAATACAAATTATTCTGAGATAAAAAATATGAAAATTTAAAAGCAGAGTTTATAATCTAAACAAATCACCATTACACATATTAATATTTTTCTTTACAAAATTAGCGGTGATTCACGGCTTAAAGGGTATGCTGGGGCTGGCTCTCGAATTATAATATGGACCCGATGGAAAGGTGGCGATGCCGGACTATCGGGAATTGAATTTTGTTGCCGTTGTGGCTGCTGTTGTTGCTGCTGCTGCTGTTGTTGTTGTTGTTGCTGCTGTTGTTGTTGCTGTTGTGGTTGCTCCACTGGACCAACATTGCCAGTTCTTCCTCATCGCTAATTATAGGAACCCCGTAATTTACTGGATCCTGCCTAGCTGGTTTTGGGCGATATTGGGGTAGATAAGTAGGCAATTCATTATAATCAGTAAATTCGGGTCTTCCTTCGTACTCATCGAGTGAAATAGCAGACGGATTTTTTCTGCACATTTTTTCTGAAACAATGATAAATTATTATTATTATTATTTACACAATATTTTATAAAAAAATATAAAATACTCACCGAAATTTCTGCTGCTCAGTGGAAACGATCTTGCTCGGTCGACAGCTACGGCTCAAATGCTCAAAGTCAGTCCCGTAGAGATGAAAATCTTATCTACTACGGCATGCGCTCTCTCTCTCTCTCTCTCTCTCTCTCTCTCTCTCTCTCTCTCTCTCTACCCAACCCTCGCGCGCGCTCTTTCTCATCTCTTCTTCCCTCACCTTGTATTTAAAAAAAAATGTATATTAATTCATTTATTTTTTAATTTTCTTTATTAGGACCATGGATATGATAGAAAAATGTAAACAACTTGTCAAATCATTGGAACAAGTTGAAAAATTGTTAAACAGATCAACTGATTTTGCAACTATCACACGATGGAAAAATCATTACACACGTTGTATAAAAACTTTGAAGAATGTTCTTAAAAATGAATATTTATCTGTACAACAGAAACAGAGTATGTTGTGCATAATTGCAAAAACAGAATGTATGAAAGCAAGGCTTGAAACCATTAATCAGAGTAAAAGTGGTAGTGGATTATTGCAAGCTACGAGGAAAACTAACCGTATTCGTTGGATTGACATGGACAGCGCATTTAAAAATCGGATGAAAACACCTATTATATCTAATTTAACACATATAGATCTAATGGAATTCCTACAAGATTCCTCAACATTATTTTCACGCAAAATAAAAAGTATAATGCGTGATAACATTAAAGCTTTGAAAGTAAATACAGTTTTATCATGTAAATTTAAAAAAACATGTAATGGAGAGGAAGAATGTATTGAAATTAAACATTTCAATACTGAAAATCATGAAATTTTATTTGGAACAGTCTTAAATAAATGGTTTAAAGCTAATGTCACTGAACCTTTACTCACAAATATTGAAGAGTTTCAAGAGCGTGATTCAGGCTGAACTTTTCATTCTATTGAGAGTATGCAGATAAATGTAAATCAATTTAATCCATTGCGTACAGGTAGTTCATACATACCTTTACCAGAATTTTTAACAAAAAGAAAAGCATGTATTAATGTAAAAAATTATGATAACAAATGTTTTGTATGGGCGATTTTATCTGCGCTATATCCTACCGAAGACAAAAAACTTTCTGATAGATTAAGCAAATACATCAAATATGAGCATGTATTAAATATGAAAGATATTGAGTTTCCAGTAGCATTGAGGCAGATACCACGATTCGAAAAACAAAATACTTTCAATGTTTTCGGATTGGACAATAAAAATATTGTACCTCTATATTTAACAGCTTTAATATGCTTGTTGGCTTTATCGATCTCTCCGAGGCAATCGTGTAGAAAAGGGTTAGAATAAAAAGGCCCTTTTCTTATATCGTCAACGTTTCGGCGAACATTGTCGCCCTCATCAGGACACTGTCGAAAGTTTTTATTGTAAATATAAATATAAAGTTACAGAACAATTTTTTAAAAACAATATTTTTAGAGAACTTACATATCGGAGCTGTCGTGATTTTTGTACATCTCAATGATGTTTTTCCCCCGGCTATTTAATAGTGGGGGACGAGAGACGCCGAGCGACACAGTTATTATTTGTATTGCTCTGTCGGCTAATTTCTGTCGCAAGTCAAAACAACGAGACAACCACAACAACGGTCAAGGGATAATATATATCGTAATTGCGTTGGCATACCATACATCGGCGGTTTCTATGAGCGTGTGCAGCATTCTTTGAGACGTAACAACATAACAACTATTCCAAAGATACATAGTCAGATGTGCAATATTATTGTAAAGGGTAAAGATAAAAAAGAAAAGCACTTGAAAAGGACAACCATGTTTTCAATTTCGAAGATTACCGTATTAAAGACAGTGAGAGTAATCTAAATAAAAGATTGATCTCGGAAATGATGTACATACATTTACAGAAAAACGGTATAAATAAAAAGGAGGATACCCAAAAACTAAATAATGTATACACACACTTGATTTACCAGCTGAAAAGTTAAATGTGAATACATATATTCTGTTTATGTACATCGAACAGATGTGGTGATGTGTGACGTCACTTGTAAACAAAACCGCGCTAAAGATCAGGAATCGCGCGCATTATATATAAGCGACGGCTGTTGGCTACTTCCTCACTTTTGAGAAATTAGCCGACAGAGCAATACAAATAATAACTGTGTCGCTCGGCGTCTCTCGTCCCCCACTATTAAATAGCCGGGGGAAAAACATCATTGAGATGTACAAAAATCACGACAGCTCCGATATGTAAGTTCTCTAAAAATATTGTTTTTAAAAAATTGTTCTGTAACTTTATATTTATATTTACAATAAAAACTTTCGACAGTGTCCTGATGAGGGCGACAATGTTCGCCGAAACGTTGACGATATAAGAAAAGGGCCTTTTTATTCTAATCCTTTTCTACACGATTGCCTCGGAGAGATCGATAAAGCCAACAAGCACATTAAACAACTACCGAGGGATAAAGTCATATTTAGATTGTGTGACATACACATCTAAAAATACATTTAACAGCTTTAAAAAAAAATCATGTAAATCTTCTCTTAATAACACAGGAAAATGATGATTTAAATGATAAATTAATAGCAGAATCACACTATGTGTACATAAAAAATCTTTCACGCTTAATTAGCAATGATATTACAAACAGAAAACGAAAATTATTCGTTTGCGATAGATGCTTAAATTTTTTTTACAAAGAAGATAGTTTGTCTCAACATGAAGAGCATTGTAAAATATTAAATAACTGCAAAATTAGACTACCTGGCCCCGGAAATGATATAATTCAATTTAAAAATCATCGATTTAATGAAAAATTGCCATTCACCATCTATGCAGATTGTGAGTGCTTGTTAAAACGAATAAGACAAGAGAAAATTGCAAATACACAACCAGTGCAGAGTCATCAGATATACAGTATAGGATATTATTTTAAATGCAGTTACGACTATTCTTTATCAAAGTATAGTTTTTATAGAGGTCGTGAAGCATCTTTATGGTTTTCTGAAGAATTGAAAAAAATAGAAGAACTAATAACTAATTTATACAATAATCCTTTACCTATGCCAATTTTATCTCAAGTTGAAATAACTGAGTATCACAATTCAAAGATATGCCATATTTGTGAAAAAAGTTTAAACAATAGTGAAAAAGTGCGTGATCATTGCCATCTTACTGGAAAGTATCGAGGACCTGCACATAATACATGCAACTTAAACTATCATGATTCGAAAATTGTTCCTGTAGTATTTCATAATTTAAGTGGTTATGATGCACATTTTATCATATCCGACGTTTCAAATCATTTCCTCGGACAAATTGATTTACTCCCTCGAACAAAAGAGAAATATACTTCTTTTACAAAGCATGTAGAATATAGTTCGGTAAAATTTAGATTTTTAGATTCATTCAGATTCATGCCTTCATCATTGGAGAAACTGGTATCATATCTAGAAGACTACAAAGTTATTAATAAGGAATTTAGTGAGCTCAGCAGAGAAAAAATTAATTTGATAACGAGAAAAGGTGTTTTGCCTTACGAGTACATTAGTTAATGGGAAAAGTTGGAAGATAAATTGCCTGAAAAAGATGAGTTTTTCAGTAAGCTCAATGATTCACATATATCTGATGAGGATTATGAGCATGCTAAAAATGTATGGAAAACATTTAATGTGAAAACAATTGGTGAATACTCTGATCTCTACATGAAAACTGATGTCTTACTCTTAGCTGATGTTTTTGAGAATTTTCGAGATCAAAGTATGAGAGTCTACGGTCTCGATCCTGCTCATTATTATACTACCCCAGGTTTCTCTTGGGATGCAATTCTTAAACATACTGGAATAAAATTAAAGCTCTTAACGGATATTGATATGGTACTTTTTGTAGAGCGCGGAATCAGAGGTGGTTTAAGTCAATGCTCAAATCATTATGCAGCATCAAATCACAAGTACATGTTTGATAAGTATAATGAAAGTAAGGAAAATCAGTTTTTAATTTATTTAGATGCAAATAATTTGTATGGGCATAGTCTTTCACAAAATCTTCCATACGATGAGTTTGAATGGATTATAAATATAGATGATTTCAAATTCTTTTGTTGTTATTATCGATCTCTCCGAGACAATGGTTTAGAAAGGGTTTAAAAAATTAAAACTCCTTTCTTTTAAGAAACGACGTTTCGGCGATCATTATCGCCCTCATCAGGAAACTGTCAAAAATTTTTTTATTACAATAAACATACAGACTTTAAAATGAGCAGAGTATTACATAGAAAAGGCGATATTTTTGAAACTTACATATTGGAGCACATTTGATTTGTGTACATCTCGATAATCCCTTCCCCCGGCTAGTTAACAGCGGAGGAAGAGAGAGACCGAGTGACACAGCTCTTATTTATACCGCTTTGTCAGCTACTGTCTCGGAAATGAGGAAGTAGCCGGCAATCGTCGCTTATATAGGGCGAAAAGTCTTTCGCGCGGTTTGTTTACATATGACGTCACGCATCACCTCATCCTTTCGATGTATACAAATTTGATTTTAAATCTTAAGCTGGTATATTAAATGTGTGTACACGTTATTGAGTTTCTGGGTATCCTCTTTCTTATTGATACCATTATCTTGCAAATGTATATGCATCATTTCCGAGATCAATCTTTTATTTAAATTGTTTTCTTTGTCTTTTATTTTAAATCCTTCAAAATTAAAAGTATGATTGTACTTTTTACTATGCTCGGAAATGACACTGTCCTTAGATTTTCTATGTTCTTCAATACGTGTACACACATTTCTTTTTGTTTGGCCCACATATGTAGCCGTGCAATCGTTACATCCAAGTTTATAAACAACATTTTTCTCTAGATCTTTCTCTTTTTTATCCTTTCCTTTCACAATAATATTGCACATATTACTGTGTATTTTTGGAATGGTCGTAATGTTGTTTTTCTTAAATGAATGTCGCACCCGCTCATAGAAACCATCGATGTACGGTATGCTAATGTGATTGTTATATGTATTGTTTTTCCAATTCAATGGTAAATTTTATAAACAACTTTTTGGTACACCTATAGGCTTCCCGATTTCGAGATTATTCGCTGACATTGTTATGGATGATATCGAAACGGAGTGCATTTCAAAAACAACATTACGACCATTCCAAAAATACACAGTAATATGTGCAATATTATTGTGAGAGGAAAGGATAAAAAAGAGAAAGATCTAGAGAAAAATGTTGTTTATAAACTTGGATGTAACGATTGCACGGCTACATATGTGGGCCAAACAAAAAGAAATGTGTGTACACGTATTGAAGAACATAGAAAATCTAAGGACAGTGTCATTTCCGAGCATAGTAAAAAGTACAATCATACTTTTAATTTTGAAGGATTTAAAATAAAAGACAAAGAAAACAATTTAAATTAAAGATTGATCTCGGAAATGATGCATATACATTTGCAAGATAATGGTATCAATAAGAAAGAGGATACCCAGAAACTCAATAACGTGTACACACATTTAATATACCAGCTTAAGATTTAAAATCAAATTTGTATACATCGAAAGGATGAGGTGATGCGTGACGTCATATGTAAACAAACCGCGCGAAAGACTTTTCGCACTATATAAGCGACGATTGCCGGCTACTTCCTCACTTCCGAGACAGTAGCTGACAAAGCGGTATAAATAAGAGCTGTGTCACTCGGTCTCTCTCTTCCCCCGCTGTTAACTAGCCGGGGGAAGGGATTATCGAGATGTACACGAATCAAATGTGCTCCAATATGTAAGTTTCAAAAATATCGCCTTTTCTATGTAATACTCTGCTCATTTTAAAGTCTGTATGTTTATTGTAATAAAAAATTTTTTGACAGTTTCCTGATGAGGGCGACAATGATCGCCGAAACGTCGTTTCTTAAAAGAAAGGAGTTTTAATTTTTTAAACCCTTTCTATACCATTGTCTCGGAGAGATCGATAATAACAACAAAAGAATTATAACAAACTACCGAGGGATAAAATCATACTAGATAGTGTATACACACTCATCCAAATACATTATAGATGATTTCAATTTATGGAGCACTGATGATTCGTATGGTTATATTCTCGAAGTTGATTTAGATTATCCAAGGAATCTACACAATGATCATAATGATTTACCATTCTGTCCCGAACATGCAAAACCACCAGGTTGTAAGCAAGAAAAACTTTTGGCTACTCTACGATCTAAAAGAAATTATGTGATTCATTATGTTGCTCTAAAACAGGCTCTCTCTAATGGCTTACAACTCTGTAAGATTCACAGAGTTCGAAAATTCAAACAATCGCAATGGCTCAAATCGTACATAGATTTAAACAATAGTCTGCTATCAGTAGCAAAAAATGAATTTGAAAAAATTTTTTCAAGTTAATGAATAATGCAGTATTTGGTAAGACTATGGAAAATGTTAGAAAAAGAGTTTCAGTAAAACTCATGAGTAAATATGAAGGAAGGTATAGCGTTGAGGCTCAAATTTCAAGTCCAAACTTTCATAGCAGTGCTGTATATAATGAAAATCTAGTTGCTATACAAATGAATAAAACTGATATACTGATCAATAAGCCAATTTATGTTGGACTTACAGTTCTAGATCTTTCAAAGGCACATATGTATGATTTTCATTATAACTATATGCGAAAAATGTATAAAGATAATTATAAATTACTTTATACAGATACTGATAGTCTCATATACGCTATTAAATGCAATGATTTCTATGAAGATATGAAACAAAATATTGACAAGTTTGACACATCTGATTATCCTGTAGAAAATATATTTAATATGCCACGTATTAATAAAAATGTTGTTGGACTAATGAAGGATGAGTGCAATGGACAGATTCTCACTGAATTCATTGGTTTGAGAAGTAAAATGTATAGTACACGTGTCAATAATGAGGATTGTATGAAAAAAATTAAGGGTATCAAGGCTTCCGTTGTGAGGAAATCTATAGACTTCAATGATTATTTGGATTGCTTAAAAAATTCACGCATTTAGAGTCGAGAGCAGTATGCGATAAGATCGAAGCTTCACAAAGTCGAGACTGTGAGACAAAAGAAGGTTGCACTTAACCCTTATGACGATAAGAGATTTCTTCAAGATAATAGCACTGATACGCTTGCTTGGGGTCAGTACAAAATAGCAAATAATGGGTAAGTTCTCAAATGAACTAAATTCTCTAATTAACTTAATTTAGATGTGTTTAATTCCAGTAAAAAGCGTGTACGATTTAATGATGAGCCAACCATTCATATCATAGACACTTGGAGTGATGCTTATCATGAAGCTCGGTGTGGAAAATGGGAGCAGGCAGCACGAGATCGAGAACGTTTCAAGAGAAGAATTAATCAAACAAACGATATTATAATGCCTCTACTATTAAAAAAATTGAGGGAAATAAATAAATAAATGCAGTTTATTTTTATCTACATATCATTTTTATTTATCGAACTGTTGTGAGAATTATCAAAACCTAACCATTTTACATAAACTCTATTACCACTTTTTTTCAAAACTTTTTCAATTAAATAAACATTTGGATGTTTAATCTTGAGAAGTTCCTCTTCATAGAATCCTCCAGAAATCGGCTTGTCTTGATAATCCTTTAGATGATAGGTGTTGGGTTTTGTATTTGAAATTTTTGTTACTGTGAAGACTTCAGTTGACCAATTGGGAGTATAGCCCTTGTCGAAAACACCCTTGATTCTGCTAACACGTACTTGATCTCCAATTTTAAATTTAGCTCGTTTGAAAAGATTTGACCTTTTTACTCGATTCATTATATGATTAACATTATCTTTATTCACTTCTACAGGCTTCATTCCTATTGTTCGATGATAACTATTATTATACTGTAAAGTTAAATCCTGTAAACTGTCTAGCCATTTGTATGTACCTTGCAGACTAAACAATTTCCACATTTTGCTTTTAGAGTACGGATAAAACGTTCACAAATTGACGCTTTAAGATTACTGTATGTAGAATACAAATGGATTTTCATTAGTTTTTGAAAATCATTATTATAAAATTCTTTTCCTCGATGGGTCTATAAATTCTTGGGAACTCTTTTTTGCAAAAGTATAGATTTCATAGCTTCAGCTACACATTTACCACTTTTATCCTTGACTGGTGTAGTCCAAGCGTACTTTGAAAATGTATGAATTACTGTGAGTAAGTATTTAAAACCTTTATTTTGCTTGGCATAAGGAATCATTTCAACAAGATCTGCCTGCCAAGTTTCGTCAATATCTTTGATGAGGAATGAGCAGCGTGGATAATTACGCCTTGCAGGCTTATGAAGTTCATCCACTAATTTTGCTTTCATTTTTTGCCTTCTCTTTTAAATCTGATAGTATGTTTGTTATCTGCAGAATTTCAGATTAAATGTTTTGAATTTTATTGTTCAAAACACCCCGAAAATCTTCAAGCAATTTTTCTGTTTCGTCTTTTATCAACTTTTGCAAAGACTTTAAGTTCATTGAATCATTTTGTTCAGCAGCATTACCTACATTACACAATAATCGATTGTCCAAATCAAAATTTCCATCACTAGTAAGCTTGAATCCTATTCCAGGTGGCACTCGCGATGAATCTGCGTGGACCAACTGACGTCCAAACACATCGATGCTCATTTTAATACTGAACTAATAATCCCTGCCTCACGAAGCTCCTCGACAATTGCTTGTATTTCATTAACGTGATTATTGTTACCAGCAGACGTTTCAGCTATGAGTAATCTTAGACGATCTACAAGCTCGTTTGGATCATCCCAGTAGCGGTAATCCGTATGAGTGGATCTTTGAGCGAATTTGTATAAGCCCATTCCAATTTTATCTGATCGAAGCTTTAGAATTTTACTTATATAATTCACATATTATAGTACTTTTTGTGAGCATTTGTGTTTTTTAAAATCGTGGCATAATTTTTTTTATCAATATCAGCGATTAGTGAGGCATTAGGTTCCTTTTTAAATAACAACTCTACTAGTCCTGCAGCTTTCACATATTCTTTATTACCAATGATAATTTTATTTGATTCAAAAGTTATTGGAGTATCTCCAATCCATAGTGAATCATCTCGCATTTTCCGCACTCCGTATACTGTATCTAAAGATTTTGTGTCTCCACTAAGCAACATTTTCACATATTCATTATCTGTTTTTACAATAGTTTTTTCTAGCTCATCTGTTGAATAATCAACAGCAGACTCAAAATCTGATTCAGGAAAATTATCATCATTATCATCATCACTGTTTGAAGAACTACGCTTAAGTTTTTTAATTCTCTTCTTTGGTCTCACTTCTTTCTTGACTGGAGATAAATTTATTTCTTGTTTTACTCTATTTTCGGTGACATCAACAAGCTTTTCCAATGGTTTCACTATTGGCTGAAACGAGTCACTTAAATTTTTTTCCACTTCCAATTTATGGAATTTTAATGAATCGTACTTTCTTTTCACAGCATTGCGAGCTTTCTCAACTTCCCGTAAGACAGCAGTTTGTTGGTTAAAATCAGTCATCTTGATGGTTTCAAGTTTCACAATGAAATGCTACATTTTTTCCATATTCTGTATATTTATTACAAATTGATCAAAGCCTTTTCTGTAGCGGCCATCGTCTATATTACGATCTTTGTCAATAATGAGAAAGCTGTGATTACCATCATTCCAACGCATTGAGCAAATATCCTTGAAACGTTGATACGACATATCAGTATTAACATGATCACTATAAACATGTTTCAAATTCATATCGTCTTGACGAAAAATTAGCAACAAGTTGACATTGTCAGGCACTAAATGTTTCGGTACTTGTGCATACGATTGACACAAGTAAAAACAATCTACATTTTTATGTCGGCCCATGCAGTAAAAAGCTTTAAATTATCTTGTTTTTCACAGGCAATGTCATCAAATATGAAAATTGAATTTGGTCGAGCTTCATCGGGTGACACAACAAGATCATGCTCGCCAAAAGAAAAGTATTCGATACCATCGAGAGGCTCCAAAAGTTTTTCCAAAAATTTATATTTTGGTTGATTTAGAGATTTTGAGTAAACGTAAATATTTTCAAATTTCAGACCGTTAGGATGAATGATTAGAGATAAAAGAGCGTTCGTTTTTCCACAATTTGATGGTCCGCAAAATACTGCTCTTATACTATTTGGTAATAATTTTCCATGACGATTATTTTTCTGATGCTGCTGTGTTAAAAGATCGAAATTGATTACTGGCAGCTTTGCAGACTGCTTTTTCAGATCCATCTCACAAAACAGACTAACTCGAAACAGTATAAATTTGTGATATTTATACCTTTTTACAGTCAGTCTCGCATGAGCTTGTTTACAGACAGCATCATGCAAAGAAAACAAGGTTCAGGATTAGTGAATACATTGATAAACAAACTACCCGTTGAACTTCCTCTCCCAGGTTATGAGTACTGCGGTTCAGGTACCAAGTTAGCAAAACGTTTAGCTCGTGGTGATTCTGGGATTAATCCTCTTGACGCTGCTTGTAAAGAACACGACATTGCTTATTCGAAGAATCGAGATAATAACCAGGAGAGAAACGTTGCTAATAAAATTTTAGTAGAAAAGGCTTGGAATAGAGTAAAATCTAAAGACGCTAGTTTGAAAGAAAAAGTGGCAGCCTTTGCTGTAACAAGTGCTATGAAGTTAAAATCAAAGTTTGGTATGGGTGTTGGAGGAGGAGGCAGATGTAAGAAAAGGATTTCAAAGAGAAAGAAAAAGATTACTTTAAAAAATCTAGTTCAATCACTATCAAAATCTGTCATTCCTAACAATAATGCTCGCTCTATGATTAAATCAGCATTAAAGAGTGCACGAGAACAAGTGAAAAAAGTTGGCGGTAAAAGTAAAGTTAGTGTTCCACGCATTTTGGCTGTTCCCTCTAGAGTAGGTGGCTTTCTTCCAGCGCTTATTCCCCTCTTTGCAAGTCTTAGTGCAGTAGGCTCACTTGCAGGAGGAGCTGCTGGAATTGCTCAAGCAATAAATAGAGCAAATGCTGCTAAGAAACAATTAGAAGAGCAAAAAAAGCATAATGGAAAAGTTGAAAAAATGATGCTGGGTAAAGGATTGTTTTTGAGACCTTACCACAAAGGTTTTGGTATCTCTCTGAAGGAGGGAGGAAGAAGAAGAAAAATAAAAACTTCATTGAAGTAAGACTGCCAAAACGTGCACTTACCGACTACGATATACTCAAGTGTGCAAAATTAAGGAAAATAGCAAATTTTCGTGGAGTTTTCATGCGAAATGATTTACCTTCCAACGGCTGCCGTGTAAAGGAGTCTGCAATTATAAATCTAGATGATGTGAGTGGATCTGGCACACATTGGGTAGCTTATCGAAAAATTGGTAAAGAAGTAGTATACTTTGACAACTTTGGAGACTTACAACCACCTCTTGATCTTATGAACTATTGGAAAGTTTCCCAAGTCAAGTACAATTATCAAAGATATCAAGACTTTTCAACGTTCATCTGCGGTCATCTTTGCCTCAAATTTCTCGGTAATTAGCTCAATCGTAAAGAAAATGTTTGTCTGTATAAAAAGAGAAAGTGAGCTTTGGAATTAGTATTCTCAAGAAGGTTATTGAGTCGATAACACTCAGCCTTTCAGGCACCTCCTCAGTTCTCGAAACTCACTATTTTCCTCCTATAGAATTGGATAAGGATAAACTATACAGTCTTGGACTTGTTGAATTACTTACTTTTAATTCTATACCGAATATTGATGTAAATTGTAACAAGTTTTATGTTGGTCGAGAAATCATTGAAATTCCTAGTGGCAGTTATGAGATTGAAGATATTCAACGGACGCTGCAAGGATTTCTTGATACTCGAGGAGTAAAAATTAGTATAAAGCCGAATAATAATACCTTACGCTGCTTGATCGAGTGCACTCATGAAATATGCTCATCTACTGGGTTTCACTCCAAGAACTTTGAAACCCTATATAAGTCACTACTCAGACTTACCTGTAGCTATTCTCAAAGTAAACGCTCTACGAGTTGAATGTAACATTACAAAAGGAGCATACATAAATAAAAAAAAAGTTCATACAATACACGAATTTTTCCCAGCAGTACCAGCTGGCTACAAGGTAATTGAAGTTCCTACACAAATAATATACTTACCAGTATCAGTAAAACTAATTGATCACTTACAACTACGTATAGTAGATCAAAATGGTGATTTGATTAACCTTCGAGGAGAAATTATTACGATTCGTTTGCATTTAAAAAGCACATAAAATGGGTATTGTTTTCAATGCTAAAAAAAGCTATATTAGCAGCGTAGTATGTCAGCCGACAGTCAGTCCGCAACGAGCAATCAAACGACTAACACAACAAAATCAACAGCTTCTTCGAAATCTTGGTCTCGTAGTGCGTGGTGGAAGAAAACAGGGAAGAAAAAAAATATTGAAAAAATAACTTGTACATTTATTTGTTGTGTGAGGAAAGATGGAGGAAGTTCTTAAAGTACAAGCTCTAGTCATCTTTGATGAGTCTGTTTCACATTATGAGGTGCACGCTCATCAGCCATACACCTCACACGCATTCAATCAGAGTGACGAAATTCGAATAGCAATTCAACATCAAGATTTGTGTGTACTACCGTCTAAAAGTTCTCTGCATATCTCTGGTAAAATTACCAAACCAAATGGTAGTACTCTAACAAATACTCAATTTGTAAACAATGCAAATTTATATATCTATAACAACCTTGATGAAAGGCTACACCTCTTTCTCACCAAGTCAGCTTAAACATCTTGAAAATTCAGGCTGGACCAACATTTCAGAATTAGGAAAAATAACCGATGCTAATGGAAACTTTGATGCCACAATTCCTCTATCAATGATTTTTGGTTTCGTTGTTATGTTGTTATAAATTATTTTATAACAATAAATGATTTTTTTTTTCATTCTGTGTTTCATGAAACTGTAAGGTCATTAGTTGAAATTCAAATACGCGCGCTCTTCGCAACAGTCTAGGCGGCGATTCTGTAACCAAAACGTGACGATCGCTGTGACGAAAATATTTGAACTCCCCATTTACCGACCATGTATACATCGTTTCTTCCTGACTGAAGTCCTGTTTTGTAAAGTACATAAAGGTTAGAATCAGTGTGCTTTCAAATCTGTTTTACCAGCTTTCAAATATTTGAAAGTTCTTGAATGTGAGATGTTTTGCACAGTGCAAACATAGTTAAATTTAGTTATTTGTTTATTTACCATTTTTCAGTAGTGTTTATTTACCTTTTTTTCTTCTAAAGTTATTTATATTTTAATTTTTTAAAGTGAAAAGGTTGGAGTAGTTGTAAGAAATTTTAGTTAGTTTAGCTTTTAGTTCAGATTAGTTAGTTATAACAATGAGTGATAACAAGGGCAGATTGCCTAACACTCATTTAGATAGGAAATACTCCTGTGGAAGAAGTAAAAGGTGACCAAGAACATTTACAGGAACTAGACCCAGTGACGCAGTAGACTCAACTGTACAACCAAGACCTTCGACATCTTCAAGAAAACTTGAAACTCCAGCAGCAGAAGGCCTCTCCGGAGTCAAGAATAGAATTATTGACATCAATATTTTATTTCCTGAACTCCAAAATGTGTTGTGTTGCAAACAGTGTCATAGTGAAGTGCAGTTTTCTGAATCAACAATGTTTGGATTAGAATTTAAAATTGAAGTGACATGTGTTCGATGCAGAGAAGTCTCCAGCATCAATTCTAGCAAGAAAGTGGATGAAAGTAATCGTGCATGGGAAGTGAACCGAAGGGCTGTAGTTGCATCTCGTGCTCTTGCTGTTGGGCATGCTGGACTTTCGACATTTTGTGGCATAATGAACTGCCCTAAGCCTATAGCTCAGTCTGCTTATGATTTCATCAATCAGCAGTTCAGTGAAGTGTGTGAAAGTGTTTCTAAGGAGTCTATACGAGCTGTAGTCCAAGAAGAAAGAGACGCTCTTGGATTAAACATTTCTGGTGATGGCTCGTGGAGGAAAAAAGGATTTTTATCGCTATAAGGATTTGCCATTAAGGAGTCAAAAGCAAAGGCTTGGCAAGGACTACGAAAAAAGATAAGTATTCTTCTCTATATTGTTTTAGCTGATTTTTATGGTTTTTGAAATATTAATTTATTTCATTTTTTTCAGTGGATATGACGCTAAGTTGGAATTCTATTTTTCTTCCATCAAATCAAGTTGGAGACTTCAACAAAATAATTAGGTGAGAATAAACATGCATTTTTTAGTTTTAAATACAATAAATTAATCTAATGTGAAAATTCACAATTATCATTTTTTGTTTACAGATCCTCGGATGCGTACTCAACACATTGGTATACATTCAGTATACCATATAAATCCTGAAAGTGATGGTCTACCACCAAGGATCGATGGAAAAATAGTTCCAAGAGATTTGGTAAGCAATAAATTAAATTATATTACAATATGCATCAATGAACTTTAAAGTGAATTTTCACCAACTTTGGTTTTTCATGATTTCAGATCACTGTGCGTAGGATTCCAGGTGACCATATGCTTCGATTGAGCTGAAATTTTTTGAGTATGCTCTATGTAAGTATAGTTTTCGTATGAACAGAGGGATTTTGATTTAAAAGCTTCAAATTTGTTTAATAAATAAAAATGTGGCAAAAAAAATATTAAAAATAAAAAAATTAACTTTTTTTTTAATTAAAATGTTTCTAAGTATTCAAATCAAAATCCCTCTGTTCATACGAAAACTACTTTTACATAGAACATACTCACAAAATTTGAGTTGAATCGAAGGATATGGTCACCTGGAATCTTACGCACAGTGAAAATCAGTCTGTGGAGTGTCACTCCGGATAGGTAGGTCCAAACTTGGATTTCAAGTGCTAAAACTGAAGGTAAGTGAACATACTATAAGTATGAAATGTTTGTCTAACATATTATTTAATTTTATACTAATTTTTTATAATTTTATGTTTCAGATTTTAAACGTGTTGGGTCCCCTTAAGTTATCATAGGTACAATGCAAACACTACAAATTACCAATTCTTCTGAAATAGAATCTTTTTTGGTTACATATACAACCTTTGTACGCATGCATTGTACTGCTATAATCACAAAAATATTTAAATTTACCATATAATGGTCGGGTAGTGCAATATATGCGTATAAAGGTTGTGTATGTAGCCAAAAAAGATTCTTTTTCAGAAGAATTGGTAATTTGTAGTGTTTGCATTGTACCTATGATAACTTAATTAGTATTACGTTAAAGCTGAGAAAAAAACATATTAAATGAAAAAAAAATTTATTGCAGTAGCAGCTTTGGTTACCGAAATAAACAAATTGCAACTAAGGTGTATGAATTCTGTTTACCGCCGCGCGGTTTTCCCCCCACCACCGCGCCGCTCCGCTGGAGCAGCCGCGCGCGATGACTTCATATTTTTCGTCGGTCGTTTTAGACGAACTAAAGGATATAGAGCTATCGGGTAAAATGTCATCATTTATAGTATGATTTTAGCAAGCTCTGTGCCAAATTTCAACTAGAAATATCAAGTAGTTTCGGCGTAATCGTCGGTTAAAAAATTTTTGTATCTCGGCTCTTATTGGTCCGACCGTAACAAAATTTAGATGAAAATTCATGGTTTTCGACGTACTTTAAAATGCATTTTGCCGCGATTTTCTAACTCCAAAATTGACCAAAATAAAAAATTTTTTTATTAAAAATGTTGCTAAATATTAATATTAAGAAAATTTATTTTTGCCGTTTGTTAATTTCGTCGTAAGCTGTCGATTAAACAACTTTTCGGCTAAATAATTTTGCAACAAGACGCCATTTTAAGATATCGAGATCGGGCTTCAATTTTTACGTTGTCTGTACTAAAAGTCATCTTTGAGGGCTAATCCGATAAATAAAGATCATATTTTACAAAAACCATGGCAATGTGAAAATTGAAACAAACATTTTTTTATTTAACAATTTAACCGAGGAAAACATTAATTTTGCATTTCGGAATATATGTATCTTATAGAAAATTCAATGCTGATCAACTTTTGCCCCTATCTGTTTTTGCGTAAATTGAGTAACAAAAAAGTTAATCAAGAAAAACTGAAAAAAATGCATTTTGGTAACTTATTTTGCAATAATAACCATGTTCCCGATCGGGTCCGAAGTCGAGACTTTAGGGATATTTTCAGTAAGTGGCTATCAACATATTTCAGCGATAAAATAAACTCTTGCACGAACTTCCTGGTAATATGCTTTTGAACTCCCTGACTCCCGGACTATCAGTAGTAGAGAGCGAGCGGGAGGGGGAATGACCACTTCTACGGCTGCCGAAGGGCTGCCAAAAGTGAGAAGCATCTACTAATGTTTGGTGACCGATTATGCTCACGCTGTATTTACCGTAGGAGGTTAGGTCACCATTCTTTCTGTAAATGAAGCTTCGCGTGACTGATCACAAACATGCGCAGAACGTGGCGCAAATTCGGTACTATTCAAAGTTTCAATCGTACCCGATTGTATATGTGATAGAATCGCATGATGTTCTTACATAATATTATCATATGACAAATGTACCCATAATATGTGGTAATATCATGTGTATCTCGAAAACTATCGTGTAATAAACAGAATTGTTTCGCATCATGAAAAATTTTTCTGTTATTTATGGAAGCAACGAGCGGAAGTAAAATTTACTCTAGTTATTAATTCAGTAAATGTGTTACTATACTTTTTTTTATGGAAAAACTTGCCGTCCCGTCCTATCATAGATAACGATGGATATCATCTTAAAATTATGCATGGTTAACCAAAATAAGTTGTTGTTGACGAAGCACCGTTGAAAATCTCGTAGCCGATTTTTCATTCAGTATGCATTTACTGCTATTCTTAACCAATTTTTAAAGAATTCAAATTTAATCTTGTAATCATTCTAAGCTAAATTTTCATTTATTTGTATGTATGTTTCACGAAAGTCTGTTATTATTAACAAAATATTACATGAACTTGATTAAAAATAATTGTACTTACTATTATAAAAAGAATGTTATTATAAAATAAATTTCTGCGACTGAAGTCGGGAAATAAATCAAGCTTAAAAATATTAAATTAATATTTATATAGATTACAAATTTTAATTTTAAATCTGTTTTTACTTAGAAAATAGAACTCTAATTAAGATTTGAGGCTATTATTCTCACAGTTTAACATAATTGAGTAGTACCCATTACAGGATAATAGGAAGATGAATGAACTGTATTAAAAATTGTTGATTATTAAAAATTGGTGATATAGTTGATTATACTGACATTTAGTAATTCATCGATTATCTATGATAGGACGGGACGGCAAGTTTTTACATAATAACAAATAAAATAGTAACACATTTACTGAATTAATAACTAGAGTAGATTTTACTTCCGCTCGTTGCTTCCATAAATAACAGAAAAATTTTTCATGATGCGAAACAATCCTGTTTATTAAACGATAATTTTGGACATACACATGATATTACCACATATTATGGGCACATTTGTCATGTGATAATATTATGTAAGAACATCATGCGATTCTATCACATATACAATCGGGTACAATTGAAATTTTGAATAGTACCGAATTTGCGCCACGTTCTGCGCATGTTTGTGATCAGTCACGCGAAGCTTCATTAACCGAAAGAATGGTGACCTAACCTCCTACGGTAAATACAGCGTCAGCGTAACCGGTCACCAAACGTTCGCTGGGATGCGCAGAACGGGGCGTCAGTCGCAATTATTCAAAGTTTCAATTGTATCCGACAGTACCTTTTCATAGGCCATCTACCTTTTTACATGCTACAATTTGGTCGAATGTTTGTATGAATAAATTTATTTTTATATTTTCCCCCCACTTAAACAGTTATTTATTTATTTATAATCGATTGCTTTTTATAAAAACTTGCCAATTTATTTATTGATATCATAACTTTGTTTTGCTAAAAATAAAATGGCAATTTATGTAAAATCGAAGGTGTAGAGAAGTAACACTAAAGAAAGGGTAATTTGTCCAACAGACTCTTGACCCGAACATGTTTACGCGTTCATATTTTCATAGATAGTTGAAAGTTTTGGATTATTCAGCTAAATGTATAAGCATCATGTCCTTTCAGTGTTTGTGATTCACTCATTTACGAGGTAAAAAAAGACATTCATCCTAACGTAATTATTTTTGAACTGATTATAAACACCTTTTTCTCCACACTGTGCCGAAAGTACTACTTTCGCTCCCGGGCGATAGAAGCGACATTATTACGCACCACGGAAGTAAATTCGGACAGCCCATATCTCGTTTTTGCCACCCTCGCCTTCGGTTCGATGTCATAATTAGTTTAAGATATAATAAATACCAAGTTACTTGAAGAGATGATTAGATTCATTTCTCTTATAAATACATTTCTTATAAATTCATTTATACTTATAAATACATTTCTTATCGACATGTAGGAAGGAAAAAATTAATAACCGTATACAATAAACCCGCTAGAATATTCTCTACGTTGTTATCGAAAGTTTGATTTTAATTTACATAATGAAATCACCGTAAATAATAAAGCACTTAAAATGAAATTTTGGTTTTTGGTATATTGAGGTTATCAAGTGTTAATAAATTGATCTTTAATTTTTACACGACGAAATTACATTATACTTGCCAGCCTTTTATTTTGGGGGGGGGGGGAAGATTTCGCTACTTTTAAAAGGTATATAATAGCTAAATTATAAAGAATAGTTAAAATCAATTAAATATTTTATAAATTTAAAAAATTAATGTACATAATCTGATGTATTATTGTAATAATAATTATTTTTTCGACACTATCTGTAGAGCAAATAGATATTTTTTGAATCGTTATTATTGAAAATGAAATATCTATCTTTTCCACACAACCCTAGAAGTAAATAGAATAGGGCATTTTTTTCTTTTATTTACACTAAATTTTATGCTAAGTTCCATAATTATTTTTATCACAAATATACATTAAAAGAAGTCTGTACGTATATAAAATTATTGCTAATTAATTAATTGATAACTGCTTTCTTGAAAGCATTTAAACGTTACGTATACTATTGACACATAACATGTGTGATGTAGGATTGTAGTATTTGTTAAGGGGATCAAGAACGTTTCAAAAATCTCGAAGCTATGTGTCGATAACTTAAAATTACAGTTTCCTCTGTAACTATTGTTCTTTTAAAGTTAGACGAATTTCGTAAACGTAATTGTACATAAAAAAAACAAAATTTATCTTCAAGCATGGATAAAAGTTTCAAAATATTAGTTTATTTTAATAATTAGCATAAACGAGTGGTGCCATCTTCAATCTTTCCTTAGTTGAAGGTTTTTTTTGCATTCTCCTACTAGTCCGGGCTGATCAACGCACACCAACGGTAGCAATGCGTGGCAGGCCAACATGTGTTTACCACCTTCTGAGAATACAGCACAGCTTACTATGCAGTGGCTACCTACGCATGTCCCCGACGAAACGCGCGATGCTGAGAGTATGGGCAGAAAATACTAAGGTGAAAAAATGGGTAGTGTTTCCGAAAATTTTATGAGGGTAAAGGGCGATCTCGGAGGCTGAACGTGAACAATTCATAATAATTCAAAATTTGCAAAATAAATACTTTATGAACAGATATGTAATCTACAGAAAAGGCTTATTTCAGCAGAATTTGAATGATAAAAATCGAATGGTAACTACCTGAGATTATTAGACTAGTTTGATAATCTTCACTTACAGACTGTGAATTGATAACAGTGAAAATGCTCCGATTTTCGTGATTCAAGTTTTGTAACTATAAGTAATCATTACGCATGAACTGACGTAAGCCAAAAATTACCTTTGTTTAAAAATTGTTTATTTGAAAATTGAGAGTAGAATTTTTTTCTAATGCTGTCTTATATGGGTACCCGTACAGAGAGGACTAAGCCTTTTATGACACCAGTGGCAGACCCTTGGCTAGAGCGTTCTAATGAGGGTCACACCTGGTCTCACCTAAGGGCACAACCTCTACAAATAAAATTTTTCCTTAAAATTTTTCAATGTTTCAATATTATGAATTTTTGTATAAAATATTATTCGTTTTTAAAATTTACTAATAATAACAAAACTTGAATCATAAAAATCGGATGATTTCATATTAATTAATTTAGGCCAAGCGCCCTAGCTTTTTTGTGGACTTAAAAGTAGCTCGGCAACGGATACCGCAATTATATAGAGAAAGGGAAGCCCGTATACTTTTGGACACGAAATCTGTGCGGGAACGTTGTTTATTATTAATAATAAAATGCAAAAATGCATTTTTTTTAGTTTTTTGCTTTTAACTCGTAAAATAAGAGATTAACGTAAAAAAGTAAAGAGAGAAAAGTTGTAGCTGATTAAATTGCGAAGAAATTCATATATTAAACGTCTCTATCCGATGAATGGACATGGAGGAAACCTCGAAAAACCGTGAAAAACACCGCAAAATCGACGTTTTTTTAAAATTGGAAACTCAGCCATTTTTACATTTTTAAGGCTCAAATTTAGAATGAAGGAAGGGCTTTATACCTAGTTTCATGTCGCCAAAAAATGGAGCTCTGCGCCAATTACTTTTTGCATAATTGCAAATTGAATTTTTTATGTACGATTTTAGTGCACTTTTGTGTGCGCGAGCACGAGAAATTGGGGAGTCCTACTGGAATTTGGAATACAGCGTTGAAAATTTTATGATTTGAACAACGAAGTGTATATTTTGGATTTGCGAAAAAAAGGTTTTGAATCGATGAAAAATGAACTGAAACGTGAGCGAAAACGGCCGAGCGCGTGGCAGTGGTGGCAGAGAAAGTGTATATAGATATACAAGCGCGCTACGACGCCGCGCGCTCGGCCGTTTTCGCTCACGTTTCAGTTCGTTTTTCATCTGTTCAAAACCCTTTTTTCGCAAATCTAAAAAAATACATTTTCTTGTTCAAATCACTCCAGTTTTTGGGAACATGAAAGTAGGTATAAAGCCTTTCCTTCATTTCAAATTTTAGCCTTAAAAGTTAAAAAATGGCTGAGTTTTCAATTTTTAAAAAATCGTCGATTTTGCGGTGTTTTCCACGGTTTTCCGAGGTTTCCTCCATGTCCATTCATCGGATAGAGATGCTCAATATATGAATTTTTTCGCCATTTCATCAGCTACAACTTTTCTCTCTTTACTTTTTTACGTTAATCTCTTATTTTACGAGTTAAAAGCAAAAAACTAAAAAAAAATGCTTTTTTGCATCTTATTATTAATAATAAACAACGTTCCTGCACAGATTTCGTGTCCAAAAGTATATGGGCTTCCCTTTCTCTATATAATCGCGGTATCCGTTGCCGGGCTACTTTTATGTCCACAAAAAAGCTAGGGCGCTTGGCCTAAATTAATTAATGTGAAATCATCCGATTTTTATGATTCAAGTTTTGTTATTATTAGTACATTTTAAAAACGAATAATATTTTATACAAAAATTCATAATATTGAAAAATTGAAAAACAAAACTTTGTTAGTGTAATCATGAAAATCTGAGCACTCACTTTATCAAGTAATTACCAGTCGATTTTTGTGATTCAAATTCGGGTAGCGTTTTCTAGTTTTATAAATCGTTTACATCTATTAAATTTTTTTGTTAGCCAACTTATTTATTCAAATTCGAATTTAATTTCAACGATCTAAATGAACCGTCATAAAAGGGACACTGCGGCCTGCGACCCCGGCCTACCCACAGGTCAAGTAGTATAAACTGCCGCGCGGTCTAAGCGTTTGGTACCAGGTGGTGAACACGTGTACCAAGTTGCCGCTACCTTTTACTAAGAGCGTAGTACAGCTTGCAGCGAGTGGCTATGTACACTTATCCCCGGTGAAATGCACGATGCTTAAAGTGTGGGTAGAAAAAATTTGGCATGAAAATCTATGGTGAAAAAATTCTTGCTCGGACCGGTCGCGCGTGCTGTTGGAGCTGCATTACCGATCTTCCGGGAAGACTTGAGAAATGAAATTCTGCGCCTCCTGTTGCCTGTCAAAGAAATAACATTTTTCCTCTTTCTTACCCTCTTCTTACCCCTCCGAAAGGTAAAAGCGGAAGAGTTTGTTTGCTACACGAAGATTCGGTTTTATTCTTTCATGACGCTCGAAAACTTAATATTTTTGTGACTATTATATACATTATATAAATTAGTTTACGGGTAAACTCAGTTTTTATGCGTTCTTTTCGTCAAATAACTTTTATAATGCATTTTCTCGGATGCATGGTACGAATGCAGCGCTTTTTATCGCCTAGCGGAGAAAAGTGGAACTTATTTTTTAATATTTTTTCAAAATTTTTTAAATATTGCAGTCATGCCGTAAATTTTACGTCTTTATGAATTATTTCCCAAATTTTCACAGCGATCGTAACAATAGCCTCGGAGTGGTTTCGAATATACGAAATCACTGCTTTTTGAACGTTCTTGATCCCCTTAACGGGCGCGGTAGCGCCATGATACAAGTTTACATCGTATCTTTTACAAATTTTTAATCCATATTATATTTTGAATAATATTTATAAAATAAAGAAGTATATGTAAAAAAATAAAATCTAAAAATTTGTGTTTATTATTTACTTATAGGAGATTCAAAATAATAGATACACTTAACTTTTTATAAGAACTTATATAATTTTGACTTTTTTTTCATTAATACTTACACTGTTGACTTCATGCCTTTACTGTTTAAATTTTCAGTTAGGTAACAATATGAAAATCAAAACATAAGTTTTTAGATAAACTTAATTACAGGTATTGTTTTAATATGTTAAAACAAACTTATGTATAAAATTTCAGCCCTCTAGCTATGATAGATATTAAATGAGTGTAAAGAATATAATTGAAGTAAGTAATCATCCACAAGTTGCGAAAGCTGCATTTTGCATATTTTGGTCTTCACCTCATTTAAAATCTGTTATAGCTAGAAGGCTAAAATTTGGTATGCAAATTTGTTTTAACATGTTAAAACAATGCATATAATTCACTCGATCCAAGAACTTATATTTTTGATTTTCATGTATATATACTTACACCATTGATTTCATGGCGTTAAAATCTAAATTGTCAGGTACCTAACTATTTTGCTAAGCCGTTTCGACTTGAAAATTCTCGTACTATCGCTCTGAGTGACAGACTTGACAACTCATAAGTTTTCGTTACCTTTTACAATGCAAAACATGCATTTCTCTTGGGAAAATACTCGTTACATCCAAGATTTGGAAACTGACTGTACATGTTGCTCTCTCAAAATTGAGAATATCTAATTTTTCATTAAGCAAATCAATGAGAGGTATAGCATAAGAAATTTCAAGTTAATCGTCTAGACCAATTTTGAGCTGTTCAATTTTGAATACCATAAATGATAATTATTTTGACATTGGTTTATGTGATAAACTTAAACTTTCACATGCTATCCTTGCGATGGATTTCTAGAGAGAAAATATGTTTTTCTCAATTTTAAAAGGAGTCCAAAGTATACTCATTTTCTAGATCATGGATATAATGAGCCTTTTCCCAAGGGAAAAGCATGTTTTGTTTTGTATAAGGTAACGAGAACTTATAAGTTGTCAAGCCAGTCACTTAGAGGGATAATATAAGAATTTTCAAGTTGATACGGCTCAGCAGTTTTGAATTATTGAATTTTGAATTTTCTAATCTCTGATTATCTTAATACTGCTCAACTATACCATCGTTAAAATTCTTATACTATCCCTCTAAGTAGTGGGCTTTCAAACTTGTATGATCTTTTGCCTTTTAAAAAGCAGAGCATACATTTCCATTGGGAAAAGAGACGCTCAACCCACATTCTGGAAACCGCCTGTACTCCGGGTACTCTAAAAATTGAAAATAACTATTTTTTCATTAAGCAAATCAATCAGAGGGTTAGCATATAAAATTTCAAGTTAATCATCTAAACCAATTTTGAACTGTTCAATTTTGAATGCCTTATATGATAATTATTTCGGAATTGGTCGATACGATAAACTTGAAATTTCTGATGATATTCCTTTGATTGGTATGTTTAATGAAAAACTTAGTTATTTTCAATTCTCAGAGTGCCCAGAGTACAGGCAGTTTCCAAAATTAGTGTTGAGCGTCTCTTTTCTCAATGGAAATACATGTTCTGCTTTCTAAAAAGCAAATAAACCATACAAGTAGTTAAGCCCACAGCTTAGAGGGATAGTATAAGAACATTTAAGATGGTACAGTTGAGTACTATTGAGATAATCATAGATTAGAAATTTCAAAATTAAAACATTCAATTTTTACTGGGCCCTATCAACTTGAAAATTATTATCCTATCCCCTGAGTGACTGGCTTGACAACTCATAAGTTCTCGTTACCTTATATAAAACAAAACATGCTTTTCCCTTGGGAAAAGTCTCGTTACGTCTGAAAACAGAGTGCACTTGCTTTCTCAAAATTGGAAAAAACTTCTAAATCACGTGTCTTCTGAACTTATAATTCTGAACTTAATAATTATAAATCTTGAAAAAACGTTTTTCACATCACTGCTTGTAACAGGAATTCCTTACCTTTATAACGTGACAGTTGCGTAACCTCCCAATAGAAATTCTGTAAAAACTTTCTTCAATACTTAATCGATGAAAATACAACACTTTCACTAGCTTGTCACGTCACAAGAAAATTCTTTGCTTATATAACATGATAGTTGTATGCCTTCATGAGTTTTCGTTACCACGTACAAAGTAAAACATGCTTTTCCCTTGGGAAAAGTCTCATTACGTCTGGAAACTGAGTGTACTTGCTCTCTCAAAATTAGGAAAAACTTATAAACCACTTGTCTTCCGAACTAATATAATAATTATAAATCTTGAAAAAACATTTTCATATCACTAGCTTCTCACAGGAATTCCTTACCTTTATAACGTGACAGTTGCGTAACCTCCCAATAGAAATTCTGTAAAAACTTTCTTCAATACTTAATCGATGAAAATACAACACTTTCACTAGCTTGTCACGTCACAAGAAAATTCTTTGCTTGTATAACATGATAGTTGTATGCCTTCATGAGTTTTCGTTACCATATACAAAGTAAAACATGCTTTTCCCTTGGGAAAAGTCTCATTACGTCTGGAAACTGAGTGTACTTGCTCTCTCAAAATTAGGAAAAACTTATAAACCACTTGTCTTCTGAACTAATATAATAATTATAAATCTTGAAAAAACATTTTCACATCACTAGCTTCTCACAGGAATTCCTTCCCTTTATACCATGACAGTTGCGTAACCTCCCAATAGAAATTCTTTGAAAACTTTCTTCGATACTTAAACGATGAAAATGCAACACTTTCACTAGCTTGTCACTTTACAAAAAAATTCTTTATAACCTGATAGTTGTATGCCTTTCAATAAAACCTGAAAAATAAAAGAGATTATTTTAACAAAGAATCAGTTCACAAAATCTTTCATTATATTATGTACGATTTATAAAAAAGTAAAACTAAAGGAAATGACCCGCAGGTCTCAACGGCTAAATAGGGTAGCAACGCATGAAGTTGAAGAAGAGGCTGAGGTAGCAAATCAAGAAAATCATAATGAAAATGAATAAAAAAATATGTAAAAAGTACTAAACCCAAGTCTTTGATTATTCTTTCAACAAATAAATTCTGAGATCTTTAAAGAAAAATTTTAATACTATTTAATTGCTAATTATACATAAAGTTATAAAATAAGAGTAACTTAATAACTTTAATTTATATTATGCATAAAGAATAACATGCAAAGATATACGTATTCATGTTTTGCATGTGACATTAAACTTTAATTATTATGATAAGAAATATACACAGTCTTGAGCGAACTGTCGCACGGGTAACACGTGTGTTTACACGCTCTCTCGCGAACCGAACTTGACCGCTGGGTTAAAGCTGCCTGTATATGTGTATACATTCGTAGCTCCGAAAAGTATACTCTATGTATTTACTAGTTAAAGTTTTCCTCTCGAATTTTAAGGCAGACGCCGCAAGTATCTCTGTCCTAGAGAGCCTGCGGCTTGCAAAAAAACGAGAGTGACAATGTCGTCCTCTTCGTCGCATACGGTGCAGGGTGCTGCAACCTATGCAAATGTGCTTCAACAAGAAAAATGTCCAACTAAAGAGCAAGCTATTGTTCTGAACTCCGTTGATGGCCTTACAATTGAAGACTACTGTGTTGCGATTGGTAAAGAAGTACAACCAATTAATGTTCGCTATATTTCAAGAATCTCACTAAGGCGTATATGCATATATTTAAGAACGGTTCAACTAGCGGAAAAACTCGTGAACGAAGTTAAATACGTCACAATTAAGGAACAAGAACTGGAAATACGTCCGCTTTACACTAAATCGAAAAGAATTTTGATTTCTAATGTGCAACCATTAATTCCGGCCGAAGTTATTGAAAAAGACTTGGAAAAACGAGGTATAATATTAATGTCAAAAATTACGCAATTGAAAGCATCGTCAGTTATAACAATAGGATTTTCGCACCTTATGAGTTTTCGAAGACAAGTTTACATACAACCGGAAGACGTACCAAAACTCCCTCCGTTCATAAAAATAAATTATGACGATATGGCCTGTCACATCCACTTTTATTTGTTTCAACTGCAAAGAAGAAGGGCATACACAGAAACACTGCCAAAACAATGAGACCAAAAATGAAGATAATCAAGAAAAAATTTGGCAGTTAAATAATTTATCTCCGGCACAGGAGAAAAATCCGACACTTTCCCAACTGATTCAAAAACTGGATTCACAGAACATGCCCCCTCCTGCAGCTAAAAGGGCTGACTCGAGCAACGCCTCGACTTCAAGGCTATAAGATACCAGCACAAGACACTCGCTTAGAATAAGGAATAAACCGTCAACAAAGAAACCCAAAACTGGTGCAGCCTCGACACCAACAATTGATGAAATTGGTAAAAAGTTGGAACCAGCTAGAGATTTTATAAACTTAAAATGCAATCAACTGGAAATGAATTTCTCCGCTATGGTGAATTTTATTTCGGAAACTTATGGTACTACTAATATAAAGACAATAGCAGACAAATATACAAGAAATCACGAATGTTTGCATAGCATACTAACCCAGCTAAACGGTCAAATCGATGATAGGCATATGAAGTCGCGCATAAATAAAATAAAGAAGTATTTACTAAGCACAGATATTTCGGCTATGATATTCTCCAGTGAATCTAAATCGGAAAATGTCGTCAATGAATTAAAAGATAACATAGATGGTGAAGAATATTAAACAATGGCTTCTAATAATATAAAACTCAAAATTTTATTTTGGAATACGCGAAGTGTAAAACCACGAAAAACGAACTGCAGGATATTTTTAAAAATATTGATGTGTAGTGTTTGTTGAGTCGTGGCTTAAAAAAAGTGACTATTTTAATATAGCAGGATTTAATAATTACAGAAAAGATCGGGATACGACCCGAGGCGGGGAACTGCTATATTTAATACGAAAAAATGTACAATTTTCAATAATAGCTGAAATCACGCAGCAAACGCCAGAGGTAGAAATAGCTGGAATACGTATTACAAACTGCTTACCGACCTTCGACTTAGTAGCATGCTACAAAGTGCCCGGCAGTACTCTATCGCAGGATGAATGGGATGCGGTGACGAACAACATAAGTAATAACATCAACACAATTCTCGTCGGGGACTTCAACTCGCACAACAAGCACTGGAACTGTAGGACTACAGACACAAATGGAGCCAGGCTGTGTAATAGTATTTCACAAAAAAATCTTTATTTACATAATTGCAACTCTCTCACTCATTTAAATATTCGCGGTAATAGTAAGTCTAATATCGATTTAGTTTTCTCTACTATGAGTATGGCGGATAAAATTAATATTAATGTATACGACGAAACATTTCGCTCAGATCACTTTCCAATTGAAATAGACGTCGATGCCCAAAAACAATTGTATAGTAAGCCGTCTTATAAATTAAAGTCAATGAAAACTAATTGGGATAATTTTGAAAGCAATCTTACTGATAAGCACTCCGATTTTTTATCTAATGATTTCGCGATTCTTTCCCCTTCTGATAAGTACAATTATTTTTTGTCTATTATATCTGGTGCGATCAAAGAAGCTACTCCTCGAAAAAAACACAATAATAATAAGAAACAAAATAGAAATCCCGTACCCTGGTAGGACGACGAATGCAACAAAATCAAAAGGCTGAGACGTGCTGCTTATCAGAAATGCGAGTTTTCAAAAAATCTCACGGATCTGATTGAGTACAACAAAAACTGTGCCCTAGCTACGAAATTATTTAAAATAAAGAAAATTGAATACGTACACGAGTTCTATTAATGTGAATACTAACCCGAATGATGTTTGGAATGTATTGCAACGCACCCGGACCCTATCCCCAATTAAAATTTTGTATTTAAAGCATTTTTCAATTAAATAAAGTCATATGCATGAACTTAACATGCATACGGTCATATGTATAACATTATTTTATCAGTCATTAATTCAATTATATTTTTTATTCGAGTTACAATTTGGTTTGCCGCTTGGCCGTATGTAATGTACGGGACACGACGCCAACTTGCAACGTTCATATCTACTATTTAAACAATAAATTTCTAAAAAGAAATGCTCGTATGAGATTTTGCGATTAAGAAACTATGTAAAACGCAAAAAACCCGGTTGAGATTCGATAATTTTCATTAGAAAAACATCGTTGCAAGATTGAAGAAAAACACAGCGCGCGCGCGAGAAGCGGCTAAGTTTGCCCCACGGCTAAGTTTGCCCCAGGAGCCGAGATTATATGTTTCACTTTATATATAAACTTGTCAAATATGTACGAAATAGACACTTCACATCCCGAATATTATTTTCTGAGGCATTTTTGCCATATAAATTTGTAACGTACATGGTCGTTAGTTCATCAATTTTCGACTCATGAATAGTTTATACGATAAATCATTAATTAACATTTTTAAAACAATAATAGAAGAGTTAGAGTCTCGCGTCTAGCATATTTGTATGCGAGTTATTTTGTTCACTAGAGCTTATCATAAGCAACAAATCATTAGTTATTGTTAATTGAGCATCGATAAACATTCATATGTTATTAGTTTTGCGAAAATTAATTGTTCAAAGCGATAAAACATGTAAATTAAGATTTCACGTGCTTTAATATATCTATAGCGATGCTTGCACTGGGGCGATGGATGGGGGTAACTCGCTGCTTCAGCGTCGGAGCAGTAACGCTCACCTGTATAAAAGGGCGCGTCTTTCCGGGAAGAGCTCACTCTTTCTCTGAAGCTGGAGCTAGAAGGAGCATTAATTCTCCTGGCTAGCGGAAGCATACAGAAAAGCGCTGGCGCTCCGGAGAGCCCTAGATGCGGAGCATTGTGTCTCTCACATGGGAATCCGATTTGAAGGCGATATAACAGCGAAGTTTTATGCCCTGTATGCAACTAAGATTTTATTGTTTTTTCAATAAAAAACAAAGTTATATAACAAATTTTTTCAGGTTTTTTCTAAGTCCCTTCACATGGCGAGATGCAAAAGTTCTGCACTACGTCAGACTGAGCGCTTGCATATCCTTACTTATGCGCCGGATTATCCTTAGACTCAATACGTGGTCTAAGAGGGAAAAGGCGATTCCTTTGATAATAATAATAATAGTATATAAATTAAATAAATTATAGTGAGATGCAAACATATAGCATTGCGTCTATGTTAAGCGCTAACGCTTTTTGCTTCCTGAATATCTCGAGATCCAGTGTGTAATCTCGGGTGGAAAGGGATTAAAAACCAAAAAATAAATTTTGTTTTTCAGCTCGGTTGTTCTTTACCAGACATTGCGTCTTGCTAAAGAACAATCTTCAGTACGTGAGGATCAAGTAGCCGACCAAAATTAAAGTCTTCATTTACTCAAAAACGCATTGCGTCATTTTAGGAGTAGAGAAGCAACGTGCATTACGTCACGTATATCGTTTGTTGCTGAATGTGTACAATGCAATATGTCATTGTACATATAAGTAACTTATGAATGTAATTTAATTTTAATCTATCCGCGACCTATGATAAACTATTCGTCCGGTATCCCGGACCATATAAAATATAAATAATTCAAGTAAATTTTCTTTTATATCTCTCGCCTCTTTTTTATTCTCTGTTGTGCAGAGGCGGGGGCGTTTCAGTATGTAAAATTTTAAAAAACAGTTGGAGTAAAGTCACTCATAATAACTATACAAATAAAGATACGTTCAAAGAAAAAGCTATAAAATGCCTAGACAATATAGCTCAGCCATCAAGCCATGATGATAATTTCATCCCTACTTGCGAAAAAAATGAATGTTTTGATACTCATTTCACTTTTCTAGAATTTAACATAGCTGTAAATTCAGGCAAAGAGAACTCGTCTCCCGGCATAGACGGTATTGACTATGAAGTTTTACAAAAGCTCCCTATCAAATATAAATTGATACTCCTCGGCATTTTCAAAGAAATGTTTGACCAGAGTGACTTTCCGGATACCTGGAGAGACTCTATAGTTCATTTAATAAATAAACCCGACGGTAGCGGTGTCAGACCGATCTCTTTAACGTCTTGTATTTCAAAAACAATCGGGTTTTCGTAAAGGAAGGTCTTGCACTGATAATTTGACCAATCTCACTTTCGTAGTCGACGAAGCGCTGAAAAATAAAAATGACGTTTTGGCTGCTGTTTTGGACGTATCTGGAGCATTAAATAATGTTCTACCCGAAATATTATTAGAAAAACTTGCTAAAATAAAATGTTCAGAACAATTAGTAAAATTTGCCAAATTCTTAACATATAATAGACGAATGCATACCCACATTGAAGGTCACGAAATTATAAATGTTAGTAAGGGAGTCCCGCAAGGAGGAGTTCTTAGCCCCTTATTTTACATAATTTATGTAGCTAGCATAACAGATAATATACCAGAAAACTTGATAAAAACTACGTTAATATACTTCAATAAAAAAAATATTCTCCCAGGAGAAACTAAAATCTGTATAAATGAGTGCGAAATAAAATCGAAGGAAAGCGCACGTATTTTGGGCATTAGTTTTGATTACCAATTGACCTTGTGCACGCACATTGACAGGCTACAGACTAGATGCTTTAAGGCCACGAATATTATGCGATTTTTATGCGGTACTTGGTGGGGATCCAACCCAAGAACACTTCTCACTCTGTACAAAAGCTTTGTTCGCTCAATCTTGGATTACGGAATTTTCTTATATTTTCCGACTGTTAAAAAATTCTCGGATAAGATAGAACGAATTCAATATGCGCCAATAAGAACCGCTCTAGGTTACAGAAAGTCTACGCCGACTAACATTCTGTTAGTCGAATCAAAACTGCCACTAGTCCAAGAGCGAGCAAAGTTTTTAGGTAATAAATACATGACAAAAACGCTATCGAATAAGAGTACTCTTATGTTCGACGATTTTAAAATTGTAATAATGCGAGACAACGAAAACAAAAAAAGAAAAAAAGAATGCTATATCAGTGCATTGACGAAGTCAAGGACTTTGTTAAATCAATTTACACACAAGAAAACTTCACTGCGTTCATATACGACTACAATACTGTTTTCACGTCGATTCCATATAATGTTACCTTAGGAAAAAAAATTATTAAAGAAACGAATGCAAAGGTAGCATTTAACTCTTTTCTAGCAGAACAAGATGTTTTAGATATTTATACCGACGGCAGCAAAATTAGTAGGTAAGGTAATAAGTACATTGGATCCGCATGCGTGGTTCCAAAAAAAAATATTATAATATGCAAAAGTATCCACGAAAATGCCTCAGTCTATACAGCTGAGTGTATAGCAATAAGTCAGGCTATGGACGTAGCACTGTCACTCGATGAATGTAACGTGAACATTTTCACCGACTCCCTAAGCGCTTTACAGTCTCTTAAAAATATTAATAATAGCATTTACGTTAACCCCTACATTCTTCAAATTAAACACCAATATCGCACATTTATTGAACAATGCCCTAAAAATAAAATAGAATTTTTTTGGATTCCAGCGCATTTGAGAATAGAGGGAAATGAGCATGCCGACGCTGTAGCAAAAAAATGGACAACAAAAAATTATCTAAATTATCACCTTGTGCCATACACGGATACCTTTGAACTGATAAAGAAAAAAGCCGCATCGAACACGGAGTCCATTATATGTACTCAAGGACGAGTGAAGGGTCGAGCTTATTTTGAAAATTTTAAAACAACAGCTTCAAAACCATGGTTCTATAATCTAAATTTCCCGAGAAGAGCAATAGTTACAATAAACAGAAGCAGAGCTGACCATTATAATCTCGCGACCTCACTAGCCCGAATACATATAATAGACGATCCGTCGTGCCATTGTGGATACGCAGTAAAGGACATCAATCATATATTATTTAATTGTTCACAATACGAAATTCAAAGAAAGCATATGCTATCAAAATTAATTAGCTTAATTTACTACAATGTAATTATGTATTTATATGCTGAATAGGTCCCTTTTGGGGGCTTAAAAAAGCTTAATAAAAAAAAAAGAAATATACAAAACCAAAATAAAAAACTTACTCCTGCTCTATTCCAATTGCTGTTCTAAACTTAATTCATAGATATGCCAGCTATTTAGTAATCTAGTAATAAATAGAATCAGTAAGGGCGATAGAATATTTCAAACACACAGAAACCTTTTTGTTTTGCAATATATTACTAAATGACTCTAATTATACTACGATAAGAAATAATGCAAAAATAAAAAACTTACGCTTGCTCTATTCCAATTGCTGGTCTGAACTTAATAGATATTCCAGCTATTTTCCTAGTTTGTTAATAAACACAAAGAATGAGGCCGATAGAAAATATTAGACACACACAGGAACTTTTTTGTTTTCCAATATTCCCTCCAAGTATATAACCTCACATGAAAAATAATAACTTATAAAAATCTGAAAAAATAAAATAACATTTAAACAAAGAACAAGTTCGTAAAATTCGATATATATATATATATATATATATATATATGATATATTTATATGTAATATGAATCGAAATACTTATCTGATTGTGTTCTCATAATTCATTTTTTCGATAACCGTGTAAAGGCAAAAGTACCGCGTCCCTTGATATTTGGCACAGCTGTATTAAAATCTGTATTTATGTGATTATTTAACACTATTTAGCAATAAAAAACAACAAAAGAAAATCCACGTTAATAAAAAATAGCACTGTATGAAAACACCGTCTATCGTCTGCGGAAAAACAATATTAAAGTTATCTATATGTTATAGCCTAGATTAAGTAGATGCTACGTCACCGGATATTCGTCGAACAATTGTTCTCCCTTGAGGAGAATTGAGAAGCCTGAATTTTCACTTTACAATATCTTTCGATAGAAGCAATTTGACAAAATATGACACTGATGTGATTTTATTACTTTCGTCCCAAGCTTTCATTTAAGTGCTCATATGTAAGAATCGAAGCTATCACTACGAAGAAAATCGTACGCTTAGGTTCCAACAGGGCAAGTTTAAAGTATAATAGGGTCTGGCTAGCGTCCAATGGCAGCGTATGTACTGAAGTACTTATACTCGCCATCGTGGCGCTATCGCTCCCCTTGATATATATATATATTACTATATTATATAGTTGTTTTGGGCTGAGGTGGAATTTGCCCCCCCCCCATACTCCCCCCTCTACCCCCCTCAAAATGACCAAGAAACGTTTCAAAAGTTTGGTTATTTTTACAGTTTCCCCCCCCCCCCTCATAGCCCCCTCACGACCCCCCCCCCCCTCTACCCCCCCTCATTCCTTAGAATGTTAACATTTATAATAATTTAATAGAACGTATAGATTATTATTGGAGAAGCAAGACATCATTAGAGATAGGGACGTTAATTAATGGCGCGTTTTTTTTAAAGTGGTTTACCCTGTAGGCCTAATCCACTTTATAGTTTTGTACATTTATGTTATTATAATCATATAAAATATAATATAAATATATATATGTATTTTACATACATCTTACTATATTATATAGTTGTTTTGAGCAGCACTGGAATTTGCCCCCCCCCCCTCGCCATCCTCGCCCCTCCTCGTCCCCTCTCGCCCCCCTCATTAGCCCCTTCAGCCCCCCCTCAAAAGAACCAAGAAACGTTTCAAAAGTTCGGTTATTTTTATGCATTTTGCCCCTCCTCGTCGCCACTCATCTGGCCCCCCTCCGCACCCCCTCAGCACCCCCTCAGCGCCCCCTCAGGTGAATGTACTAGGTAGATGGTCAGCTTCATGGGTCGAGGAATGTATGAAGGGTGGTGGTTAATAACTGTAGCAATAAGTGGACGGTGTAGGGATAGGTTGAGTAATGGTCGCGATTGAAGTCATAAGTGAAAGGTTTGGTTGTGAAAGTTATGGTTAGTCTCATAAGTGTATAAGTCGCATAATGTGATAAGCGTAATCAGAAAGTCATAGGTGTATGAGATTGGTAGAGATTATGTGTGGAGTGTGGAGATTACGATTGTATTCATAAGTGGACGTTGTAAGGACAGTTGGAGAAGAACAAGATGATTGAATGCAATAGATGGATGGTGGAGGTTCTTGGTACAAGGTAGATTGCAGAGCTAGAAATGGCTGGTGTTGAGTGGAGGCCATAGGTGTACGTGAAGGTGAATGGTAGAAGTCATAATTAGAGGTATTAGTGGGACGCTGACGATCATGATTAAAAGCGATATGTGGAGGGTGGAAGTGTTGGTGAAGGGAAACGGTAGACTTCATGGGTGTAGATGAAAAGTGTAGGATAACAGGTTGATGGAAAGTTCATGACTAGATGTGATATAGATAAAGGGTAGATTTTATGATTTAATGGGCCTCATGGGTCGAGATTATACGTGATGTGAGTGAGGTGCTAATAGCTGAGAGACGGTGGAGTTTGTGGGTAGATGTAGGTGGATGAAAAGGCCATGGGTCAAGGTGATAGGTAAAGGTTTGTGTGTGGACGCTGGAGAAAAAAACTAGAGTCGAGATGTCGAGGATGTAGATGATCGGTGGTAGATAAAGGTTGAATGGTGAGGATGACAGGAGCTGATGGCTGAGCTATTTTTATAATAACATTTTTCAGTATCATTTATATACCATGAATTTTATGGCAGTAGGCAAATTTTAAGAATTATTATTGTTCTAACAGTCAATAAAATATGCATCTATTTAAAAATTGAGATTTGAAATTCTAAAAGTTTAAAATCAATTCTTGAAATTGTTGCTGTAAATTATTTTTGTACATTGCCAAAATAACAACTGAAATAATGGGGGTTGGCGAGCAGAGCGAGTAGGGGGGGGGGGTACCCCTCCTAGTGTGTGTGTGTATATATATATATATGGGTGGTTCTCTGACAAATCGAGCGGTCGATTTTTTGACCCTATCGAAAAAAATTTTTAAAATGTTCCTAAGAGACACATGAGTATCCCTGAATTTTTTCAGATTTTTTGCATCAAGTATCTTCGAGTTACAGAGGGTCAAAGTTGATGAAATCACGTTTTTTTGCTTTTTCTGGCTACTTTCATTAATTTGTAGATCCTCAGGGAAGCATTTTTCACTATAGAGATATATAACATTTTTTTCTGCAAATTTTCTAAACTATTCAAAAAAAATATTTTTGATGTTGTATATATATGTTTTAAGAAAGTTATAAGTCATTTAAGTCTTAAAATCAAATTTTAGGAAAGTTCGATCATCCGGATCATAACCAAAAAATTCATGAAGATACCTTATTTCAATTCAAAAAAGTCTGCGAAAGACCCAGAATGTCAGAGGCCTTGGTTTCTCTGTAAAAAATCATTATATCCGTTCATATATGAAAAAAATTTAGTTTTATTGCTATATGGAAGAATTTAACCAATTTTATCAATTACGTAAATTTTTTTACAATAATTTCAGTCATTAAAAAAATGATAAGGTTAGTGAAATGCTTCGATATAGCAATAAAACTAAATTTTTGTCATATATGAATGGATATAATGATTTTTTACAGAGAAACCAAGGCCTCTGACATTCTGGGTCTTTCGCAGACATTTTTGAATTGAAATAAGGTATCTTCATGAATTTTTTGGTTATGATCCAGATGATCGAACTTTCCTAAAACTTGATTTTAAGACTTAAATGACTTATAACTTTCTTAAAACATATATATACAACATCAAAAATATTTTTTTTGAATAGTTTAGAAAATTTGCAGAAAAAAATGTTATATATCTCTATAGTGAAAAATGCTTCCCTGAGGATCTACAAATTAATGAAAGTAGCCAGAAAAAGCAAAAAAACGTGATTTCATCAACTTTGACCCTCTGTAACTCGAAGATACTTGATGCAAAAAATCTGAAAAAATTCAGGGATACTCATGTGTCTCTTAGGAACATTTTAAAAATTTTTTTCGATAGGGTCAAAAAATCGACCGCTCGATTTGTCAGAGAACCACCCATATATATATAGTAACGAGGCTCCTGCCTGGGGTTTTGCTGGGGGCACGCCTAACTGCTGCTCTCCTCCAGCGGGAGGCTCGTATACAAAAATGATCGTATCTTACCCGGCCTCCTACTCCTGCTCGGCTGCTCAGTTCCTTCGGCGGACTGTGGAGGGGTTCTCGGGTTCTAGGAAGCAGGTGCGCGTGGAATGATGTATACTCAATTTGTATGAGAGAGCAAGTGGGCAGATCACGCTCACCCGTGCATTTATTCCGCGTACTTCTTTACAAAAGACACGCATTCGCGCTGTAGAATTGTCGCGGTCGGTCGTCGTGCTGGGCGCTGCGCGGATCGAGATGGCGCAGCCAACGGCCTTTGCGTGCCCGCGCTCACCGGTCTCTAACCTGTGCTGATTGGCGTTGTCGTCGGACGCTGTCCTCGGGGCCGCAGTCCTCGGGGCCGCAGTCCTCGTGGCTCCTTGCGCGGCGAAGGTCGGGCGGCTCGGCTGGCGGTGGCTCCGGGCTCGCAGTCTTCATCGTGACGCTCCTGAGAGGCAAGGCCGGCGGTAATAGGTGAAGGACCGTGCAGCGGCTTGAGCCTCTCAGCTGATTGTCGGCGCGAGGCGTCTCTGGGCGGTAAGTGTGTGCGGCGCGTCTGACCAGGTCGATGGTCAGGAGATAATCTAGTGAGCGCTGTTGCGCTCGCCTAGTTTTCGGACATGAATTAGTCCGAAAAATTGTCCCCACTCCTTCTTGCGCGGCAGCGTCTTCTAACGCGCTGTCGTGTCTCTCGCTTTCTCTCTCTTTCTTTCGCGCTTTTCTGCTGGCGCGCGCTCTCTCTCTCTCTAACGCTTGCACGCTTGTGTGTGAGCACGGCGTTGGGATAGGTGTTCGTACTTGCTTGTGTATGGGCGCCTTTTCGCAATATATATAGAAGATTCTCTGTGAAATCGACCGATCAAAATTTAAATTTTTTGCTAAAGAGAAATAGAATTTTTGCGTGCACGTGAGTTAAGTCTTTTTGCCGTTTAAGGTACAATAATACTTCCACACGCCACAAATTTTGTTTAACATCCAGTAGCCCGGGCAACCTTGCATCTCTTTAGGAGTCTCTTACAGGATCATAGGGCATTTCTTCATCGGAGAAGTCTCGACTACTACTGCTACTAGTATTGTCCTCCTCTTCATCGGCATTATCAACTATGGTCGACATGCTGCTGGTGACGCTGTCAACCCCTGAATCATTTTGTAAGTCAACTTCGACATCGTTTCCACCGTCCTCCTCTTCCTCCTCGGAGGAACTGCCAGCCAATAGCGCTACCCTGGCGATCTCTTTTTCCTCTTCGGCAATTTCTCTAGTCGCTGTCGCGTCAGCGCAGTCCTCCACAGCTTCCTCCTTCATCAATATCGGATACAATTCCGGTAGCACCGGCGACCCATATTCTACGTACTCCACAAGCGAACTTACACTAACAGGTCTGCATGCAATCAAAGTAACAAACAAGCCCGGGTATAGGCGAAACAAGGAAGCGCCTATTAAGGGGTCAGGCCTGGGTTAAACTATTAAAAAAATGAAATCAAAAGTATCAAAAAATTGGATTAGAAAATACTTAAAATGTCGATGATGGAATTTAAAGGTGAGAGTGTAAAGTTTATGCATGTATAAGTATGTGTGAATACGTGTATAACACAATATTCAAAGACTTTATCCTTCGGTGTTTTTTAATATTTTATAAAAGAGTCTATCGATCTCTCCGAGGTAAGTGTTGGGAAAAAGGTAAAAATTAATTTATACCATTTTTCTTTTGTTTCAACGTTTCGGTGAACACTGTCACCCTCTTCAGGAAACTGTCAATTTTTCTTTCAATAAATAAATGAGCAGAATACAATTATAATATGTGACAAATTATGACTTACATATAGAGGAGCACAACAGCCTATAGATCGAATGTGTTTCTTCCCCGGCCAATCTCAGGCGGGGGAAGGAGAAGCGAGAAGCAAGGAAACGGACTATTATTGTTCCGGCTTCCTCGACTACTGTTTCAATAATAAGGAAACAATAGGTGTAGCCAACGCTTTTATATCAGCGAGGAGTCTCGCTAAAATAAAATATTAAAAAACACCGAGGGATAAAGTCTTTGAATATTGTGTTATACACATATTCACACACACTTAAACATGGACCGTGGATCTTCGCCGGTCTCAAACCGCTTCTCTTTCGACGACATCAAGGACAAATATGGAGAGGACGCACGACAATACCTAAAGACATATATAACGCTGCAAAGGGATTTAACGAGAGCCAGATCCCAACGACAATTGTTGTGCTCCTCTATATGTAAGTCATAATTTGTTACATATTATAATTGTATTGTACTCATTTATTTATTGAAATAAAAATTGACAGTTTCCTGAAGAGGGTGACAGTGTTCACCGAAACGTTGAAACAAAAGGACAAATGGTATAAATTAATTTTTACCTTTTTCCTAACACTTACCTCGGAGAGATCGATAGACTCTTATAAAATATTTATGCATGTATATTGCAATATACATGTAGAGATGTTTATATCAATTTTTAAGCCCAGAAAAAGTCTGGATAACACCAAGTCGATATTCCGAAAGGAAGCTGCTTAATATAATAGAAGATTATGAACAAATTAATACCATAATTTTTTATAGACAATTTTCGTAAAATTTTTAACAAATAATAAAAATAAGATTGATTACATTTTTTATTCTTATTATTTATATATGTTGTATATAAGATTTTACTGCAAAAAGTATTGCAAAAAACCACTTTGATGCACATTTATTCATGTATAAATGAAAACACGAGTGATGAAAATACGAATGAACAGATTTTCAACTTATCGACTTACCGACTGAGCTATATGAGAGCTCAAGTAAATGATATTTCATCTAAAATCCTATTTTACGTAGCTCACACCTAGGAAACCATTTTTTCAAAATAAACATTAAACACTGTAAATTTTCAAATTCGCTATATACTTTTTAATTGTAAAGTTTCTTAAAGTGAATTTATTTTATAATTACTAAGTGTTGTAAAAATAATTTATTAGTTTTATAAAAGTTTAAGTATTTGTAATTAAAAATTCTACTTAAAAGTGTATAAGTGAATTTATTTTCACAACTCAAAAGACAATTCAAGAAAAGTCCAGACGGTGGATGCCACAAGAGGTTGAGCGCCTGGATCATCTACTCATGGAAAGTACACATTTGGAAGAACGAAGAAGAGAGGAAAGTTTTATCATGGCAAGAGACGAGGAGAAAACCTGTCAGCGCAAACACCTGCAAATCATCAGCAACCACCATTAAGAGCATCGAGTTCCGATTGAAATTTAAGAAACCATCAGCAATCACATACAAGTACAGCGATTCAAGCAAATATTTCAAGCATTTCAGCAAACATTTCAAGACGTATACATTGAATTATACGATATACTTGATAGAAGAATTGTGTTGATGATGACGAATCACAAGTTTACAAAGCTTTTTGTACTGTCAAACTATATGAAGAGGATTTCACCCTTCAGAAGAAAGAATGTATTGAACATGCGTAGAAGAGAATAGTAACAAGACTAAGAAACCTCGTGAACAGCTTAGTAGGAAACAATTTATCGGATGGTGTAGTCATTGGTGAAAAAAAACCATCTAACTGCTCTGAGAATTGATCGGTAGACAAATTATTGTGGTAATGCCATTCAAGACCATAATGATTCAATTGAAAAAATCTCGAATGCCATTTGGACATTATTTTTTCACAAAACGTCAACTAATCAAAAATTCAGATACCATCTTTTCCAAACACGAACAAGAAGTTGGTGCAAATGGTTGCTGGTAGCCAATGCCAAAAAAAAGCAGAAGAATTTTCGTCACAGAGAGTTTGACAGACCCTGGTTTGCTTGATGCGTTGGAGGCTACATATAAAACATTAAACTAATCTATTTGGAAGCATCCGTCTGACAGGAGAGAGACTCGAAGTAAGAGAAATCATTCAGATTATAATTCTTACAGAGCTGGTGCACAGTGAAAACACATTTTATTCGAATAAACTATATATATGCAGTCAACCCTACATAATCGCACTTCCTATCACACAATAACAGACAAGCGCTGCTGAAACACTGAAACACATAAAATCATCACACAATTTTTTAAAAATTTTGTTATTAACATGCGGATAAGATGAGACTATGTGTACAGATCCTGATATCATTCTGTATACTGCAAACTATAAACACAACAACAAGCTAATCAGTTGATGATCAGTAAGTTGTCGGATTTTCAGAACTTACTAGGGGGGTACCCCCCTGCTTGCTTCGCTCGCCAACCCCCCATTTTTAATTGGCTAATATGGAAATATTAGTCCATCCTTTCATCGCCGCGAAAGGAATAAATTTGTTATAGCTATAACCTTGTGCATAGCAACCGCATAAACAACAACATAGTCACTGATTTTTGTATTTACAGGCATGCTGCGCGTCGCGTTATTTTATAATTAAAAATTATGATTTAAAAGTGGCTAATATCTACAGTGCAAATTGATTTTAAAAGACTACGATAAATTTAAGTACTCTGCTGTCGCATACAATAAAATAATTTGACCGTCGCCTGTAAATATACAGCCGATGCCGCTATGAAAAATATCATATATCATTATTATTAAAAGTTAAGTAATTCAAGATGTTGAAATTTTTCTATGAAGTGTTTATTAGCTTTTTAGCAAAGCCCAAAGTTTTTAAGTAATATTCAAAATTTATAATAGTCAATATTTACAATCAAATATTACACATTTAACAATAATTTTTTATTAATTTTTTAATACTGAAGAAAATCATATGAAAATTAGCGCCAAAATTGTAAAATATGTTTTTGAAAACTGGAACTATTTTGAACCATTTATTGGGGCGCCAATTGAGGGGGTGCCAATTAAGAGGGAGCTAATTTCTAAGACAGCGGCGATATCATTTTATTAATATAGAGAGAGATGACCTATTTTTCATTGAAAATCTCATCTGGACTGTCTGGACAAGTTTCTTGTAGTGCATTTATTTGAAGCAAGAAAACTTCTGGTGAGTAATTTAATATTTTTCTCATTACATTATATTAATATATATATGTGAGAAAAAATAATTTATCAAAAAATTTCTATTTTATAATTTAAAATAGAATATTGCTTCAAAGTATAAAATAATGCTTGTTTCATTATTTTTCATATTCTGTTACAGAGAAGCTATTTGGACCCGGATCTTCTCTAAAGTTTACAGAAGTGAACTGCGTACAACTAGTTTTCAAGGAAATAAGGTCCTGATACTGAATATAAATGATAAGTATATTTTGTTCGACTAAATATACATTGAAACTTTAACTGCATTTTTTTCAGTTTTTGTTTTTTTATGATTTCAGGTCACTTGCCGTAAGGTTTCTTAGCAACAGATGGCCCAATTGGGCTCAAATTTTAGAAGCCTTTCGAATAGTTTTGTTCAGAGAATAAGTGGAGTGGAATTCAAAAAGGTGAGTAAAAAGTGAATGTTGCATATATAAATATGCATAATATTCACTATAGTTATAAATAATCCCCACATATATGTGACTAATTATTTAATTTGTTGTTTTTCAGAAATCCACTTATTTTGAGGAGATTCATATTAAGAAGAAATTCCATGCTGAATGAACCTATTTCAATATCCGGATCCTGAGATATCATGCGACAAGTACGTAAAAATACATAAAATCACTATTTTATAACTTATTTAATATATAGAGTTATTAGTAATACAAATATATATTTTGCAGATGAAAATGAGGTATGTTTTTCAGGATTTAACCCAGACCTGACCCCTTAATTTCGCTCGCACTGCGTACGCTTATTGTTAAATTAAAAAAGAAATAGAGAGAGATGACGATTTTAATAGCTTGAGGGTTTAATGACGACTGACTGGGAGATGTAAAAAGGGGAGATGTGACATTTTATCACCTCTCTTCAAATCATTATCCCAATCCTGCATTTTCAAAAAGTAATCTTGCACTTTTGCTGGGAAACAGACAAAAATCAGCAAGTAGCTTTTTTTATCGCGACACTTCACTTTCACCGCGTCTCAGATTTATCGTAGAACAGTGAAATTTATAGCTCTGCAAGTAGGAAAGCGAACTTTATCCGAGGGTTACAATTAAGCGTATACGTGGGAATGATATTTTTCACCCAATCAGACATGACGAAATATACGAATCTCTCTCTCTCGTTTTCCCGTAGCCCTCCCCCAAGGGCTTACTCTCCCTCTCCTTCACCCCATAGCGCCGAAACTCTATCGCTAGGTGGCAATTAAGCGCTCTCATTCTGAAGAGATCTCTCTCTCTCTCTCTCCTCTCAAATCTCTCTTCATATCATCTCGCTCCCTCCTCCTCTCTCCTGCTCTGGCTCTCTCTCTCTCTCTCTCTCTCTCTCTCGTCTTCTCTCTCTAGTGAGTCATACCTCTCTATGATCCCTCTCTCCATCTCTCCCCTCTGCATCTCTCTCTCTCTCTCTCTCTCTCTCTCTCTCTCTAGTTAGTAAAATCGAATCATCGAATGCATTAGAGTAATGCATCAGAAACTGTACTTTTTCTTAATTTTATTAACGAAGTAAAACGTATACACTGAGCACAGAATATATAATCCATAATTCAATTGATTTTGTATTTGAAATAGCCGAAGAAATGAGTGAGAATGGGCTAATTGTATTAGGAACATATGTAGAGCGAGAAAGTAGCTGTTTCAGATGATACGTGAGAAGAAGAAGGTGTGAAAATGGACCAGTACTCAAATCTAGCGAGGCGTCACTTATCATGGCTACTCTACATGCTCTTAGTCTTTTGAGTGGTTACTGAAATCCTAATCTCGGGCAAGTAAGGAGTCCGCTGGTCAAGCGAAACAATGGCGATTTTCTAAGTCCATTATAATGGCGAACATAGAATATAAATCAGCCACCTCCTTTACTAATATATTAGCTTCATCAACACATCTTTTAACTATAGATTTGCATAAATTAATCAATCAAATATTGTTGGATTTATCGGTGAATATCCGCGGATCCGTGCTGAACGTGAAATTCGTCACCACCCCAAAATTTGGACTTGGCGCACCCTTATTTCTACGGTAAATAGTAGAAGGGGGCGAAGGACAGTATGTATAGTCGTGGTCATCCAATACAGATTTCGCGAGATGAAATTTTCGCGATTAATTCGCGGCATAATCAACTTTTGAAGTAATTCCCATAAGCTATCAGCGCCACCTATTTCACTCTTTCAGACTTCTCGAAAGTGTGGCCAGCACTATATTCATATTCTTCGAAGAAAACGTGGTTAGCACTATATTTACTTTCATCTAAGAAAACGTCCTAATACAATTATCCCATTCTCGCTCGTTTTTCAACTGTTATAAATAAAAAATCGATTGTATTATAGGATACACATTCTGTATTTGTTATACACGATATCATACGCCAATAAAATAATGAAAAAGTGCAGTTTTCGTTGCGATTTTTGCTGATGTAGATGATTGGAGCGACGTCAGTGCCATCTATTTCACTTTTTCAGACTTTCTCGAAAGTGTGGACAGCATTATATTCTGTTTTAACTAACAAAACATAGTCAGCACTATACTAAGTTTCAACTGAATTCTCGAAAATGTGGTCAGCATTATACACAGTTTCAACCAATTTCTATAAAATGTGGTTAGCAGTATACTTCTTCAGTTTCAACTAAGGTCTCACGCTCGTCAGCAAAATACCCCTCTACCAGACAAGATTCGCAGCCTGGTTGCACTATAAAAGCGGCCAGAGAAAAGTAGTTAGCCATCAAACAGTCTCTAGCAGTAGCAGCAGTAACTTCGACCAGAGTCTACCTTTAGCAGTAAATCAGTGACTTCCATGTTAAAAGAGTATCTTGACCAGAAGTGAGGCGCCATTTTAGATTGGAAAGTTGAACGAGAGAGCAAAACAAAGGTAGAGAGAGAGTCATTGAATTTAAGAGATATAGACGTGTTATTGCAAATTTCAAATTATAAGAATATATATTTTAGAAATGATTAACGTGCAATAATCAAGCCTAAGTGAGCGCCAATTACACGCACGAACTGATGTTCGAGAATCGATAATTGTAAACGTAGTTAACAAATGTAAAGAAAGACAACAACTTGTAAATAGATTACTCAAAGAATTTTAATAATCAACTGCTGAACTGGGACGTATTCACGATTCATTATTAAAGATTCAAAGAGAAGATATTATTCATTGGGAAATTACCAATAATATCGCTACGGTTGTAAATAGATATGCTGTAAAATTAAACAAAATGCGTAAATATTTAGGCTTATTCACAGGCATTACCTTAGATAGATTAAGAAACGTAGAAAATGATATTAAATTAATTTACATCGATATCTATAAAATTTCAGATAGTTTAGGCTTACTAACTTTAGAAGAATGTATGATACTACTGTATAGTTACATAGTTAATAATAAAAATCACTTAAATTTACCTTGTATTTTACATTATTGACTATTGTAACGGGGACCCCGTCGATGGCTGCTCGCCTGGACACCACCCAGTCAAGACACGAAAATCTTACACTCGGTGGTGTTTTCAGAGCAGCGAGAGAGCAGTCAGCTGTTAGAGCCAGCAAGACAGCACCGAGAGCAGCCTGCCGCCGAGCAGCAGCAGCACGAGGAGAGTGCGAGAGAGTGGGGGAATACAGCGCGTAGCAGCGCGCGGCAGCCAAGGCGAGAGCAAGAGAGAGGGACGAACGGCGCAGCGTTGAGGCAGCGAGAGTGAGAAAGACAAGAAGACACGATGCATGCGAGCCACGAGGCGTACGCGCGTGAGCGACGGCCGCCATGTTGGCGAGAAACGGACTGTAGCATGAGTGCGAGAAGGATGGAATGGCGAGCGAATGAATGCGTTATAGATAGACAAGAGAGAGAGTGCAGGCAACGCATATGCGCTGAATGATATTGGGAACACGAACGTAAGCGTGCCGAAATGCGAAACTGAGTAAAATGCGTAGATACGATTAGTAGAGCCAGACAAGCGTGTAATCGCGGTTTTGAATGTCGCGCGCATTTTTGGAGTATTGTAAAAGAGGGCGTAAGCGTGCGAATGTGATATATGGTGCGAAAGCGTGGAAATGTGTGATAGGCGCGAGAGAGCGATCTAACGGAAATGCGTCAGTGCGAGTGAGAGAGCGATAGACGCCGCGAACCGGCGTAGTTGCCGAGCGCGAAGAGAGGAGTATCGCAGAGTATCCAGCGAGTCGAGTATCGAGGAGTATCGAGTACCATCCGGACCGAGACACATCTAGCGAGACCAAGCGATTCTTTTCCAAGGCGACTTCCAGTGACCAGGATTACCCCCCCCCCCCCGTGTGCATCTTCCGATCGAATACAGGGTACGAGGCAACACCAGTACGCGAGGACGCGGAGCAAAAGGAGTAGAGACAGGGAGGAGTGTTCCAGAGATACCTCCCCGCCGCGAGTCCCTAACCTAGAGCCAGCCCACGTAAAGACGGTGAGCTCGCCCGAGGACGAGCACACGTCCGCGAGTCGATACACAATTATTTTGATTTTTATAATAAATTACGAAGTGCTATTTTCAGTAAGTCGCGTTTATTCATTTTGCGTACTTCGCTCCCTGCACCTCTCCCCCATGACCTAGAGCGTAAGGAGTTCTCAAGCCGGCAGCATAAGAGTACCAGATCGCGAGTTCGGGCGTCCAAATATTTAATAAAATACGAGCTCGCGGTAAACCTGAATAGATGTCATTACGTGGTGCTACGCCTCCCCAAGGACGCAAAAAGCACAACGTCACACTATACTCAATCTCTATCTCCCTCAGGTTGACTTACGCATTGATTGGTAGACCGGACCACTACCTTCAACGAGACCACACTATTTTCATAGAAGTTGTTGAGCCGTAGCCACGAAAAATTTCAGCAAGAGACCAATTCATCTATCTCATGAACAAACTACGTCTATTGAGAATTGTGATACAAGTCTTGAGCATCGAACTGTTACGCGAGCCAGCAGCGCGCTTCTTCTACAGTGATAAGTGGCTTCGATCTTTGAAAAATTGTTCGATTGACACCCTTCTACAAAGTCTCAAATATTTAATAGATTTCTGCAATCTACGCACTATAATGATCTTATTCAATCGTGGTTTCTTTGAGAGCGAGGCAGATATTATTCGTGTTCTTGGCGAGAGTATCCAGCGTCATGGAATGCAGTCGACCTGGGAAGTCAAGGACATCATGTACCAGTATCAACTGATTTTAGGTAATTTAAAACTATAAAAATTAATATTAGTCAGCGAGGAATATGTAAATTTTAACGTTTTACAGATCTCGATAACATGATGGCTATTCTTAAAGGAGATGTCCTGATAGAGCTTGTTCAGCTGGATGATGTTGAGATGTTGGAAGAGAAGCCAGAGGCGGCATTAAATCTCGAAATAATGGCTGCCGGTCACATCATTCTTCGGAAGACGCGGCCATTTGCAGTGTAGATGAAACTTCATCTATTGTTCCTTCGACTGCTGCTCGGAATTCAGGTGAATAAAAAGTGATACTAGGCCCACCAACTTTATCGGCATGTCTATAAACTCGACGAAGTTTCGTTATGGCATTCTGTGGATTTCGTATAGGTAAATGCGAGAATTGCATGTAAGTAATATACTCGAACGCTTGAAAACCGTTTCGCAAAGTAATGACGGTCTTGAGATTTACGAGACATTGACAATAACTGTCAATACGGTGTCGGTACCTCAGGGACGTAGTCGAGTTGCGCTCATATCCGAGTCAGTCTTTAAACGCTCCATTCTGAACATTCGACATATGGATAATCTCTGTCTGTCTAGATCACTTGTGAGCGCACATATGCACGCAATTCATGGTGACACTCGCACGGATATCTGCAGAAAATGTGGGATAAAGCCAGACAAGGCAATGGCAAATTTCAAAAAGAGAGGATTCCAAAGCTTTGCAATCGCACTAGAGTTAACGTACCCGAAAACAGCTTCAGCCTACTACAGATAAAACTATTTCAGGTGTATCACGCCTGTTTCGATGTGTTTATATAATTGTGTTTTCGTTTCAGGGATTTGCTCCTGGTGATAAGCCATTGTACGATGGTAGCGAGTAAGTCTACAATGCAGGCAATACAGTCAGATATACTCTACACATTATGTATTATGAGAAAGCGCGGCACTATCAGCCCGTTTTGAACTTGGTAGCAGCAGCCGGTGGTCGTGGTTATTGTTTGTCGTGCAATAGAAAAATCATAAGTGATAGGAAGCATCGATGTTTGAATCGATGTTGTAGTTGTCTGCAGAGTCTACATTCAGTGTGTGACCCGCATTTTAGCGTGTGATCAGAGTGTCCGCGATGCGCTAGAATGTTTCTCGACCAGACCTGTTATCTCAATCATCTGAAAGCTGATTCATTTGATAAGGGTCACACGGTATGTGAAAGTTTAAAGATCTGATTGAGATGCAGAACTATTAGAATTAGTAATACGTCTGCACACGTGTGCCATAATGTCTATTTTAAAATATGTCAAATCGTACGATGTGCGGGCGAGAGAAAAAATTAAATACGTAGATGTCTACTATTTGTATCCGTACATCTGCAAGTGCGGTTGATATCCCGTTGGTCATCCAAAACTCTAGCTCGGTAAGAATGAGTGCGCGCAAATTGTCGGTGTCAACCATGATATTAGCAGTATCAACGGTTTAATCATGTGCGGGGGGTATTACCACCGAGGAACCTCCATAATCCGATTTTGCCCGTGCGAATGCATAACAAGCTGCAGTTATATGCAGTATATAATCGATGAGCGAAAAAAGCCGTGGAATTCGCCTATGTTGTCACGAGGGTATTCGAAATTTGGGCGTACAAAGTAACGCATTTTAAAAAACTTATCCGGCGACGTGGTCTCTTTTACGAGTTCATAGACGATTCCATTGTTGGATAATAGATAAATGAATACTCTTTGCCTATGTCTCAACTTTTCATACTTGTCGCGCCATCTTTTGTTTATATACAATTTTGTACATCGAGACACGCGCGACTGCGTGAACGCACATAAATCTTACTATATTATATATTTGTTTTGAGCCGCGCTGGAATTTAGCCCCCCCCCTCGCCCCCCCTCACCTCCCTCGCCCCCTCACGAGCCCCCCCTCAAAAGAACCAAGAAATGTTTCAAAAGTTTGGTTATTTTTTTGTGTTTTGCCCCCCCTCGCCCCCCTCGCCGCTCCTCGCCCCCCCCCCCTCAGCGCCTCCTCGTTTGGCTCCCCCTCAGACCCCCCTCAGCGCCCCCTCAATAACAAGAACTAGAACGTATAAATTATTATTGGAGAAGACAGGCGGAATCAGAATGTTATTGATGTTGGAGATAGGTAGAGATTTTGTGAATGGTGGAGATCACGATTGTATTCATAAGTGGATGGTAGAGAACATATGTAGAAAATACTAATCTTAGTTGATGGTGATGCTAGAAAGTGGATTTTATGATTGACGGCGATACATTGGAAGTGAAGGTGCTGGTGACGATGAACGCTGGACTTCATGGACATAGAAGAAAGGTGGAGGGTAACAGATTGATGAAAAGGTCCTGGACAGCGGTGATAGGTGAAGGCAGAAAATCATGTAGAGGTATTAGGAGCAGGCCAAAAATCAGAGGTGGAGGTGATAGTTTAGGCTCACGTATGACGGATGGAGTTCATGATTGTAATAAGTAGATTGTGTAGGGGATAGGTGAAGTTTGGAGTTCATGATTGGAGACATTGGTGGAAGGTGAAGATGAGAGGTGGAGCTGAAGGACATGATTGCAGGCAATAGGTGGGCGGTGGAGGTGCTAGGTAGATCGTGAGCTTCATGGATCGAGGTGATAAGTAGTGGGTAGAGGGTACGAGTGAAGGTGCTAAGTGTGCATGGAAGTCATGAGTGGTGACTATAAGTGTAGGCAGGAAGTTGTAGGTAGTAGTGACAGGTCAAGATTATGTGTGAAGGGTGGTGGTGGTCATGAATTTAGTAATAAGTAGATGGTGTAAAAGATAGACGAAGCGTTGAGCTCGCGATTGAAGTCATAAGTGGGAAGTATAAATGATAGGGAAAGAACGAGGAAATAATTGCAGGCATAAGTGGACGGTGTAAGGATAATTGGAGAAAAAGGACTTGATTGAGTGCAATAGATAGATTGATGAACGTGATTGATCAATATTAGAAGTCATATGTGGACGATTAGAAGCGATATGTGGGGGGTGGAAGTGCTGGTGAAGGTAAATGATAGACTTTATTGGTATAGATGAAAAGCGTAGGATAATAGGTTGATGGGAAGTTCATGGTTAGATGTGATAGATGAAGGCGGATAACCATGGGCGGAGATGATAGGTGGAGACCAGAAGTCACGGGTGGAGATGATAGGTAAAGGCCAGAAGTCATGTGTGACGCTGATAGTGGGAGTTGTAAGGGATAGGTGGAGTGTGGAATTCATGATTGGGGTCAGAAGTGGTAGATGAAAGAAACAGGTGGTGAAGGAGAACTTGATTGCAGGTAACAGATGGACAGTGGAGGTGCTAAATAGTTGTTAAGCTTCATGGGTTGAAATTATAGGTGGTGGTTTGAGGCTACGAGTCAAGATGTTAGATGGTACGTGGAATTCATGTGTGGAGTTGATAGTTGTAGGCAGAAAGTGTGAATAATGAGGTCCTCATTGGAGACGATAGATGGAGTGTAGTAATGATAGGTTGAGAACATTTGTAGAGAACAATAGTTTTAGTTGAATTTTAGGTCATAGATAGAGAGTAGATTTTATGAGTTGAGGCGATACGTAGAGGGTGAAGGTGGAGGATAACAGGTTGATAAGAAGGTCCTAGGTAGTGGTGATAGGCAAAGGCGGAAAGTCAAGGGTAAAGGTGATGGGTTGAGATTATGTGTGAAGGGTGTTGCTCATGACTGCACCAATAAGTGGATGATGTAGGAGATAGATGGAGTGTGGAGGTCGCGATTGGCGGTTCAGGTGCTAGGTAGACGGTCGTAGGTGCTAGGTAGATCATCGTAGACAGATGGTTGTTTAGTAGGTCAAGGTGGTAAGTAAAGTTTATACCAGGTGTGAAGTTGAATTGTGGAGCTCATTATTGCAGTCATAAGTAAAGGATCTAGGTGATGGGTCAAGGGTGTAGTTAGTAGATTTCATGGTTAGAGATCATCGTGGACAGGTGGTTGGTTAGCGTCATAGGTCATGTTGGCAGATGATGTTTGTGCCTGGTATGAAGCTGAAATATGGAGCTCATTATTGGAGTCATAAGTGAAGCATGTAGGTCATAGATGTAGATGAGCGGTGAATAGTGAAATTTGTGATTGAAGGTAGTTGGTGAAGGTGGTATTCATGATTTGTGGCGATAAGTGATAGCTGAAGAAGATAGGTAGAGGTAGCAGACGGAGGGTGGAGCTGATGGGTGTGCTATATTTATAATAACATATTTCAGTATCATGTATATACCATGAATGTTACAGCAGTAGACACATTTAAGAATCATTATTGTTCCAACAATCAATAAAATATGCATAAATTTAAAAATTAGGATTTGAAAAAAAAAGTTTAAAATTAATTCTTTAAATTGTTGCTGTAAATTATATCTGAACATTACCAAATACAAAGTTAAAAACTGAAGCAATGGGGGTTGGCGAGCGTAGCGAGCAGGGGGTACCCCCCTATTGTATATATATATATATATATATATATATATATATAGTATAAGACAATGTAGAGAAGAGCGCTCGTCAACACTGTACTCGCGCTCATTCTTTCTCTCTCCTGTAAGACTCGGAAGGAGACGGACGTGTCTGACGATACATCATCACACTGAATCAAGTTAATTATTATTGATGAAAAACTTCACTGATTTTCCACCACTCCAATATAATGCATGTGAGTAGAGAGGAGAATAGTGGCAAGTATAAGCCGACAACGGGCCCATTTCTAGGTCAGCTGACCGATCAGCTGGCGGTTTATGGCGTCGGCACATACATCACCAACTTTGTATTGGGTGCTTCCGAAATTCTTCGCTTACAAATACCGAACGCCGGTGGGTATAGAATCGTGTATCTGTAAAGTCAAGGGTATCCAATTGGATGCATCGGCCAGCGAAAAATTTATTTTGATTCTATACAAAAACTAGCGAGTGGTGAGATACCATTTGACGCCATAAGGCGAACAAAATTTCACGATGTCATAACGCCAGTACTGTCTCTCGCAATCACCGAAAGAATAATTTGCGGCGTCTAGTCAGCTCGCGCGAGCTAAATGGCTGACCGTTCCGGAGTCCCGCAACGAGCGTGCGCAACTGATCTTCCTGGCAAGGAAGCCTCTTTTTTACTTTTGTCCAGAGTTGTGAATCTCGCCTCTTATAAATCTTGCAGATCGTACGGCTCGTGGCGTTAGTTTGGTCTCGTCCACAAGCAGCGATGGATGTGCGCTGGTGACACCCACGGATGTGCATGATATGCGGTTCCACCTCGTGTGGCAAGACCGTATTCATTGCCAACTTTCTCAACCACATTGACGCGATCAGCGATACCTGCGTTGAGCGTATACTACTCTACTACACCGAGTGGTAGCCGTCATTCAAGAATTTTGCCGGTAGCTTTAAATTATTATACGGGTTAGATTCGTATTATACACTCTCGTTCTGCACGTTCCTCGTATGCAGGCACGGCGGCGGCCTCGGCGAATACGCGGCACTCGCGTATTAACAACCATTTTTCTTACTTTCTTTTTTCTCTCCCTATCCTTTCTTGTCGTTCACGAAACAGACTACGATCGCGGGTGGTGCGGGTGGAAAGATTACAGGTAGTTTCTCGATGACTCTCAGAAAACTCACAGAAAATCTTGCTCTATATTGCTCGCCCGCAGCGGTTAGTCTTGTAAAATACTTTTTCCACTCTTCTCAATCACACTCGCTCCCTTGGCTACGGCGTACATTATTAACTTATTAGCTAATCTCACATTTGTTCGACAACAATAATTTTTCACGGAGGTTATTTACATGTTCGTTCTGCTCGGTCTCGGGTGTCTGCAGGGAAGCTACCCGGCTTTTATGACGGAATCTTCTGGATAGGTTATAATAAAAAACACATTTTAAAGTCTAATCAGTATCTTGTTATAAGTTGTATTCTTTTTTATTTAAATTTATATCCTTTTCTTATTAATTCAGGCACAATGACTTGCCCTGGAATGTTAGAAAATTCGTACATAATCAACTTGGAGAAGTAAACTTAAGCAGTGACTTAGGCAGAATTGATCCTTGGGCAAAATCTGACTGGAGCCACACTGATATTCCGAGATTGCGAGCTGGACTCGTTGGAGCACAGGTTAGTTATAAATATCTTTTAAATTATTAGTTAGTTATTAGTTTTGAACTTAGAAAAAATTCAGTGCGTTTTACAATACCACATCACTTCCACCACATAATCATCGGTACCTCACCGCACACTAGTAATTTATCTACACATTTTAACTATATTTTAAAATATTTCGAAACATACAATCAATTACGAAAAAAAATTAAACCAAATACAAAATACAAGTCATGATCTATTTTTCTATACAAATGATGAGCTCAGAAAGAATATGGTAGATCTTCTGAAGTAATAACTACAATAAACGCATGTTATTGTAGCATTTATAGATACTTACAACTTTGTAGGATTGCAGAGTAGTAGATATTTTTCCCTTGATTATTCTTGCTTTTGTCTATGTACGTTCAAAATTTCGTATATAACTCATAATAAATAACATAAATTACGTCTTTCTTAATGCATTCCCTTGACACTGATACAATATTAACAGCCTTGCAACATGTTTGTAATACCTTCCATTCTCATGAAATTTTCAGGGAAAGCAGACAATATAGTAGAATCGATACCAAAAGGTTCGCTTCCTGATTTGAGGCCTTATTGTTCTTGCGAATTTTAGGAAAATCAAATTCTTTTTACTACACTTTAGCGTATACGTCACAGAACTGATATTATTTCATAAAGTTGTATTCTGTTCCCGTGCAGATCACAAAGCTAATGTACATACTTTTTGCGCGATCTGAATGGAGGAGCGAGAATGGGATAGTGACACGGAATTCAATTAAATAAAAATGAATAGTTGTTACGAATCAACAAGTCCCTAAGGAAAATATTTATAAATAATATTTGCAACGTGAACAAACAACTTATGCAGAGACCCGATTTAAAATCATGGGCTAGCGGCAAAAATAACAAACTTCTTGATAGAAAGAAAGGAGCCACAAAATTTTCTCCGCGTGATTCTAAATTACATAGGAAGATAAAGTAGGAAATCTGTTGATAATCCTGAAAGTTACGAAAATTTCGCAATTTACATAGGCCTAGAAAATTAGACCAATTTTTTTGTCCAGAAACCGGACCATACTTTTCTGAAGGCTTTTAATAATCTGAATTCAAATCTAACCGCAGAATTACTCTATCACGTCAGGATTTTGAGATATCCTAACCTAAAAGGGCAAGAGATACAATTTTTTCACAGATTTGAGATTATGTAGCAACGTCAATTATTATTTTATTATAAAACCATACATAGTACCAGAAAGTATAAGTTTTTTTATTTAAAATCACGTTGACTTTGCCCAAATATCTTTTCTTGCGCTTAAACATCGCGTTTTAAAATTTTACAATTTATAAATTCTACACTATTCGAAAAACTTAACTTGTTAACGCCCAGACGAACCGATTTTGACACCAAAGTTTGAGCCGTCACCATCTTATGAATTTACACGCGAAAAATGTGGGAATCACAGTTTCTAATGTATTAGAGGATGGTCTTTCCAATCGTGGGGACTAAAATATTCTAAAATTTAATTTTATCATGTAAAAATCGAAAATAATAAAAGAAATGCAATTTTTTGAAATCTTTTAGTTTTGGAATCGATTTTTCGACCACTTTAAATTTTTCTATACAAAAAAGACCAATTCTAAAAATGATCTTCAGGTTCGAATTGAAAGATTTCGTCGTCGGTTATGCCCGAAATTTTTTTTTTGCATAAAATGGTGAATTTTAAAACATTTATATTTCATGAAATTTTTATAAAAGTTCATATTTTTCGAAACAAAAACTATGTACATAAAACCAAAAAATGTTCACATAGGCCGTCATTTTACATAGAAAAAAAAGTTGGAACTGGTCTTTTATACAAAGAAAAATCTAAAGTTGTAGAAAAATCAATTTAAAAATAAATTGCATTTTTTGATTTTCGATTTTGCATAATAAAATTAAATTTTTAAAAAATTTTAGTCCCCACAATTGAAAAGAGCAACCTATATAATACATCCAAAACTGTGTTTCCTGATTTTTTCCGTGCGAATTCATTAGATAATGATGGCTTAAACTTTGGGGTCAAAATCGGTTCTTCTCGACGTTAATGGGTTAAATAGTTTTTTTAATAGTGTAGAATTTATAAATTTGAAAATTTAAATATGTGATATCTCACTGAAGAAAGAAAGATATTTGGGCAAACTCAACTGATGAAAAAATAATTTCCGTAGCCAAATAACCACAAATATGTTTAAAATGTTGTCTTTTGCACTTTTAAGATAGGATATTTCAAAATCCTGACGTGATAGAGCAATTCTGTGATCTGATTCGAATTTAGTGCATCAAAAACTTTTCACAAAGTATAGTCTGGTTTCTCTACAAATTTCTTGTAGGCATGTGTAATCAATTGAGGATTAATATTCATTGCTTACCAACTATTCCTTCAAACTCCTCGAAAGACACAAACCAATAACAATAAGTGCAGCAATTGCACGGAAAAAAAAGATTTGGTTGTTCCAGCGAAGTATACTTTGCTGGCGAGCGCAGTGAACTTTTTCGCTGTTGCAGTCACGAATTTAGTTAGCGACTACATATAGTACTAGCAGCGTTTTTTATTGATAGATACAGGGATAAGCTACCGCAAGAAAAACTAAGGTGAAATTGCTATACGAACCACTGTAATTTTATCATAGCCCCTTAGTAATTTCAGTAAAATCAATTGCTGGATGACTAAATATATTCGCTAGCTGATCGCTGTAATCAGGAGTATGCGTAATAAGAGTCCGAGTTCGGAGTTTTAGCATTACATCAGCATTCAGTGACCTAACCTAAAAATTTAATACGTTGTACATACGGTTTAAACATCAATTTAGATTGTAGAATCTACATGATTTTATGCATATCATTAAGTTTATTAATTTTTAATTATAATTAAAATTACAATTAGTTTTTTTATTAGTTTTTTGTTATTTAAAATTTTAAACATGGACGCGCGAAAAAGCGTGACGAATTATATGGGTTCGCTAGCGAATGCATACTAAGATTGTTGGCTAGTATTTGTTAATATTTGATAAAATTAAAATTTTGGCCAACTTTTGGCCAGTTTGGTAAAACTTTAAAAGACTGTAAGTTTCAATAGATTTTCCATGGGCAAAATTGTTGGAGCTGGCAGTGCTTGAAATTGGTACTGCAGCGAAAAAATTCACTGCAGTAGCTATCTCAAGCGCTGCCAGGGCTAGCGATTATATCTTTGTAATTTTAGCGATGAGCTTTTGCAAGTTGCCCGGAGTGATCATAATCGCTGTGGCAGCGATTTTATTCGTTGCCACAGCGATTTTTTTCCGTGAATATCTTTAAGAATATTTGCTAGAAAATAAATCCAAAAGATTTTATTTAGACATAGTGATTACTCACTTTTCTATACATACAAATCCAAAAGATTTAGATAAATCTGAAAATTATAAGTCCAAAAACACAAAAATCCAATAGAATAATAATCCAAAGAAAAAGAGAGGTTGCTGTTGGCACCGAGGACAGGAGCAGAGTGGTCTAGACCGACACTCGACGGTCGAACAGCAGTGCCGGCTTGCTTGCCAGGGCCGTAAGAAAAGGGATGGGGCGAAAATCGTCGCTCAGATGAAAGGTGCTCGCTACAACTCAACACTCCCTCCGGAGTATCAGAATTAAGAATTAAGTCAGTCAGCTTTAAATGCAAATCGAGCGGTAACAAAAAATCAGCTATTTCATCCTTTGACTCAATCCAGTTAACTTTGATCAATTTTCTAGCTTCACATTCTCCAACGTAGTGTTCTCGAACTTCGGACATATGTTTTAATTTATTTGTAGCACTTACCTGAGAGCTAGCTATCGCTGCTCTATTATTATCGCACCAGAGTAACATAGGTAAAAATTTCTAATCCATTATCAAGCTTAGAGAGTTTGTGAATGCGACCATGCTTTGACATGCTTCACTCATAGCAACATATTCGGCCTGACATGTTGACAAAGCAACATAGTTTTGCTTATGAGTTTTCCAAGCTACTGTGTCTCCAAACAACTTTATAACAAACCCACTGGTAGTCAATGAGTTTTTACAGTCAGCAAAGCTGGCATCAGAAAACCCTTGTATATTACCTATAGATTTTAAACCTCTACTCCTGGTGAGCTGTAAGTACCGACAGACTCTTACGATCATTAACCATTCCAGCTTAGTTGGTTTGATCTGATTTCTACTTAAAGTATTTACAGCATGAGCTATATGAGGACGCAAAGTATTCACGAGGTACAACAGTGAACCCATAATTTCCCTATATCTGGTATTCAAGCTAATAGATTTTTCCTCGAGCTGATTATCGTCTTCCTCTCTTTCTCTTCTCTCACGATATATCACTTGTTCAGTGACCATAGGAGTTCTTTGTGGGCGTGTTGTTGATATACTTGTCCAATGTTAAAGTTATAACATGACTTTCCCTGTCTCGGTTTTCCTCAATACCCAAGAAACTCTTAGGTTTACCAAGATCAGTCATTTCAAACTCCAGCTTTAATAGTTTAATTATTTCCTCGAGTTTAATTTGTCATTACTGGCTATAAGTATGTCATCGACATAAACCAACAGTATAAGTAGGTTATTCCTTTGACGCCAAGTGAAAAGACATGGCTCAGAATTGTGTGCCTGTAATCCCAGCTTGACCGCTGTTTCCGTGAATTTTTAATACCATTTCTTCGGACTGATTTTTAATCCATACAGAGCCGGTTGGATTTTGCAGACTTTCTTATTTCTGATTTCTACTGAGCAATCAATTCCCTCGGGAATTTCCATATAGACTTCACAATCTATTTTACCATTTAGGAAAGCAGTTTTAACATCCAGCTGTCGAACTTCAAAATCGAACTTATTGAGTAGAACACTGATCTTATAACTAGCAGTCCGGTGTTACGTCCTACCTACTCTCTCCACATAGGTAGGATGTTATACTTGAGAGAATGTATGTATTTTACTTATCATTGAAAGCGCATAGAAATGACCAAGTGGCTGGGCTTTATAGAACTCGTTACCCTTATTAGTTGTATGGATTTATTTGACTTCCCTGTTCTGCTTTTATCGTTTCGGCTTTCTGCTTCTGTTGTCCACGTCTTTTCCCTTCTGCTACCTTGTAGATTGTAGGATTAAATGGCTTTGCAAATGATTACACCTCATGTTTAAAAATGTATTTCTTTCTTTATTCAAAATCTAGTACTTAGAAGTATAATAAATCTCCGCACATTTACGAACCGCGAGGTACGGAACTCGGATTTAAACACGAGACTAATTAAAACGAGGCCAATTCGACTCTTTTAAAGTCCGAATATCATGACCGATTCACAAAGTGTAACGCTTAACAAACAGTTTTAAAAGTATTACGCTTGCCTGAAATAAGTATTACTGCTGACTTGTATTACCAAATCACATCACACATTAAAAATCAATCTTTCGAAATTGACAACCTCACGACTTTTACACTTTGAATTTTGAAATATTAGCATGTAAATTCGTCATAAACAATTTAAAAATAAATAACGTTGTAGGACGTTACACCTCGGGGCCCAAGATATTGCAATGAAATTGCAATAAAAATTTCATTTTCAAAATTCAAAATTTACAATTATTTTATAAGTACAAAAAATTTAAATATTAGATAATAACATTACATTATTTTCTTAATTCTTAATTACAAATAAATAAAATACATTAAATCCTTATTCAATACACGTATAAAAATGAATACATTACATCGTTAGATGTAATTCCCTCGAGGCCCTAGATAATGAAAGACATTTATGAAACATTTAATAAACAATAAAAACTAACGTAAATTCAAAGAAAAAATATCTAAATTCGAGCTCTGAGAAACATTCATAGAATTTTGAAATTTTTTATTAGATGGATAAATAGAAGGCTGTGTATTAAGAATAGGTGATAAGGAAATTGCTGTTGTAAATGATGTTTCGACTTCCGTAGGTTGAGAATTTCGCGAAATAATTTTAACTTCTTTTAATTCTTCTTCTTTTTCTTCTTTACGGTTTCTTGATTTTGCATAATTCGTCATTTTTTCAGTATTTCCCATAGAAATGAACAAATGGGTTAAAGAACTGAAAACAGCTCCACATAGTCTAATAGACCATCCATAGACTGCATGTAAAGCATATCCTCTTAATATAGTATCAATAATTAATCAATTTGCAAATTTGTAGTATTACTGTAATCATGAAAATTCCTGATGAAAAAGATCCCCACGAAGTAAGTTTTTCAAATATTTTTTTCCAAGCACTTTTTGCAATACTTGTTAATGTACTTTCCGAAAATGTAACTCCATCTGTTATATCTTTTTCCATAGGAAACATTAACTTTTCCCCTAATTTATCCAGGTCCGCTTGTGAGTAAAAACCATTTGATGCCAAATCTTTCACAGCTTAAAATTTCCATCCCAAATGAGTATCTGGTTTGATAACATTTAGGGGAATCGATACTGTTGGCTTTGGTGTACGTTTAATCCAATTTCCATCAACTTCATAGTATGTTGGTACAATTGTATTACAATCTACTCTAGTACTTTTCTTGATTAATATGTGTGTTTTTGGTGTCAAAAACCATGTTTCATTTCCAACCGAAACTGGTAAATGATTATAGCACTCTTTCGTATGTAATACTATCACCGATCTTGGTACACATTTAATTAAATGTACAACATCTCCAGCAACCTTCACTATATAACCTGGTTTTTTCATAATGTTATAAGCAAACTCATCAGGAGCAATATTGGCCAAGGATAGGGAATTTTGGATTACTTTTTTCTCAAGCTAGCATTTTTCAGTTATTAAATTAATATATTAATCATTAATCTGATTTCTTAAATGACTCTACATATACGAACTTAGAATTGACATAAGTGAACAATATTCACACACTTTTCTTACTCCTCCATTAGTTCGATTTTGCTGTTTAAATCTATTCCCATAATATCTTTGTTGCTGTTGATTATTATTGTAATTAACATTATTATAATTATCAATTCTATGGTTTGCATTATTTTGAATTTTGTAATATGACCTCTTTTATTACATCGCGTACAATATACTTCTAGACAATTTTGCATAGTATGATCAAAACTATCACAAAAACTATATTTTCTCGAATTTTGAATAGATGAATTTACACATTTATTAGGATTATGTCCTTGTTCTTTACATTTTGAACATAATATGTATTCTAAAATATATGTACATTGCGAAGCTTCATGTCCCATTTCTTGACAATATTGACAATGAAAATTTTGTTTTCTATTCAATTTGCATGAGCTTATTGAATGACCAGATTTACTACAAAAATTACAAATCAATTTAATCTTATTTTTTACTGCATTACAATTATTTGATACATGGTCATCTTCTTTGCAATATACACATCCTGCATTTTTGCAAAATAGTACTTCATGATCGCGATCTTTACACATCTGACAAAACATTAATTTATTAAATTGCTCTACTTTTTCCCCATAAAAATTATTAATCAAACTCTCACTAAAACCCCTTCATCTTTCTAATTGTTTCTCTATTCTAAGCGCTGCTTGTGGCATTTCAGGAAATATGTTTTCATTTCCCAATTCATATTTAATTTCAGATTTTAACCCTTTTTTATAGCTACTTGCTACTTTACTATATAATTGTGTTGCGAAACTCCTTTCCTCAGCTTCCGAAGGATCTTCCAATTTTTTTAGTTCCTTATTTTTAAAACTAAATCTTTCACTCTATTATTGTAAGATAATACAGACTCATTATCCCCTTGAAAAATTTTTACCACTTCTGCATATAATTCATGAATATCTTCTACAATAGGATACAATACTCTTATTGCATCTATTAACTCTGAAATTGAATTCAAATTATTATTCCTCAATGGTCTGCCTACTTCACCCTTTAATCTAAATTTTAGCAAACTCGTTACATTTTTTTCATCAATACCATCAATTAAATTTTTTACATTTTTCAATATATCTATGTATTCCGTATATGACATATTTTTTCTATCAAAATCCAGTACATAATTAGCAATCTCTTTTAAACCTAGCTTTATTGGCTTTCTATTTAACTGATCACCAGACTGGTCTGCACCACTTGGAGCCATGTTCAATAAATTTTCGCTAAAGCGAATTATTCCTACTTGACTAACTTTACTATTATCTCGAAATGTACTAGCTTCTGAATTTTCCTTCTGTTCTGTATTACTTAAGGGGTTATGACAGGGTTAAAACCTGAAAAAAAAGAAAAATGATTAGGGCTGTAAAAAAATAAATATATGTAGGTGCTCTAAAAACTACATTTTTTATTTAAAATATAAGTATTATACATCACTTTTATGCAAAAAAATATGCATAAAGTGAGTATAACATTTAAAAACAATTAAAGGTATTTACTTACCAAAAGTCCTGATTCTCATCAATTTTCTTTAATTGCCGCAGGTTTTTGAAGGAACCGTACCTTCAATCCTGGTGAACCAGACTGCAAAATCTTCCTTATAAGTCTGGTCACAAACTGAGCGGAAGGGATTTCTGACAAACACAAAATCAATATAATTAATTATACATACATTGAAAATATTAGTAATTATAGTGAATGTTACATATGTAAACATACGTAACATTCACTTTGAACTTATCTTTTCCAATTCTGCTCCGCTCAGTTTGTGAGGAAACCTATCCCGAAGGTTTCTCTAAAATTTGAGCTCAATTGGTTCATCCGTTCCTGAGAGAACCTGCGGCAAGTGAATAAAAATCATGAAAAACCTAATTCTGAGTAAATGGCATTTAAAGTTTTACTTAATATTTAATAAAATAAAGTATACTTACAAATAATTTTCAACGTCTAGGCCAAATATAATCCAAAAGTAGCTGTCTGGGGATGATGACTGGAGAGACGCGTATTCAAAAAAGCTTCATTATGAAAGCTTATGTCCTCTGAAACACAAAATATGTAATAAGTGAAAAAGGTTAAAATATTAAATTCAGTAGTTTTTAAATTTTTTTATAATTCAAACTGAAAGTATGCTAAATTTTTGTGAAAAATTATTCAACATACTTTGAGTTAACGTATTCTTAATAAATATTTTATAATAAATTCTAAATATTTAAAAATATACTTACAAATGCTGTTTCTCATCCATGTAGCAAAAGAGCAGAAGAAATGAACACTAGAAGCTAAAAAGGTTTTGTCCAGATGTGATTGATAAAAAGTAGGTCAGAGAACAGCTGATCAGCTGTTGAGCTAACAGCAAGCCAGCAGACTCAAGCAGACTAAACTATCACTAATGTGCATGGTTATGAAAAAAAAAGAAAACTGGAAAACTGTCAGCTCTGCTCTGACCAAATTTTCATTTTATTTTGTAATGTGTGTATTGTCTATATTGGATGAAAAGTGATATGAAGCTTGTAGTGAATGCTCGTTTCAGTGTTTGGTTAGGAGTGAGAAGTATAGGGGTTATTTGTGTAAATGTTTAGTGTGCCCCAGCTGAGTAGGAATCATCATCCGGATTATTCCTTTTCCTCTTAGCTTTTCGGGCTTCTAGTGTAGAATCCATTGCTCTCTTGTCTGATCAAAAAAGCCGTTGTTCGTCTGCACTCTTGGCCCAGTCTACTGCAGAAGATCCCGGATGCACATTGAAATTCTTCATCACCTGAAGTACTCCAGCTTTGTCATCATTGAAGGAAGCAACAGCAATGAAAATTCCAATCTCCAAGACTGTGAGGCCGCTGAAAGTTTCCTTGGGGACGAGTTTCCAGATGGACTGGTTGAAGCTTTCGTTGCTGTTCTGGGTGAAGCCTCCAATGCATCTCTCCAGCAGGTCTGCTTGCGTCAAGTCCTTGTAAATTGGCTTGATTGCCTCCATAATTGCCATAGGAATCGTGTCTCGATTTTGGAAATTCTTCAGTTGTCCCTTGGCTTTAGCTGCTTGCCATTAACACCAACTGTCTGATCCCACGGGACAAATGTGGTGTCTCGGCTCTTGATCCGTTGAAGATTTGTGATGGAATGTTGTCCAGATGGCATTGGACATTTCTTCAACAGTATGATGATGGCTTCGGATGGCATTGCCATAATATGTTGTAAGTTGATCAATTCTTTGAGCTGTCAGACGGTTCTTTCCACCTATCCCTGCACCATCAGACAGTTTTTGGCCAGCCAAAGTTTTCTTCAGATTTCTCAGTCTGGTTCCCATTCTCTTCTGCACGTGTCCAACACATTCCTTCTTGATGATGAAAAAATCTTCTCCGTATGGCTTGGCATCACAGAGGGCCTTGTATACTTTTGAGTCGCCATCTCCTATGTAGCTCTTGTATTTGATACCGTGTAATACCTCTGATCTTTTGAACATTTCCACAATACCGTCTACTTCCATTTTTCCAGAACTTCCCTGATGATTGGCGGAGCACTGGTCTTGATGTGCTTCAAACCACTCTCTGTATTCTTCAGTATCCTCCTCTTGATGTGATTCACAAGCCTTACAAAATGATTGTTTCGGTGCCGCATCAATCACTTTGCCATTGTCGTTCCGGATCAACGTTGATACTCCTTGAAGGGAAGAAAATCCTCGTTTCCTCCAAGATCCATCACCGGAAACCATATCACAACAATTCTCCTGAGTCTCATCTGTATTACATTTTTCTTGCATAGCTGCTTTCATTGACTCGGTAGCTACTCTTTGACTCGAAATTTTTAACTCATGATTGATAGTTCCAAAATGACTATGAGCAACTGGTGGTAAAAAATCCATGATTCCACAAAAGGTTTTTAAACCAGTGTGTCCATGGCCCAGAGCTCTCATGGCTAAAACTACTCGCTTATTGATTTCAAAGGCATTACGCTTTTGACTAATTTGCCTACATGAGTCAATGGATTCAGCTTTACAGCAATTATTACAAGTCATAGATAGTTTGCTACCTAGGCCTCTGATATCAACTTCATTAAAAGTGATATCTCCGCCACAGTTTTTGCAAGCCAGAAATTCTTGTAATCCAGGCAAAAGTATAGAAATGTCAAAAATTCTATATTGTATAGAACCAGCTTCTATATACTCTGATGTTAATTTCTGTCTTGATCTGGATACTGGAATTTCTGGCTGTGCAAACTGCGTAGCTGCTGTACCTGATGTTGATGGTTGCGTAGTTATTCTTGTTGGAGATCTTGCACTGGATGTCGATGGAAGTGGCATTTCTCTCTCTGGTGGTCCAGGTGCAGTAGACGATGAAGGATGTGCTTTCAATGGTGCTTCATTTCTTGAAGATGGGATGGTCGTTGACGATGGTTCACTTCTGTAGAACCTCCTTTGCCTCCTCTTCTTTCTTCCAAACCTATGCTTTCCTTGTATAGATGAGCCTGGCTTTCTGTTTCTTGAGCCAGTCATCTTATTGTTTTTTATAATCTTGATATTTCACAATACAATAATACACTCACAATAACACAATAATAACCTAGATTTTAAACTAAATAAAATATTTGTGCAATTTTCAGTTAAAATTATTAGTTTAAAACTAAAATCTTTACTGAAAAATTGAACTGAATATTATTTAGTTAAACAATCACTGTTTATCATTTAACAGTGAGTTTGACAACCTGCTAGTGCTATGGTAAAACAGGATTCTAGTTAGAGTGTCATTCGCTGTAGATACCATTTACCTCGGCCGATAACCGCCAAATTTAAAATTTTTTCCAATGCGTCGTACAGTGAAAGGCATATATATATATATATATATATACATACACACACATGTGTGTATAGTGTAAATATATATATATATATTTGATATATGCATAGCATCTTATGTACTTTCTTTTAATAAAACCATTTATAAAACATGAAATAGTACTTATAGTATAAAATATACGATTATCGAAAATCATGATTTTTTTTTTTGGTTTTATGCCTATAACTTTTGAAAAAAATTTTGTATCGAAAAATGGGTTTCGGGAGCTTATTCTACAGTAAATTTCCTACAAAAAACGTTAATAAAAAAAAACATCGATTTTTTTGAAATTTTAACCCTGTCATAACCCCTTAAATCAATTACATCAGTATTGGATTTTTCAAGATCTATTAATGAATGTATCAGATTGTACGAAACTAAATCAGAATTTTCTGTGTTATTTTGAACTTCTATTGTTGTAATATCTTTTAATACTGTATTTAAAAAATTTTCAAATTCCTGATTTTCCTTGTTTACTTATATCATCAATATTCTTAAAAAATGTATTACTCAATCAATTATAGCCTTGATCAAATGTAGGTAAAATATCTTTTGACGATCCTGTTATTAATCTTTGTTCAGCTTGAATACCTCCAATATCTGAAAACCTATTACTACTTTGTACTTGAAATGTTTCATTCAAAATACTATTTGTAGTATCAAAAAATTCCTCAGAACTAACTTTATTTACTTTCGGCGTAGAATTTTGATTTCCTTCGTTTCTTTTTAATCACTTTAATTTCACAATTTTTAAAACTCATTTGATTAATTCGTCACACCAAAAGCAATAAATGGCAGCTAATGAAGGAATTTGAAGGAAATAGTTACTTATTAATGAATTATATAAAAGCAGTGGAATCAATGACCGCTACTAAGCAGGTTAAAGGATAGGCCGCTACTCAGCAGACCCAAGGAAAGAAGGAAATAGACTTAATTAATCAAATAGTTACATATTTTTTTTAGTTTACTTATTTTTATCGTTGCTATTATTTGTCTATTTAACGATTTTTACTATAAATTAACTATTATTTTTGCAAACTTTTTATTGAAATAAATAACTTTTTCGATTTGTATCGGAACCAATTGTTACGTCTTACCTACACTCTCACCACATAGGTAGGATTTTATATTTGAGAGAATATATGTACTTTACTTATTATTGAAAGCGCGTAGAAATGATCAAGTGACTGGGCTTTATAGGACTCGTTACCCGTATTAGTTATATGGATTTATTTGAATTACCTTTTCTGCTTTTATCGTTTCTGCTTTCTGCTTGTGTTGTCCACGTCTTTTCCCTTCTGCTAACTTGTAGATTGTAGGATTGAATGGCTTTGCAAATGATTACACCTCACGTTTAAAAATGTATTTGTTTCTTTATTCAAAATCTAGTACTTAGAAGTACAATAAATCTCCGCACATTTACGAACCGCGAGGTACGGAGTTTGGATTTAAACACGAGACTAATTAAAATGAGGCCAATTCGACTCTTTTAAAGTCCGAATATGATGACCGATTCACAAAGTGTAACGCTTAACAAACAGTTTTAAAAGTATTACGCTTGCCTGAAATAAGTATTACTGCTGACTTGTATTTGACAACCTCACGACTTTTACGCTTTGAATTTTGAAATATTAGCATGTAAATTCGTCAAAAACAATTTAAAAATAAATAACGTAGTAGGACATTACATCGGAAACAGGAGCATGTGTTTTAGCTAAATCGTATTTGTTTCAATCTTTGAAACCTCTTATAACTAATCGAGCTTTGTATTTAATCTCATTGTTTAATACAACTTTTGTTCACTTTTTATGGCTTTTTACCACTCAAGCTTATTCTTAGAGCTCATAGCTTCCCTGTATGAAACTGGATCTCCTTGTGTTTTAGTAATTAAAACACTGATTACATTATCTTCCAACTGTGCGAGATCAGATTCAACCATGTTTGACTCTGCTGGTAACTCAATTTCCTTCTGCTTCCTAGGACGCCTTCGTTTACGTTTTTCTCCCTCCGTTTCAGAAATCGGAACGATTTTATCATCATCAAACTTAACCAACCATGTTTCCTTGTTTACTGCCTCCAGTGTGTTGTTCCAGTCTTTGATACTGTTTTTATTGTATTTGTCGCCAAAGACAATCTTTTCATTAAATCGAACATCCCTACTTTCATAGTATTTACCTTCTTCTAGCTTTAAAAACAAGTATCCTGTTGGTTTATACCCAATTAAAACTATTCTTTTTCCCAGCTGATCGTACTTAGGTCCAGTTTTTCTTTGTACCTTAATATAGGCAATACTGCCAAAACGTTTTTTTACTTGCCAAAACATTCAGAGTCAGATCCCACATATTCTCAAGTAATCGAGTATCATACATATAAGAGCTCTCGTTTTCTTCTGGATAGTTTGGTTGAACATTTCAGCTACAGCATTATGTTCTGGTGCATCAGTTGCAGCTCAGCACAAAATCTATCCAGAACAGCGTATAGCCACCTGTAAATTTTGTTCCTTGATCGCATCTAAGGATTTGGAGACAGAATTTGGAGTTTTTATCATGTAAATTCCTCGAGCTTTTTATAAGAAACTTCAAACAGTTTCCGCTCTTCACCTAGTCGAGCTAAAGGGGTAGTTTTTTGGAATTTTGAAGCAATGCAGACTTCACAATCCAAAACGAAATCATTGAATTTAATGTCTTGAATACCTTTGATAGCTGTAAATTTTCTTTGAAATTCTTTTAAATACTTTAACTATGATAACATGCCCCAACATAGCTTCATTGGTATTCAATTCATTGACTCTAGTACTCGAACTGAATTTGTAATTTATGTTATCAAATTCATCAGATTAATTTACACAAGAAATTTCCCAGTCTCAACGTATTTTCAAAATTTTAATAACCAGGGCACAACTCATTATTATCAAGTTCCAAATCTAATGTATTGAAATCGATCTGCATTAGTTCATCAGGTGTTTGTTTATCGGATTGATCATTATTATGATATTCCAGCTGAGAAATTCCAACGTTATTAATGATTTCCTTTTCGAGCTTAGACTGATCGTGATTTTTCGTATTTTTAACTTTTATTCTCTTCAAGCTCATTTTGTTTCATACCTGAAACCGTTTCGTTAGGATATTCTTTACGCCTTGTTGAAATGTAAGCGATTACTTTACTTATTCGTGATTTTAAACGAATTTCATCAATTTGATTCATTTCCAATTCTATTACCCAAAACGGTTTTTCATAAATTCCAGAAACAAAAAACAGTCTTTGATTTTGGATCAAAAATATCAATTTGTTTATTATCAAGATAAATACTAAAGCCTTTTTCTACAAATCTTCTTAGTGATAATAGATTTTCTGACAATGATTTCGTGTAGATTACATTATTCAAGCATAAAACATCGTTACTACTCATACAACTAGAAACACTACCAACTCCCTCCGATTTCATAATTGCTACATTATTTTCATTTGCGCATTTTATGTCAAGCTTTCTAGAATCATCAAATGTTCTGAAAATCAATTTTGAGTTGGTCATGTGTTCCGTTGCACCCGAGTCTGCCAGAAATCTGATCAATTGAGTATCACTAGATTCAGAGGTATCGGACATATTTGCATAGAAACCTGCACACTTACCCAGGCTTGTATTCTTGTTCTTTTCATTAGATGGTTTATTCAGACTTTTCTTTCCTCGCGAGTTATCACAGTTTGAGCCTTCATCGAACTTAAATCTTTTAGCGTTATCACCTTTAGGTGCATCCAAACACAAAAGCTTACCGCGACGAGAGTTTCCTCGTTTACCTCCCTGAAAAGAAAAAGAACTTTTATACCTTTTATGTTTCTCAATCTCTTGCACAATCTTTTCCAGCTGTTTTCCTTGGTAAGTGCAGTTCGCTCGAGTATGTCCAGTATATCGTTTACAGTTGAAGAATATTTTTCCTGACCTATTGCATTGATCGCTAAAATGACCTTTATCTCTACATTTGAAGTTATGTGCCTTAGGGTTCTGAGCGTGGTAAGTTTTAATTTCTCCCTTTTGCACATTTGCTGTAGTTCCACATGTGACAACTCGAACTTATACCTGTTGTGCTAGATTTGAAACAATAGCTTCAAAGAATACGTCTCAAATTTCAATATCGGACAAATTTAGAAGTGTCAGGCAATTTATTATAAAATCGGACAATATTATGAACTTATCCCAAAATGCAGAAGCTTTTTCATTATTCGAACTGTATTTAATGATATAGAGCTGTTTTCTCAATGTTGCAGTAAATTGATTTATATCATTTTCTTTAATGCGTTTAATTTCATTCAGTAGATACCTTGGATTTTTAATATTAGAAACGTCATCGTAATATGACTATCTTTTTCTAGCTTTGATTCATTAAAATCGTGAGATACATTTGAATCATTACATTTGAATCAATGACATATAGTAAATCTGCTACAGTTCATTCAGATCTTAGAAAATCTAGAAGTTTATAGTCTCTACGGAGAGAGGGCTGATAATTTGTTAATTCTATTTTAATTTTATCTGCAACACTTCCAGTGTCTCGAGGTAATCCGGCCTTTTGTATTTCAGCTCTTATCAATACGGACAAACGTTCATTACTTACAGATTTTCCCGCATTTTGAGTTGGTAAATCCTTTTCAAATCAAGCTGGTAAGTCCATTTTAACTCAAGCTTGTTAGTCCTTTTCAAGTCCAGCTGGTAAAACATTCTCAGATCGAGCAGGTACATCAGTTATTGATAGATCCTCGTCATACTCTTCATCTTTGACCCATCGTTTGACGTGTCCATCAATCCATTCGACTTTCTCGGTTACATACCGTCTAGAACTCTCAAGCCCGCCAACAATCTCAAAACGAGCTTAGTTGCATTCTTTCCGAATCTTGCTGTCGAACTTGCTTCTCGTAGTTTTTGTCGCCGTCAGACGCTCCAAGATCTCTGAAATTTGATTTGATTTAAAAGGACTTATTGGTGACAATTCAAAATTTTTAAAGTTCAGACGACTTAATTCCAGAATAACTGAAATTCATAAAATCAGGATTTTTCGCAAGTTGTGAATCATCAGATTTTCCAGCATATAAATCAAGCTTTGAATCAAAATCTAACTTAGAAGTTTTCCCCTCCTAACGGCTTTTATTCAGTCCCAATTTTAAATTTACCACTTTTTGTGATTTTATTATTAGAGTAGGTTTACCTTGTAACCGAGAGTCGAACTTAGCCTCCAATAATTTGAAAGCAAATGCACCAGGTTTTATACTTCCAGCCTCTTCAAACTCATTTGACTCGAACTTATTGGCCACATCACCGTCAGTAAACTCTTTGGTTTCATCCAGCTTAAGGGGTTGAGACGTTTCTTGTCGACTAGAAACTGACTCAGCCTACAAGGCCTCTTCTTGAACTCGAACTCTTTGAATTTCTCTTTTCAGAGATTCCAGCATAGATGCTGATAAACTAGAGTCATTTACTTGATGAACAGCAATCAAAATAAATTTCTCAAAGAATTTACGGCAATTTCAATTAAGCGCACACTCAAGTGACGAACAACAATCAAATGAGTATGGTTACTTACGGTAATTTTAACTAAGCACACACTCAAGTGACGAACAATAATCAAAAGAGTATGATTACTTGCCTGACCCATGATTGGTCTGTAAGTTTTTCAGCAATTTTGTTTTTAGCAGAAACAACATACACAATACTGCATATACCGGTCGACAGTATAACTTGGGACTGAAAATCATGCTTTTATAATTTCTTTTGAAATTCATTACGTACGTATTAGGGTGACACGGATCCCATGCTATCAAGAAAATTGATTTTCTTGTCCACTTAGGTAATTCTTGAGTACTTAAGCAGTACAACGCACTTTGAATTTTTTCGATCGAACGATTATTGACGTTTGCTCAGCGAATTTCGTCTTTTTTGTAGGAAATTACATAAGGCATACAATTATCCGTAATAACTTCTTAACTATCGAATTTCTTCGACATTTTTCTTTTGCCCTCTTGTCTCGAGGTAAAACATAATCGATTGGAAAAAATCCGGTCGAAAAATAATAATAAATAACAAAGCTAACAGGTGCATATTTACACATAAAATGCTCATTTTTGGAAGCATTTTAAGGGCACTTCCACTGTTCCTAGAAAGCTGTAATTTTGACACAACACCTTTACAGCTATGCCAAAATGAATAAAAAAAGAATTTTGTAAAAAATGGTAATAACGGTATAGAAAATCCATGTAAAAGTGAAGGCTTCTAGTCGAACATGTGGGTGAAAGCTGTAAACTTTTTTTGTCAGCTACCATGATTGCTTCTTGCCCCACGTCCCCCGAAAAAGTACGACACACGTTACTTGTTTGTAGAAATCCTTCTAGGCTGGCAAGCAGAAAGAGGGAATACGCTCACAGGTGCTTCGAGGCTCTGCAGTTTATGATAGAGCCCGATCGACCGTTACGCGGTCCTTCGCCAGACGTCCAGTCCGAGAAAATCATAAACGGCTAAAAGTACTCGGCATCGGCTTAAGAATATTCTCTTGCTCAGTGGAGCCCAACTAGTGGCACTGAAACTCTCCCCCTTCCTCTGTTTGGTTTCACTCGTTCCGAGAGGACTACGTTGAGAACCCGAAATGCGCAGTGACAAAATTTCTTTGGGTTATATACCTATAGTCTACTGTATACAGTATACTCCTCTGTCAGGCACACTCCTTCCACTCTTTACTAATACAGATGCTTTCTCCTCACTTTCTGCTACGCGTGCACCGGAATTAATTATTGCTGCGAATTTTAGATCTCATTAAGTTGTAAAATAATACGGATTATCCTATAAAAAATAGTTAAGGCTTTAGTACTCAAAAATTAGTACGATTGAAAATGTTTACTAAGCATTATTTACGTATATTATTTATAATTATATTTACAGACATTTACGCATACACATTACGCATACACATTATTAAATATACTTATTAGTCCAAACAATGGGGAAATGCTCCTATGATAAAGTGAACAAAATTGCAATCTGATATATAAAAATGTGTTAACTTATCAATAACTATTTAACTTAAATAACTTATGAATATTATTAAAAGTATATTTAATTTACAGACAATATTTAACATAATATCAACAATATATTACAATAATTATTAATATAATTATACTTCTTACTATTTAATATTATTTATATACCCCCAAATAAACCTTTTAAAGATAATAAGCTGGCAAGTGTAAGGTCGTTTCTTTCTATGTAAGAATTAAATATTAATTTTATAAATTTTGATAACCTTAATGTCACAAAAATACTAAGAGTTTACTCTATCTATACGGTTATTTCATTGTTTTAATCAAAGATAATTTTCGAACTCTCAATTTCGAACCCTTATATGGTAAAAATTCTAATCTATCTATCTATGAAAATATTAACGCGTAAACATGTTCACGTTAAGGGTCTGTTGGTCAGACTACGATTTCTTTAGTGTTACTTCTCCTATAGCTTCGATTTTACATAAATTTCAATTTTAATTATACCAAAAGAAAGTTATGATATCAATAAATAAATTGTCAAGTTCTTTTATAATAATCAATCGATTTGAAATAAATAAATAATTTATATAAACACTTGTCCAAATTGCAGTATGTGAAAAGGTACAGTCGGGTATATGTATGCGCGTGTGTATGAACATGTCTATGTGTATGTGTGTATATATATATATATATATATATACATATACACACACACACATGTGTGTGTGTATAGTGTAAATATATATATATTTGATATATGCATAGCATCTTATGTACTTTTTTTTAATAAAACCATTTATAAAACATGAAATGGTACTTATTGTATAAAATATACGATTATCGAAAATCATGATTTTTTTTTGGTTTTATGCCTATAACTTTTGAAAAAAATTTTGTATCGAAAAGTGGGTTTCGGAAGCTTATTCTACAGTAAATTTCCTACAAAAAACGTTAATAAAAAAAAATCGATTTTTTTGAAATTTTAACCCTGTCATAACCCCTTAAACAGTAGTATGCGATCAGTAGCAAAAAATGAATTTGAAAAAAATTTTATTCAAGTTAATGAATAATGCAGTATTTGGTAAGACTATGGAAAATGTTAGAAAAAAGAGTTTCAGTAAAACTTATGAGTAAATATGAAGGAAGATATGGTGTTGAGTCTCAAATTTCAAGTCCAAACTTTCATAACAGTGCTTTATTTAACAAAAATTTAGTTGCTATACAAATGAAAAAAACTGATATACTGATCAATAAGCCAATTTATAGTGGACTTACAGTTCTAGATCTTCCAAACAATAATATAAACAGCGGCAAGAGCTGACTCCACGCCACAGAGAGAGAGAGAGAGAGAGAGAGAGAGAGAGAGAGAGAGAGCGGGGAGAGTCCGAAAATTTCCCGAGGGGGAGCGAAGGTAGCCGAGAGTGAACGGTGCTAACCGAGGGGGAGCGAAGCTAGCCGATGCGGTGTACGTGGGAGAGAGAGCGCGGAGAGAGTTCAAAAATTTCCCGAAGGCGTGAGAGAGAGAGAGAGAGAGTTGCGACTCTAAGAAAACGGGTGGAGTGAGATGTGGGTTTTAGCACAATGATAAAAACATTTTCAGTAAAATTGAAGTATATTTTGTTTAGAACGTACAATACTTATTTAAAAAAAATGATGTAAATATGTATGCACATAATACAAAATAATAAAAGTATTAAGCTTTAACACCTGCGGGGCGGTTCAGCACATGGATGAATCCGACCTATCTATACAATATAATCGATACAATATAATTACTTCTATATGCGCGTTGTTTACATGTATTTCGATGGCGTTATAAAATAACTCCGCCAGCCCCCCTGCGTCGAATTCGGGCTGATTCACTCCGTCAGGCAGACGGTCGTTCCACTCTCTGTCAATTTGACGTGCGGACCGCCGGCAAACCCAGTTTTCAAACTGTAAAAAAAATTGCAATTATAATAAATATAAATAATTTTATATATTTTATTAATTAAATTACTTACGAAAACGATAGTTCGTTTTGGTCGTCTGTAACCGTACATGATGCTGTTATTGTGTTATTGTGATATTGTGTTATAACGACTTGAGGACGATGTGCTTCTCGCTCGAATAAGGCACAAACTTACGCTCCTACGAATTTTTGTCCTCTCGAGAGGTCCTCCGTCATAAAAAATCGAAGCTGCCTCCGAAAAAAACTCGGAAAACTATCGTATGTTTTCGGAACCGCCGGCGCCTTTTTCACCTGTACCGAGCGGAGCATGGGGTCCCAAGTCTGGAGTCGGCTCTTTATGCTGTTGAGTCAAAAGATCGAAATTGATTACTGGCAGCTTTGCAGGCTGCTTTTTCAGATCCATCTCTCAAAAAAGACTAACTCGAAACAGTATAAATATGTGATATTTATACTTTTCTACAGTCAGTCTCGCATGAGCTTGTTTACAGACAGCATCATGCAAAGAAAACGATGTTCATGATTAGTGAATACATTGATAAACAAACAACCCGTTGAACTTCATCTCCCAGGTTATGAGTACTGCGGTCCAGGTACCAAGTTAGCAAAACGTTTAGCTCGTGGTGATTCTGGGATTAATCCTCTTGACGCTGCTTGTAAAGAACACGATATTGCTTATTCGAAGAATCGAGATAATATCCAGGAGAGAAACGTTGCTGATAAGATTTTAGCAGAAAAGGCTTGGAATAGATTAAAATCTAAAGACGCTAGTTTGAAAGAAAAAGCGGCAGCCTTTGCTGTAACAAGTGCTATGAAGTTAAAATCAAAGTTTGGTATGGGTGTTGGAGGAGGCAGATATAAAAAAAGGATTTCAAAGAGAAGAAAAAATATTACTTTAAAAAATCTAGTTCAATCACTATCAAAATCTGTCACTCCTAACAATAATGCTCGCTCTATGATTAAATCAGCATTAAAGAGTGCACGAGAACAAGTGAAAAAAGTTGGCGGTAAAAGTAAAGTTAGTGTTCCACGCATTTTGGCTGTTCTCTCTAGAGTAGGTGGCTTTCTTCCAGCGCTTATTCCCCTCTTTGTAAGTCTTAGTGCAGTAGGCTCACTTGCGGGAAGAGCTGCTGGAATTGCTCAAGCAATAAATAGAGCAAATGCTGCTAAAAAACAATTAGAAGAGCAAAAAAAGCATAATGGAAAAGTTGAAAAAATGATGCTGGGTAAAGGATTGTTTTTGAAACCTTACCAAAAAGGTGGGTTTGGTATCTCTCTGAAGGAGGGAGGAAAAAGAAGAAAAAAAAACTTCATTGAAGTAAGACTGCCAAAACGTGCACTTACCGACTACGATATACTCAAGTATGCAAAATTAATGAAAATAGCAAATTTTCGTGGAGTTTTCATGCGAAATGATTTACCTTCCAACGGCTGCCGTGTGAAGGAGTCTGCAATTATAAATCTAGATGATGTGAGTGGATCTGGCACACATTGGGTAGCTTATCGAAAAATTGGTAAATAAGTCGTATATTTTGACAGCTTTGAAGACTTACAACCACCTCTTGATCTTATGAAGTATTGGAAAGTTTCTCAAGTCAAGTACAATTATCAAAGATATCAAGACTTTTCAACGTTCATCTGCGGTCATCTTTGCCTCGAATTTCTCTGTAATCAGCTCAATCGTAAAGAAAATTTTCGGCTCTATAAAAAGTGAAAAGTGAGCTTTGGAATTAGTATTCTCAAGATGGTTGTCGAATCGATAACACTCAGCCTTTCAGGCACATCCTCAGTTCTCGAAACTCACTATTTTCCTCCTATAGAATTGGATAAGGATAAACTATACAGTCTTGGACTTGTTGAATTACTCACTTTTAATTCTGTACCGAATATTGATGTAAATTGTAACAAGTTTTATGTTGGTCGAGAAATTATTGAAATTCCTAGTGGCAGTTATGAGATTGAAGATATTGAACGGACGCTGCAAGGATTTCTTGATGCTCGAGGTGTAAAAATTAGTATAAAGCCGAATAATAATACATTACGCTGTTTGATTGAGTGCACTCATGAAATAGATTTTCGACCTAAAGACTCTATTGCTTGTCTACTGGGTTTCACTCCAAGAACTTTGAAACCCTATATAAGTCACTACTCAGACTTACCTGTAGCTATTCTCAAAGTAAACGCTCTACGAGTTGAATGTAACATTACAACAGGAGCATACATAAATCAAAAAAAAGTTCATACAATACACGAATTTTTCCCAGCAGTACCAGCTGGCTACAAGATAATTGAAGTTCCTAAACAAATAATATACTTACCAGTATCAGTAAAAATAATTGATCACTTACAACTACGTATAGTAGATCAAGATGGTGATTTGATTAACCTTCGAGGAGAAATTATTACGATTCGTTTGCATTTAAAAAGCACATAAAATGGGTATTGTTTTCAATGCTAAGAAAAGCTATATTAGCGGCTCAGTATGTCAACAGACAGTCAGTCCGCAACGAGCAATCAAACGACTAACACAACAAAATCAACAGTTTCTTCGAAATCTTGGTCTTGTAGTGCGTGGTGGTGGAAAAAGGCAGGGAAGAAAAAAAATATTGAAAAAATAACTTGTACATTTATTTGTTGTGTGAGGAAAGATGGAGGAAGTTTTTAATGTACAAGCTCCAGTCATCTTTGATGAGTCTGTTTCACATTATGAGGTGCACGCTCATCAGCCATACATCTCACACGCATTCAATCAGAGTGATGAAATTCGAATAGCAATTCAGCATCAAGATTTGTATGTGCTACCATCCAAAAGTTCTCTACATATTTCTGGTAAAATTACCAAAGCGGATGGTAGTGCTCTAACAAATACTCAATTTGTAAACAATGCTATCAGTCATCTTTTCGAGGAAATCCGATACGAGATGAATGCGATTGAAATTGATCGCTGTAAGAACGTTGCTGTAACAACCTTGATGAAAGGCTACACCTCTTTCTCACCAAGTCAGCTTAAACATCTTGAAAATTCGGGCTGGACCAACATTTCAGAATTAGGAAAAATAACCGATGCTAATGGAAACTTTGATGTCACAATTCCTCTATCAATGATTTTTGGTTTCGCTGAAGATTATCAGAAAATTGTTGTAAATATGAAGCATGAACTCATTCTTACAAGATCGAGAAGTGATTTGAATGCTGTTGTGCAAACATCTACATCAGCAGCGAGAGCAGCAGCTTCCTACGAAAACTTTAAAATTGAGCTCGCTCGTATCGAGTGGCTAATGCCTTACGTCGTACTATCAGATCGAAGAAAAATACAACTATTCAACTACATTCAGAGAGATACACCTATTCCTATGAGTTCCCGTTCATGGGAGCTGTACGAGTATCCAGTTCTCCCGACCACGAGGCAACATGTTTGGACAATAAAAACATCAAACCAGTTGGAGAAACCGCGCTTTATTATTCTTGGCTTCCAAACAGCGAGAAAAGCAAGCAAAACAATTAATGCTAGCTTATTTGATCATTGTAATATTAGTAATGTAAAACTCTTCCTCAACTCTCAGAGTTATCCTTACGGAAATCTCAATCTTGATATTTCAAATAATCAGTATGTTCTACTTTATGATATGTACGCAAAATTTCAAAATGCATACTATACTGAAAGCGCTATAATAGACCCGCTTTTAAGTAAGACAGATTTTAAAGTGTTTGCACCTCTCATAGTCATTGATTGTTCCAAACAAAACGAGTCTATTAAACAGGCAGCGGTAGACCTTCGTCTCGAATTTGAGTGTAAAAATAATGTACCTGCGAATACAACAGCGTATTGTTTAATTTTGCATGATCGCATTGTAACGCATAATCCTATAAGCGGCGATGTAAAGAAACTTGTATGAAACTGTATATATATAAAGCTTGTATGATAAAAATTAGTTAGTTGGTCAGCCATGGGTCAAAATAGTAGCAGCGGAAATTCGAGCAATCAGCCAAAGAAAGCTGAGGGTAAATCAACTCAATGGAAGTACTATAAGGCTATAGAAAATTCTGATATAGTTGTGGAAATAAAGAAAAAAAATAGGATTTTCCCCACCCCAAAACGTTGACTATAAATATGTGATGATTCACAATGAACTTGTCAGTCGATTACTAATCGCTGAAACATGCGATATGGATAAGTGGAAAAAACGTTTCTCTTCAGCGGGAAAAGGAGGAGGAGAGGAACATCAATTTCTCGTCGAGTCGGAAAAATTGAATGAAAAAACTTCGGTTTCGTATCAAGAAACAGCGACAAATACTCAAAAAGATTCAAAAAACTCTGGTTTTCAAGATTCATTCTCAAGTTATAGAAGCCGTTCTAGTAATGGCACCAACACTGATTTAATTAATTTCTAAGATGCGATATACAATATATCGTAATGATTCAAATGTTGTTAGAAAGTAGAAAAGTTGTAGTTTTCAAATCACTGCAAGTCGATACTCATCGAATTGAATGTGACTAACAAATCGAGTGTTGATTAAAGGCGATGCACGCAACGGGGCCCGACGGCGCGCCGCGGCGTAGCCGCTTGCGGAGTGGGGATGGCCCCGCGCTCTCAGCCCGAAACTGAAAATCTTTTTTCAAATCGGAGCGCTCGGAAAAAAAGACGGTAAATTAGTCAAATATGATCCGATTGTGCTCTTTTTTTCTTAATTCGGGATAGCGAAGGTAAAAAAATGCGATTGATCGAATCAGATTTTTTGTTAACATTATTCATCGTATTATTATTGAAAGTACATTATTTAAGTATTCTTTTCTGTATACATTAATTTATATATTTGTTATTTTAATATGACCAGTCTGTAGAGAATGGTGTCTATGATTTTAGCCTATATACTTTTAAACAATCGATTCCTGCGGGAATATTGTTTAGTATTAGCGAAAAAATTTTTCTCTGTTTTTAGGCACGACCGCAAGGCGGGAATGCCTTATAGTTTCACCATCGTAGAAATTGTAATCAGCGATATCTCAGCCAATTGTCGACCAATCGGGCTGAAAATTTAGGAGAATACAACTCTTATATGTACAAAGAAACGTTTTTTTTCTTTTCTCGATTACCGATATATTGTTGAAATGGTAGCTCTTTATGCTTAATTCTACCAACGGTTTTTTGATCATAACTCAAATTCTAAGCATTTTACACAAAAAAGTTAAATGGAAATGTTGTACATCTCAAAAAAACACAACTTTTTCCTATTAACATGAATACTCGAAAATGCTTTAGAGTTCAAATTAAGAAGCTAAAATCGAATTTTTTACATTAATATAGTTCGTTTTTCATAATAAAACTTTTTACGCATATGTTTTACAGAAAAACGTTCAACATGTAGATTATAGATATTTTAAAAATACAATTTTTTACCGGAATAAATATACGCTTAGAATGATTCAATATTTTATAAAACCCCAAAACTGATTTTTTTTTAAATAAAAATTTTAGTTTATCTCGATTATCTCTGCGAAATTAACTCCAATCGAGCTAAATTTTTTTTTACAAACTCGACCTATGCTAATATCGTGACAGAAGGAAATTGGACTTAATCCCATTCATACAAAAAATATGCGAACATGTTTTAGAATTTCGAAAAACGGTTTTTTGGTCATAACTCAAATTCTAAGCATTTTACACAAAAAAGTTAAAGGTAAATGTTGTAAATCTTTAAAAAATACAACTTTTTCCTATTTACATAAATAATCGAAAATGCTTAGAATTCAAGTTAACAAGCCAAAATCGAATTTTAATACTAAAATAATTCGTTTTTCAAAATAAAACTTTTCAGGTATGTGTTTTACATAAAAATACTCAACATAAAACTTATAGATATTTCGAAAATACAACTTTTTACCGGAATAATTATACGCTTAGAATGATTTAATATATTATAAAACTAAAAAAACTGAATATTTAAAGAAAAATTTCAGTTGGCCACGATTATCTCTGCGAAATTAATTACAATCAATCCAAATTTTTTTTTATAAACTCTTTCTACATTGATATCACGACAGAATAAATTTGGGCTCAATCCCATTTATACAAAAGAACCAGGTGAGCGCGAAGCGCGAACGTAGAGGGATCAGGTGAGCGCGAAGCGCGAGCGTCGGTCGTGCCTTAAATGCAAGACGCGAAGCGAAACGCGCGAAGCGCGTTTCGTTTCGCCTTTTGCATGCCTTGCATCGCGGAGCGATGCAAGGCGGGGCAAGCCACGGAGGTCTTTCGGCCCGCAGGGCCGAAAACCGACTGTGGCGCGCTAGTTTACTTTTATTTTGGAAACTAAGCGACCAATGCAAAATAATAAAGAGGGAAAAATTGTAGCTTACTGAATTCTGAAGCAAATGAGTTATCAAACGCCCCTATCCGATCAATAGACACGGAGGAAAACTCGGAAAACCGAGGAAAACAACGTAAAATCAATGTTTCTTAAAAAATCGCCAAGACGGCCATTTTTCAACTTTGAAGGTTGAAATTTAAAGAAAATGAATAGTTTCACATGTAATTTCATGTGGCAAAATATTGGTGCTCTACGACAATTACTTTATGTGTAATTGTGATTTGAATTTTTGTTGTACTTTGTGAGTTCACTTTTGTATGCACGGTCATGCAAAATTGGAAGGTCCTACTTAAGAGTGCTCTACCTCTTTTTCAATAAGTCCGATAAATTTCGCAGCGTCCACACATTACACCTCAGTTTATTTTATTATTTTAACAAAGTTAATGAAAGAAAAATGAGTCTAACTGAGTTTCGCCACCTGTAATTAGTATCTAATAATGTGGAACAATTATTTTTATGGTATAATAGCCAAAATTAAAATTTTATTTCGTCGGACAAATTTGTATGACTTGCGGGCACTTTGGAAATTGCATTTTGATTTTGTCCGACGAAATACGAATTAAATACAAATTTTTTAAAACGTTTTTGCATATCTAAGGTGAGTGGCGAAACTCTATTAAAGTGAATGAGTTAAAGTTGGTCAATTCATTATAATAAACAAATAAACGTTTTTTGAGGTAGGTGGCGCGATGATCGCACGGTGAAGCACTCTTGAATTTGGAAAATGGCGTTGAAAAGTTGACAGTTATTAAAATCCAACGTATTAATTAATTTTTCGAAAAACAGATTGTAAATACACGACAAACGTACTTGAACATGAGCGAAAACGGGCTTGCATATCTATATATACACCGCTACCGCGTTTTCGGCTGTTTTCGCTTATGGTGGTATTAAAATAACAAATATATAAATTAATGTGTACAAAAAAGAATACTTAACAAGGAACTAAGCGCGCGATTCGGATTATATTTTAGAGTCCGTGAGTATCAATCATAAACTATATGAACTATGCTAACCATATAATCACTTCGCGCGTGGTTTGGGTTATCTTTTACACTCAATATTAATCATAAACTATGAATGACGGTAACCATAGTCATGTTTACTTATGGCAACCAATCAGAATATTGTATTAAATGCTTCACAATAAAGGCCATTAGCTATTTTAAAGTGAATGATGTACTTTCAATAATAATACGATGAATAATGTTAACAAAAAATCTGATTCGACCAATCGCATTTTTTACCATCGCTATCCCGAATTAAGAAAAAAAGAGCACAATCGGATCATATTTGACTAATTTACCGTCTTTTTTTCCGAGCGCTCCGAATTTGAAAAAAGATTTTCAGTTTCGGGCTGAGAGCGCGGGGCCATCCCCACTCCGCGACCGGCTACGCCGCAGCGCGCCGTCGGGCCCCGTTGCGCGCATCGCCTTTAATCAACACTCGATTTGTTAGTCACATTCAATTCGATGCTTATCGACTTGCATTGATTTGAAAACTACAACTCTTCTACTTTCTAACAACATTTGAATTATTACGATATGTTGTATATATAAGGAGTAGTAGCGTATTAAAAAAAAAAGTATCTCAGCCCCTAAGTGGCGTATCATATTATTTTTTTTCTTAAAATTTAGAGAAAAATCACCGCTTTTCAATGCATTATAATACATTTTGATCAAATTTTAAAGTTGGATACAGTACAATTATTAATTAATTACTATTTAAAGAAATGCATGCTGGAGCTGCCCTAATTAAAATTTTGGAATTCCGCAAAAAGTTTTTGAAAATATAACTCTTTAAGATTGCTCACAAATAGTGGGCACAGATGTAAACGATTTTTAATGTTTTGCCAATACCATGAAAAATAAAAATATTCAACATATTGCGACTAATTGCACAAAAACTATTATAGATAGAGGCTTCAAATTTTAACCACTTCTTAGAATCATTGAGTACAGCACTTTCACGAAATTTTAATGTAAAATATTTATTTTTATAAAAGTTATTAACTATTTTCGATTTTAAACAATTTCGCCGTTTTTATCGATTTCCGAATAAACTAAAGGAGATAGAGGGGTGCTATTGCTGAGTTTTTTGTAGGGAATTTACGAAGGAACAACTTTTGTCTTAAACATTTTTCGATATAGCCAATACTTTTCAACACGCAGCGCGAAATCTGAAAAAAAATGCAAAAATGCAACTTAAATTGTTAGTTGTTTATTAAGCCCGCGGTACTCACTGTTACTCCCCCGAACAATTTAAGCCCTTAACCTTTCATTTCGGAATTAATGTCACCTCAAAATCTAATTTGACTGGACTATTCCTAGTTTGAAAAGAATCGAGAATCGAGAATCGTTCACGAAAAAGAATCGAGTAAAGAATCGATTCTCGAAAAAAAGAATCGTCGATTTCAAAATAATCGGGTAGAATCGTCCATCACTAAAAGGAATCGATGTGATCGATGTGACAAGCTAGTGAAAGTGTTGTAATTTTATTGTGTACGTATTCAAGAAAGTTTCTACGGAATTCGCAGTTGATCTCTATTACAATTTTTGAATTTACACAATAATTATGCAACTATCGAGTTATGTCAACTGTAAGCACAACTTTATTTTTGGATTATGTAAGTAAATAATAGACACACTTTTGATGTGAATAACATCTTTACGGACATTCTAGCGCTTGAGTTGGTATGGGGGGTTTGCGTGAAAATTTGGAAAGCAGAGGAGGGGAAGGTGTCACAGAATTTGGGCAGAGTTTGAGGGGCGCGCAGTCCCCCACTATCGATAGTCTCTACGCAGCTGACTTACAGCGAGATCATAGCTTCTTGTATACTGTGTGCGTAGGTGGGGAGCTTCTCGCCCCCCACTCTCAGGCCCTTAACGCAGTGTACTACGTGTTGCAGCTTATACAGCGTTTCGGGCTTTCCCTATGAGTGTGTATGTGTGTGCAAGCATGCGGGTATGCGTATGTGTGTGTGTGTGCGCGCGCGTGTGTGTGTCCACTCCCTTTGCCTCTATATATTATGTATAATATATATGTATACTTTGCGAGTGTACTTATATTATCTATATATTAACTATTAACTATATATACAGATATATATAGATACACATCATAACTAAGAAGCTGTAAGGTGTTTGCTGCTTTTCTTTCTGATGTTTATGTGTTTTTGTTGGGGTGTGGGGCACAGTGAATTTATCACGGATCCAAACGATGCATCAACAATCAGTTTGGTATCGGTGAGTAATTGGTGCAAATGTTAGAACAAAGTTAATCATGTGCATGGCGTCGTTCGCAGCTCGCTTTTGAATATAACGTTATGCGTAAACAAACGCGGCTTTATTTAATGCGTCAAAAATATTGTAAAACCATCGCTTCCAATAAAGATTAGCAACTTCAATATACGCCTAAATTCAATGCTACATTAATGTCTGTGAATAATATAAACTTATCGAAACTTAGATAAATTTGTACTTTCATCGACATGCAAAATTTACCATACGTTGCAGTAGCTTCAATTTATTGTAATACTCTAACCATTGAACGTCCGCGAATAATATAAACTTATCTAAACTTAGATAAATTTGTACTTTCATTCACATGCAAAATTTACCATACGTTGCAGTAGCTTCAATTTCTTATAACACTCTAAACATTGAAAATTGACCTTTCTGAACAGTGATTAGTCTTCGTTGGAAGCGACGCTATATTCTTTCATAATTATTTTCTTATCATCCGTGCCTCACTCTTCCATTTCCAGTGCACAAATCAACTGATTTGTGTATTGGTAGATATGGTGGATATATTGATCTCGGAAGTACTTCATCCCGCGAAGCAACTTTCACGCATATGAACGCTATATTCAGCATGTATATATGTTATTCACATCTGCCGTGTGTGCGTGCTACACACTCTCTGTCGGTACACACCACTGCAGCACTTTTTTTAGATTATATTTTACAACTATCCGGTTATTAAAGAAAAGAATTTTCTTGTGACGTGACAAGCTAGTGAAAGTGTTGTATTTTCATCGTTTAAGTATTGTTGAAAGTTTTTACAGAATTTCTATGGGCAGGTTACGCAACTGTCATATTTTAGAGGGGAGGAATTCCTGTGAGGAGCTTGTGATGTGAAAAATGTTTTTTCAAGATTTATAATTATTTACGTGCTGAAGACAAGTCGTTTAGAAGTTGCTGCCAATTTTGAGAGAGCGAGTATACTGAGTTTCCAGATGTAATGAGACTTTTCCCAAGGGATGTATGTTTTGTTTTGTATAATTAGATAACGAAAACTTACGAAGGCATACAACTATCAGGTTATACAAGAAAAGCATTTTCTTGTGACGTGACAAGCTAGTGAAAGTGTTGTATTTTCATCATTTAAGTTCGAAGAAATAATATACACAAGTTTTGGATTTTATTTTTATTTTTCTGTATATTACTTACAGTGATAAATAAGGCTGATTCAGTAAAGTCTCCTGTTTATAAATTTCTTTTTTACCTGTAACAGAGAAAGAATAATTTATTTTAAAACAAAGAATCGTGTTCTATAATCCTTAAGTTAATTTATTTGAAGATAATTAAAATATACGTATCTGACAGAGTGAAATCCATTGATAGTATTTTGATCCTAATGCCATCTTTTCTGTAAATGTATTTTTTCACTTGAAACTTTTCGTAGGTTCTAGATTAAACGTTATTGCACACGCGCAGTATGAGTTTTAGGGGTTTTTAAGGGGTTATGACAGTGTTAAAATTCCAAAAAATCGATGTTTTTTTATTTGCTTTTTTTGTAGGAAATTTAACATAGAATATGCTCCCGAAAGCCGTTTTTCGATACAAATTTTTTTTTTTAAATTATAGGCATAATACTAAAAAAAAATTCATGATTTTCCAAAATTGCATATTTTTCGATAAATACAATTTTTATGCTTTGAAAGTGTTTTTATTGTAAAAGTATATAATATTTAATATATATCATCACGTTTTTAAAAGAGGAAGACACATTGGAATGTGCATTCCAATGTACGACGCATTCTGAAAATTTTAAATTTGGCGGTTATCGACGGAGGTGAATGCCCATGCACAGTGAATGGTAGTTTAGCCAGAATCCTGTTTTACCATTCTACTTGCAGGTTATTGAAGTTTTTATTTAATAATAAACAGTGACTTTATTTGAGTTTAACTAAATAATATTGAGATCGGTTCTTCAGTTAAGATTTTAGTTATAACCGAATAATTTTAACTGAAAATTGCTCTAGTATTTTATTTAGTTTAAAATCAAGTTTTTTGCACGTGAATTGTACTAGTGAAAATTCAAGATTTGTTAAAAACAACAAGATGAGTGGTTCAAGAAATAGAAATCCAGGCTCATCTACACGTGGAAAGCGCAGGTTTGGAAGAAAGAAGAGGAGGCAACAGAGATTTTTTGGAGATCAAACATCGTCAACCTCCATCCCTTCAAGAAATGAAGCATCGCCTGAAGCAGTTCCTTCAACATCTACTGCAGAAGCCCCACCAGAGAGAGAAACGCTTCCTTCAACATCGACTACAAGACCTCCAAACAGAATCCCTTCGAAACCATCAACATCAGGTACAGCAGCTACGCAACCAGAAATTGCACAGCCAGAAATTCCAGTTTCGAGATCAAGACAAAAATTAAAATCAAGTTATTTACAAGTTGGTCCTATTCAGTATAGAATATTTGACACTTCGTTACATTTACCAGGATTACAGGAATTTCTGGCTTGCAAAAATTGTGGCGGTGATATTACTTTCAATGAAGTTAATATCAGAGGCCTTGGTAGCAAGCTATCTATTACTTGCACCATCTGCTATAAAGTTGCATTCATAGACTCGAGTAGACAAATTGGCACTAAACAAAATGCCTTTGAAATAAATAAAAGAGTAGTGTTAGGAATGCGAGCTCTGGGCCATGGACACACTGGTTTAAAAACCTTTTGTGGAATCATGGATTTTTTACCACCAGTTGCTCATAGTTATTTTGGAAACATCAATCATGAATTGAAAATTTCGAGTAAAAAAGTAGCTATTGAGTCTATGAAAGCAGCTGCGCAAGAAGGTTGCAGTAGTAGCACAGGTGAGACTCACGAGAATGGCTGTGACACTGTATCTGGTGACGGATCTTGGAGGAAACGAGGATTTTCTTCCCTTCAAGGAGTATCAGCATTGATCCGCAATGATACTGGCAAAGTGATTGATGTTGCACCGAAGCAATCATTTTGCAAGGCTTGTGATGCGCATCAAGGGAAGGACACTGAAGAGTACAGAGAGTGGTTTGAAGCACATCAAGATCAGTGCTCGGCCAATCATCAAGGAAGTTCTGGAAAAATGGAAGTAGATGGCATCGGGGAAATGTTCAGAAGATCAGAGGCAAACCATGGAATCAAGTATAAGAACTACATAGGAGATGGTGGCTCGAAAGTATTCAAGGCTCTCTGCTATGCCAAGCCTTATGGAGAAGATGTTGTCATCAAGAAGAAGGAAGGTGTTGGTCATGTACAGAAGAGGATGGGGACGAGATTGAGAAATCTGAAGAAGAGTTTGGCTGGCCAAAAACTATCTGATGGTCTAGGCATTGGTCTTACAGCTCAAAGAGTCGACCAGCTGACTCAGTATTATGGCAATGCCATCAGAGGCCATCATCGTACTGTTGAAGAAATGTCCAATGCCATCTGGGCGACATTTTACCATAAAGGATCAACAGACGAGGAGCCAAGACATCACCTTTGCCCGCCAGGACCAAACAGTTGGTGTAAATGGCAAGTAGCCAGAGCCAAAAAGAAACTTAAAACTTTTCACCACCGAGATAGTATTTCTGGGGCCATCATGGATGCAATCAAGCCAATTTACAAGGACTTGACACAAGCTGATTTACTGGAGAGATGCGTTGGAGGCTTCACACAGAACAGCAATGAAAGCTTCAACCAATCCATTTGGAAGCTCGTGCCCAAGGAAAGTTTCAGTGGCCTCGCAGTCTTGGAGATTGGCATTTACATCGCAGTTGCTTCCTTCAACGATGGAAAAGCAGGAATACTTGAGGTGATGAAGGCTTGAGGTGAGGCTTTAACGTTAATCCAGGACTTTCTGCAGTAGACTGGGCAAAGAATGCTGATGAACAGCGTCTCTTTTGGTCAGATAAGAGAGCACTGGAATCCACTCTAGAAGCTCGTAAAGCTAAGAGAAGGAGAAATAATTCAGATGATGATTCCTACTCATCTGGAGCACACTGATTTCACAAACATTTTCACACATACCCTATACAACACTCCTAACCAAACACTGAAACTAGCATGAACACTACAAGCTTCATATCACTTCAACAACACATACACTCACATTCCACAAAATCTGCTGAAAATTTGTTCAGAGAGTAGCAAGCAGCTTTTTTAGTTTTTTTTATGTGCATTTTTTGCACATGCACATGAGCATCTAAGTCTAGTTTAGTCTGCTGTTAGCTCAACAGCTGATCAGCTGTTCTCTGACCTACTTTTCACAAATCACATCTGGACAAATATCCTTCTAGCTTCTAGTGTGCATTTCTTCTACTCTTTTTACTACATCACTACATGGATGAGCAATGGCATTTGTGAGTATTTTCATGTATATGAAATTTTTTTTAAAACAGTTTAAAAATACTTCAACTCAAAGTATGTTGAATAATTTTTTACATAAATTTTTCATACTTTGAGTTTGAATTATAGAAACATTTAAAAATGTGTAAATTTAATTTTTTAACCTATTTTCAATTTTTGTTTCAGCAGACATAAGCTTCTCTCCAGACACCATCTTCAGATGACTACTTTTGGATAATATTAGGTCTAGACGCTGAAAACTATTTGTAAGTACATTTAATTTTATTAAATATTAAGTAAAACTTTAAATGCCTTTTACTCAAAATTAATTTTTTTCATGACTTTTTTTCACTTGCCGCAGGTTTTCTCAGGAACGGGTCAACCAATTCGGCTCAAATTTTGGAGAAACCTTTGGAATAGGTTTCTCCACAAACTAAGTGGAGCACAATTATCAAAGATAAGGCAAAAGTGAAGGTTACGTATGTTTACATATGTAACATTCACTATAATTACTAATAGTGTCAATATAAGTATAACTAATTGTATTAATTTTGTGTTTTTTAGAAATCTGTTCCACTCAGTTTGTGAGGACACTCATAAGGAACATTTTCCAGTCTGGTTCACCAGGATTGAAGGTACGGTTCCTTCAGAAACCTGCGGGAAGTAAAGAAAATTGATGAGAATCAGGACTTTTGGTAAGTAAATACCTTTAATTGTTATCAAGTATTACACTGACTTAATGCACATTTCTAGTGCTTAAAAGTGGTGTATAATACTTATATTTTGAAGGAAAAATATAATTTTTGGAGCACTTACATATATATTAATTTTTTATGATACTAATAATTTTGTTTTTTTTCAGTTTTTAACACTGTCATAACCCCTTAATGCAATTTAAATAATATAATTTGTGATAAACTTGGAATTCCACTGGGAGGTTATAAACTAGCAGACACCAACAGTAGATTAGTACTTCAGGTTAGACATAGTTATAGTTCGAAAGTGGGTTGGCACCAAGTTATGGGGATATAGAGATCCCTATAACGAAGCTATGAAGAATAAGCTATGAAGTCTGCTCGAAGAGTATTAGTCTACTGTTGGTTTTTGCTAGATTATAACCTTCGCGTGGATCTCCAAGTTTATCATAACTATATTATTTAGGTTGCGTTAAAAACCCCTAAAACTCATACTACGCGTTAGATATTTATTTTTTAAATAATAATGATCCAAACGTAACTGTTTGCTGTAGAGAAGGTGTTGAAAAAATAATTATTATTACAACAACACATAAGCATATGTACATTAATTTTTTAAATTTTTAACTTATTTAGTTGATGTTAATGATTCTTTGTAATTTAGGTTTATATACCATTTAAAAGTAGTGAAATCTTGCCGCCCCCCCCCCAAATAAACCTATTAAACGTAAAAGGCTGGCAAGTATAAGGTCGTTTCTCCCAATGTAAGAATTAAAGATTAATTTTATAAATTTTGATAACCTTAATGTCACAAAAATTCTAAGAGTTTACTCTATCGATACGGTTATTTCATTGTTTTAATTAAAGATAATTTTCGAACTCTCAATTTCGAACCCTTATATGGTAAAAATTCTAATCTATCTATCTATGAAAATATTAACGCGTAAACACATTCACGTTAAGGGTCTGTTGGTCAGACTACCATTTCTTTAGTGTTACTTCTCCTATAGCTTCGATTTTACATAAATTTCAATTTTTCATTTAACCAAAAGAAAGTTATGATATCAATAAATAAATTGGCAAGTTCTGTTATAAGAATCAATCGATTTGAAATAAATAAATAAGCTTTTAAAAGGGGGAGGATTATAAACATACATGTATTTTGTAACGGGGTGAGCCGTACTCGTTGACAATCGCACAAAAGTTAAGCGACGTGGGGACTTCAACCCACGACCTCGAGATCTCGAGGCACGCGCTCTAACCACGGAGCCAGCGTCGCACTGCGAAACGCTAATACGCCGACTAGCTTAGACGTGCTCAGACACCGTCACACCCCCAACCTTAAGGGGTTATGCCTGAGTTAAACCTGAAAAAAACAATTTATCAATTAATAGGTAATTAAAAATTATTTATAATGAATATAAAAAAAATTTTGTTTCCTAATGAAAATATACATATTAATAGTAAATTTCAATATTTTTAAAAAATTACTTATGCATACTTACTATGTAAATAGTTCCATGTATGCAGTACTAAATTTCTGCATATTTTTTCCTTTGCCGCATGAATTTTCAAGTTCTGGTTGATGAATTATTTCCAAACTGGATGGAAAATCTTCTAAATTGCCTTCTCCTCAGCTTGAACGCAGGAAATTACTGAAAAATAAAAATTTTTAATTTTAGCAACGTATAAGTTATAATATATGTAATTATAGTGAATGTTACGTATGTTTAGATACATAACATTCACTTTTGACTTATCTTTGCAAATTCTGTTCCGTTCAAGCAGTGAAGAAAGGCCTCCTGGAGTTCTCCAAAAAATTTCAGGTTGATTGGTCCATTGATTCTTGAGAAATCATGCGGTAACTGACCTAAGATGAGAAAAATTCAAAACTTGAGAAAAAAGCATTTAAAGTCTAACTTGACATTTAATGATATAAAATATACTTACAATTTTTCTTCACACCTGGACCTTATTTAAGTCAAAGATATACGTATCCTGGTCATCTTTGTCAAGTTTGAGGATAATCCAAAAATTGTATTCGTGTCCAGTCCTCTGAAATGAAACAAAATGAAAAATCATTAAAAAAAGTAATTTTTCTAAATTTGAAACATTTTTATAATTAAGCTATAAAAATACTTTTATTGTAAATAAATAAGTTTCTATACTTACATGTGATGAACAGAAGAGTAGAACTATCATCATCATATCAAGTTCATGTAGTTGAGAGGTTAGAGAAAACAGTCCATCAGGTGAGCTAAGGAGGCAGAAAGCAAGCAGACAGCTCCAATCAGCTGTTTAGCTTGCTCTCTGACCTACTTTTCAGCTAGACTGTGACATGTGTGATGTGTGTGTGAAAAGTGTTTAATGAAAAAAATTTAAAAAAATAGGAAAACAAAAGTGAAAAAAACAGAAAAAAATTGTGAATGTGTTTCAGTGTTTTTTAGTGTTTGTGTTGTAAATTATGTTGTTTGTTTACAAGTGAGGTTGTGTATGGTGTATAAGTATTTGGTTATGTGTGTAATGTGTGTATGTGTGTTTAATAAGCACCAGCTCTGTAGAAGTCATCATCCTGATGACTTCTCTTTCTTTTGGCTCGTCGTGCTTCAAGTGTTGAGTGTAGTCATAAGCGTTACTTTGTTTTCCAACTTTTCTGCTGGAGTCGATGAAAGCAACTGCGTTACATGATGTACAGGTGATGGATAGCTTGCTACCAAGACCTCGTACATCAACTTCATCAAATTTGATGCATCCGCCACAAGCTTTACAAGCCAGAAACTCCTGTAATCCTGGCAGAAGCAAAGAAATGTCAAAGATTCTATTCTGAATTCCACTCGGTTCTACATAAATTGATTTTAATTTTTGTCTAGACCTAGACACAGGAATTTCTGGCGGTACTGATGTTGAGGTACCTGGTAAAGCTTGCGCAGCAGATCTTGAACTCCATTCCCTGGACGTTGAAGGAACTGTATCAGGCGTAGATGATGCTGAAGTGATTGGTGTTGCTCGTTCTTGTTGTATAGATGTTGATGCTGATGCTGGTGCTGGTGCTGTTGTCGAAACTTCCCATTGCTGTTTTTGATGAAAAATCTTGGGTCTTCTCTTTCTTCTTCCAAATCTTCTTTTTCTGTCAGATGATCCTGAAACTCTATATCTTGAGTCTGGACTCATCTTGATCACAAATCACTCTCACTTACTCTACTTTTTAACCACAAATGCTATCAATATTATAAAATAAATTATTTAATAATATTGAGCAATGCAGAATAAAAGTTGATATGAAAATTCAAAGCAAGTGTTTTTGCGCTCTTGAATTCTCAATCATACGGTAAAACAGGTTACTAGATGAATAGCCTGTTCGAAAGAATATCGCGCGGCCCCGTCGGTAAGCGCCAAATTCAAAATTCGTTTTTTGCATAATTTTATTCATTGACGAATATTTGCGTCTAATTAATTTTTTATAAAGCATAATAAATAATCAAATGCTTTTTTAAAAATAAATTATTAATTTAAATAAACAAAAAAGAGGAAAATGTGGAAATAAGCAATTTGCAAATTTTTAATATTGCATAATTTTGCTCATTTTATTAATATCTTTTAACGGATTTTAATTGCATAATAGATATTTTCATTGTATTTTACATACAAATATTATGCATGAGAAGCATTAAAAGCTCGAAAAATAATCATGTTCAGTAACACAGCACTGACAAATAAAAACGCGAAAATTACGATTTTTTAAAAATAAGCTATTCGCACGCCTTCAGTTTTTGGTCTGTAGCTTTCTACCCAATTTTTTTTGGGCAAAAGGGACTTCAGCATCGTATTCTACAGACAATTTCCTATGAAAAAAGTCAATAAAAAAAAATCGATTTTTTGACGACTTTAACTCAGGCATAACCCCTTAAACGCGGCCAACTTCTCCAGAATTGGGAGTGCCACCACATTCGATAGTTGAAGTCGGCAGGTGAGCAGGTAAAGAAGGACCACTAGTTCAATCTCATTATCTACTGAGCAATACTCCGTAATTGAAGCCATCATTAACCAATGGACAGTATTAGACATCAGAGAAAGAGAGAACATTCTCGGAAAGATGGGAGGAGAAGAATCTTTCCGCCTGTGGATTTATACGTGTGGTTGTATTAATGGGGCGTCATGTAACGGGGTGTGCCGTACTCGTTGACAATCGCACAAAAGTTTAAAGACATGGGGACTTGAAACCACGACCTCGAGATCTCCAGGCACGCGCTCTAACCACGGAGCCAGCGTCGCACTGTGAAACGCTAATATGCCGACTAGCTTAGACGTGCTCAGACACCGTCACAATATACATAAACACTTGACCAAATTGCAGTATGTGAAAAGGTACAGTCGGGTACAATTAAAACTTTGAATAATTGCGACTACTGCCACGTTCTGCGTATTCTAGCTGACGTTTGGTAACCGATCACGATGACGCCGTATTTACCGTGGGAGATTAGGCAATCATTCTTCCGGTAAATTGGGCGTTGCGTGATGGGTCACAAACATGCGCAGAACGTAGCGCCAATATGTTATTATTCAAAGTTTCAATTTAACCCCTACGGTACATGTAATAGAATGGCATGATATTCTTACATGCCATTATCACATGACAAATGTGCCCATAATATGTGGCAATATCATGTTTGTCTAAAATTATTATGTAATTTAACAAGATTTTTTCGCATCATGAAAACTTTTTCTTTTATTTATGGAAGCAACGAGCGGATGTACAATCTACTCTACTTAGTAAATCAGTAAATGTGTTGCTATCCTTATTTCATTAAAAATCTGTGTCGAGGATGATTATATACAATTATGTATGAGATTTAAATTCTGTTGATTTACATTCATTTAAGAGAAACAGGAACAAATTCTATCATGTAGAACGCAATTTTTTACGGAAAAGCTTGCCGTCCCGTCCTATCATAGATAATCGATGAACTACTAACTATCAGTGTAATTAACAATATCATAAAATGTTTAATATAGTTAATTTATCGTCTTACTATCCTATAATCGGTACTACTCAAAACATTATATTAAGGGGACCCAACACGTTTAAAATCTGAAACATAAAATTATAAAAAGTTAGTATAAAATTAAATAATATGTTAGACAAACTTTTCATACCTATAGTATGTTCACTTACCTTCAATTTAAGTACTTGAAATCCAAGTTTGGACCTATCTATTCGGAGTGGCACTCCGCAGACTGATTTTCACTGTCCGTAAGATTCCAGGTGACCATATCCTTCGATTGAACTCAAATTTTGTGAGTATATTCTATGTAAGTGTAGTTTTCGTATGAACAGAGGGATCTTGATTTGAATGCTTAGAAAAATTTTAATTAAAAAAAAAGTTCATTTTTTTATTTTGAATATTATTTTGCCACATTTTTATTTATTAAACAAATTTGAAGCTATCAAATCAAAATCCCTCTGTTCATACGAAAACTATAGTTACATAGAGCATACTCAAAAAATTTCAGCTCAATCGAAGCATATGGTCACCTGGAATCCTACGGACAGTGAGCTGAAATCATGAAAAACCAAAGTTGTAGAAAATTGACTTTAAAGTTCATTGATGCATATGGTAATATAAATTAATTTATTGCTTACCAAATCCCTTGGAACTATTTTTCCATCGATCCTTGCTGGTAGACCATCACTTTCAGGATTTACATGGTATACTGAATTTATACCAATGTGTTGAGTACGCCTCTGAGAACCTGTAAACAAAAAATGATAAATTGTGAATTTTAACATTAGATTAATTTATTGTATTTAATACTAAAAAATGCATGTTTATTCTTACCTAATTATTTTGTTGAAGTCTCCAACTTGACTTGATGGAAGAAAAATAGAATTCCAACTTAGCGTCATATCCACTGAAAAAAATGAAATAAATTAATATTTCAAAAACGATAAAAATCAGCTAATATAATATAGAGAAGAATACTCATCTTTTTTCGTAGTCCTTGCCAAGCCTTTGCTTTTGACTCCTTAATGGCAAATCCTTATAGCGATGAAAATCCTTTTTTCCTCCACGAGCCATCACCAGAAATGTTTAGTCCAAGAGCACCATCTTCAGTAGCGTCTCTTTCTTCTTGGACTACAGCTCGCATAGACTCCTTAGAAACACTTTCATACACTTCACTGAACTGCTGATTGATGAAATCATAAGCAGACTGAGCTATAGGCTTAGGGCAGTCCATTATGCCACAAAATGTCGAAAGTCCAGCATGTCCAACACCAAGAGCACGAGATGCAACTAAAGCCCTTCGGTTCACTTCCCATGCACGATTACTTTCACCCACTTTTTTGCTAGAATTGATACTGGAGACTTCTCTGCATCGAAGACATGTCACTTCAATTTTAAATCCTAATCCAAACATTGTTGATTCAGAAAACTGCACTTCACTATGACACTGTTTGCAATACAACACATTTTGGAGTTCAGGAAATAGAATATTGATGTCAATAATTCTATTCTTGACTCCGGAGAGGCTTTCTGCTGCTGGAGTTTCAAGTTTTCTTGAAGATGTCGAAGGTCTTGGTTGTGCAGTTGAGTCTACTGCGTCACTGGGTCTAGTTCCTGTAAATGTTCTTGGTCACCTTTTACTTCTTCCACAGGAGTATTTCCTATCTAAATGAGTGTTAGGCAATCTGCCCTTGTTATCACTCATTGTTATAACTAACTAATCTGAACTAAAAGCTAAACTAACTAAAATTTCTTACAACTACTCCAACCTTTTCACTTTAAAAAATTAAAATATAAATAACTTTAGAAGAAAAAAAGGTAAATAAACATTACTGAAAAAATGGTAAATAAACAAATAACTAAATTTAACTATGTTTGCACTGTGCAAAACATCTCACATTCAAGAGCTTTCAAATATTTGAAAGCTGGTGAAACAGATTTGAAAGCACACTGATTCTAACCTTTATGTACTTTACAAAACAGGACTTCAGTCAGGAAGAAACGATGTATACATGGTCGGTAAATGGGGAGTTCAAATATTTTCGTCACAGCGATCGTCACGTTTTGGTTACAGAATCGCCGCCTAGACTGTTGCGAAGAGCGCGCTTATTTGAATTTCAACTAATGACTATATAGTTTCATGAAACACAGAATGAAAAAAAAATCATCATTTATTGTTATAAAATAATTTACGAAATACGTATGTCTGTTTAAGAGCGTATGTGTGTATGCGAGTGATATATATATATATATATATATATATATATATATATATGCCTTTCACTGTACGACGCATTGGAAAAAATTTTAAATTTGGCGGTTATCGGCCGAGGTAAATGGTATCTACAGCGAATGGCACTCTAACTAGAATCCTGTTTTACCATAGCACTAGCAGGTTGTCAAACTCGCTGTTAAATGATAAACAGTGATTGTTTAACTAAATAATATTCAGTTCAATTTTTCAGTAAAGATTTTAGTTTTAAACTAATAATTTTAACTGAAAATTGCACAAGTATTTTATTTAGTTTAAAATCTAGGTTATTATTGTGTTATTGTGAGTGTATTATTGTGTTGTGAAATATCAATATTATAAAAAACAATAAGATGACTGGCTCAAGAAACAGAAAGCCAGGCTCATCTGCACAAGGAAAGCGTAGGTTTGGAAGAAAGAAGAGGAGGCAAAGGTGGTTCTACAGAAGTGAACCATCGTCAACGACCATCCCATCTTCAAGAAATGAAGCACCATCGGAAGCACATCCTTCATCGTCTACTGCACCTGGACCACCAGAGAGAGAAATGCCACTTCCATCGACATCCAGTACAAGATCTCCAACAAGAACAACTACGCAACCATCAACATCAGGTACAGCAGCTACGCAGTTTGCACAGCCAGAAATTCCAGTATCCAGTTCAAGACAGAAATTAACATCAGAGTATGTAGAAGCTGGTTCTATACAATATAGAATTTTTGACATTTCTATACTTTTGCCCGGATTACAAGAATTTCTGGCTTGCAAAAACTGTGGCGGAGATATCACTTTTAATGAAGTTGATATCAGAGGCCTGGGTAGCAAACTATCTATGACTTGTAATAATTGCTGTAAAGCTGAATCCATTGACTCATGTAGGCAAATTGGTCAAAAGCGTAATGCCTTTGAAATCAATAAGCGAGTAGTTTTAGCAATGAGAGCTCTGGGCCATGGACACACTGGTTTAAAAACCTTTTGTGGAATCATGGATTTTTTACCACCAGTTGCTCATAGTCATTTTGGAACTATCAATCATGAGTTAAAAATTTCGAGTCAAAGAGTAGCTACCGAGTCAATGAAAGCAGCTATGCAAGAAAAATGTAATACAGATGAGACTCAGGAGAATTGTTGTGATATGGTTTCCGGTGATGGATCTTGGAGGAAACGAGGATTTTCTTCCCTTCAAGGAGTATCAACGTTGATCCGGAACGACAATGGCAAAGTGATTGATGTGGCACCGAAACAATCATTTTGTAAGGCTTGTGAATCACATCAAGAGGAGGACACTGAAGAATACAGAGAGTGGTTTGAAGCACATCAAGACCAGTGCTCCGCCAATCATCAGGGAAGTTCTGGAAAAATGTAAGTAGACGGTATTGTGGAAATGTTCAAAAGATCAGAGGCATTACACGGTATCAAATACAAGAGCTACATAGGAGATGGCGACTCAAAAGTATACAAGGCCCTCTGTGATGCCAAGCCATATGGAGAAGATTTTTTCATCATCAAGAAGGAATGTGTTGGACACGTGCAGAAGAGAATGGGAACCAGACTGAGAAATCTGAAGAAAACTTTGGCTGGCCAAAAACTGTCTGATGGTGCAGGGATAGGTGGAAAGAACCGTCTGACAGCTCAAAGAATTGATCAACTTACAACATATTATGGCAATGCCATCCGAAGCCATCATCATTCTGTTGAAGAAATGTCCAATGCCATCTGGGCAACATTCCATCACAAATCTTCAATGGATCAAGAGCCGAGACACCACCTTTGTCCCGTGGGATCAGACAGTTGGTGTAAATGGCAAGCAGCCAAAGCCAAGGGACAACTGAAAAATTCCCAACATCGAGACACGATTCCTATGGCAATTATGGAGGCAATCAAGCCAATTTACAAGGACTTGACGCAAGCAGACCTGCTGGAGAGATGCATTGGAGGCTTCACCCAGAACAGCAACGAAAGCTTCAACCAGTCCATCTGGAAACTCGTCCCCAAGGAAACTTTCAGCGGCCTCAAGAATTTCAATGTGCATCCGGGATCTTCTGCAGTAGACTGGGCCAAGCGTGTAGACGAACAACGGCTTTTCTGGTCAGACAAGAGAGCAATGGAATCTACACTAGAAGCCCAAAAAGCTAAGAGGAAAAGGAATAATTCGGATGATGATTCCTACTCAGCTGGGGCACACTAAACATTTACACAAATAACCCCTATGCTTCTCACTCCTAACCAAACACTGAAACGAGCATTCACTACAAGCTTCATATCACTTTTCATCCAACATAGACAATACACACATGACAAAATAAAATGAAAATTTGGTCAGAGCAGAGCTGACAGTTTTCCAGTTTACTTTTTTTTTCATAACCATGCACATTAGTGATAGTTTAGTCTGCTTGAGTATGCTGGCTTGCTCTTAGCTCAACAGCTGATCAGCTGTTCTCTGACCTACTTTTTATCAATCACATCTGGACAAAACCTTTTTAGCTTCTAGTGTTCATTTCTTCTGCTCTTTTGCTACATGGATGAGAAACAGCATTTGTAAGTATATTTTTAAATATTTAGAATTTATTATAAAATATTTATTAAGAATACGTTAACTCAAAGTATGTTGAATAATTTTTCACAAAAATTTAGCATACTTTCAGTTTGAATTATAAAAAAATTTAAAAACTACTGAATTTAATATTTTAACCTTTTTCACTTATTACATATTTTGTGTTTCAGAGGACATAAGCTTTCATAATGAAGCTTTTTTGAATACGCGTCTCTCCAGTCATCATCCCCAGACAGCTACTTTTGGATTATATATGGCCTAGACGTTGAAAATTATTTGTAAGTATACTTTATTTTATTAAATATTAAGTAAAACTTTAAATGCCATTTACTCAGAATTAGGTTTTTCATGATTTTTATTCACTTGCCGCAGGTTTTCTCAGGAAGGGATGAACCAATTGAGCTCAAATTTTAGAGAAACCTTCGGGATAGGTTTCCTCCTAAACTGAGCGGAGCAGAATTGGAAAAGATAAGTTCAAAGTGAATGTTACGTATGTTTACATATGTAACATTCACTATAATTACTAATATTGTCAATGTATGTATAATTAATTATATTGATTTTGTGTTTGTCAGAAATCCCTTCCGCTCAGTTTGTGACCAGGCTTATAAGGAAGATTTTCCAGTCTGGTTCACCAGGATTGAAGGTACGGTTCCTTCAGAAACCTGCGGCAAGTAAAGAAAATTGATGAGAATCAGGACTTTTGGTAAGTAAATACCTTTAATTGTTTTTAAATGTTATACTCACTTTATGCATATTTTTTATGCATAAAAGTGATGTATAATACTTACATTTTAAATGAAAAATGTAGTTTTTAGAGCACCTACATATATTAATTTTTTACAGCCCTAATCATTTTTCTTTTTTTTTCAGGTTTTAACCCTGTCATAACCCCTTAAATCTATGTATGATTTGAGCCATTGCGATTGTTTAAATTTTAGAACTCTGTGAATCTTACATTAGTTCTTGTATTTTTTCAATTCTTCAGAAAACCATAAAGATGCTTCACGACCTCTATAAAAACTATATTTCGATAAAGAATTGTCGTAACTGCATTTAAAATAATATCCTCTACTGTATATCTGATGACTCTGCACTAGTTGCGTATTAGTGGTTTTTTCTTGTCTTATACGTTTTAACAAACACAATCTACATAGATGATGAAAGGTAATTTTTCATTAAATCAATGATTTTTAAATTGAATTATATCATTTCCAGGTCCGGGTAATCTAATTTTGCAGTTATTTTACAATGTTCTTCATGTTGAGACAAACTATCTTCTTTGTAAAAAAAATTCAAGCCTCTATCGCAAATGAATAATTTTCGTTTTTTGTTTGTAAAATCATTGCTAATTAAGCGTGGAAGATTTTTCATGTACACATAATGTGATTCTGCTATGAGTTTATCATCTAAATTTTCATTTTGCTGTGTTATAAAGAGAATATTTACATGATTATTCTTTATGAAAGCTGTTAAATATAGAGGTACAATATTATTATTGTCTAATCCAAAAACATTTATCGAAATAAAACTATTTTGTTTTTCGAATTGTGGTATCTGTCTCAATGCTACTGGAAATTCAATATCTTTTATATTTAATACATGCTCATATTTGATGTATTTGTTTAATCTATCAGAATGTTTTTTGTCTTCGGTAGGATATAGCGCAGATAAAATCGCCCATACAAAACATTTGTTATATACGTACGCAAAGCGTTTACATTTTCGCATTTGTATACACGCTCGCACAATAGGAGTATAGTTGAATTTTTCGTTACGCGGAGAAAGCAGAGGAGAGACGCGTACACGCAGAATATCACGCGAATGGAAGAAAAAAAATCGTCAAAGATATTAGGTCTTTTCAATAATTTCAATTTTCTGTCGTATATGGCGTCGGCGCGCGCGTGTAATCTGCGGAAACGAATTTCGAGCGGCGCGCCATAAATTTGAACATTTTTTCTGGTACAGATCGTGATTTAGAAAGCGAACATTTCTTATCTTGTTCACCTTATTCATTACGGCTGTATAGTCGAATTTTTTTCATTTATTACAACTTTATTATCATTGTAATGAATATAAAAAGTTGTAATAAACATGCGAATTGTAATTTTACGCATACTATGACTGCAGCTCACTGCATAATCGACCGGTTACAGCCATAGTTGGTGCAACAATGTTTCCATCGACGTAATTCCAGCGACGCGTTATAATCAAAAGCCCGATACGAAAGTCTCGCGTCAGTGCACACATTTTTATCCTCTGTCTTCATCGCGCGAAGCGTTAAAAGTGTGCGTGGGTGGTATGTCTGCTTTAAAATATCTCGAATCCCACATCTCGAGCTTCCGTTACAACACTGCTGCATCAGCACTGGATATAGATTATAGAAAAGCCTCTCTGGGCGCCCGCATGTATACGCTATACATGTATATATATAGCTCCTCTGCGCATAATGAAATACAACCCGAGCGGAGAATATCGAGCCGTTCGATTCATTAATCGCGCGCCAAAGTCGACCGAAAAAAAGATGAATTTATGTTCACAACATTTATCGATTTGTCGGCGAGAGCTCTCTCTCTCTGTTTATATCTCTTTCTTTTCTCCCACCGCATAAATCCATTTCGGCTGTAAATCGAGAGCTCGACATTGAGCTTTTGTGTTGCAACTATAAGTATGTATATAACAACGTAACAAGGCTGACTGATACAGGATATTGTCTTATACGTTTCGCTTCCTCGGCGTGAAAGCTTGGGAGCTGTTTAAAATTTAGTAACGCGTATGAAGATTTCAGGAAGGTCGAATCACGCGATCTTAATAAATTATCACGTATGGATTTGTTCAATAAATTTTAATATTTTTCGCGTGCGCAAATGCTCCAATAAATTTACTACTACGTATATATGAGTGCAATTTATGTGTGAGAGAGAAAATATGTTTGTGTGTGTCTGTGTGTACACTCCCGGTTTTCTATAAGTAAGAGGGAAAATGTGTACAGCTATTTGTAACAAAATGCGTGTGTGTGTGTGCATGCATACAACTGTAAAAGTAAATATATAAAATTAAATAAATTTTTACTTACATTTTTTCTAACCATTTTTGCACTATTAAAAGCATCGAAACTTTTGTAGCAGAACTGAAACTTTTGTAGTAAAATGAAACACTATATAAGTATACGATGTGATCTTGCTGACAGCTAAATGACTCTAGTCCTTCGAAAGAAAATTCTATCGTCTCGAAAATGTGTCGGGTGAGGGTTGATAAGCACTTACAAGATTTTACAAGGAACAAGGTACATACCTGCTTTCGGAAATCTATGTTGTTGTTGCACTATGTTACAACTAATTTATAAATATATTATTTACTAACAATTTACACATCTGATCTACAAATACATTGTAAAATTTTGCACATAATTTCAGCAAGAATGATTAAAATCAACTCCAAAGCGTGACATTTATATGCTTGCTTAAGTACGAAAAAAACTATGTGAGAGGGGGAAATTTTTTGCGAATTCAATATATGAGGCTGTCCGCAAAGGGCCTAGAAAGCATAGAAAAATATACGATTGTGTGCTCACTCATTATAGCTCGGCAAGCAATGTATTTAGAATGTAAGAAAGGTCCACTTCATAGAACAGCGAGAAACTTGCTTTTCGGCTTATCATACTCATAGATCTAAGCGGGAACGGAAGAGGATACGAACGGAAGGGGAGATGATACAAGCACTAGTATACTTACCAGTGTTAACACATTGTCCATCGAGCTGAAACAGGTTCGTTACCTTCTAAGAGTCATTAGTTTTATTACTGTAGAGAGTGAGAGCTATTTGTGTGATACACATCAGCTTAAGAGAAAAAGGCACGCTTCCTATATGTTTTACTATAGAAAAGAGAGACTGATTCTCTCTGTTCGAGTCTTCTATACGTATACTTTGCAGATTATTGCATGCTTTAGCTGATGTCTCGGCTTAGAGATAAAGCTGTGCGTTAAGCATTGGAGAGACGATGCACGCACGAGTATACTTGTCACTAAAAACTGTGCTGTGCAGATCATTTCAGCGATAAGGCGGTGGCTCTGAGAAATTAGAGAAGGAACACATAACGATTTATTCACTTATGCTCTATATTTATCGGATTCGGATTTTTTCGAAGACTAACGAAAATGTAAGTTTTTAATTTAATACATATTGTTATGACCAGCGCGATTCGAGATGTTCGAATCGCGCATAGCAACCGCTGCAACTTCGCGGTTGTTATTGTTTCCGTTTATCAGTCTAGCGCTAACAGCTATTCGATTTGCATGTTTAAGCTTAACTAATAAAGTCGTTCTTGTCTATCTTTTCTATAAATAAGAGTGTTAATAACCATTATCCTAACCCGACCATAACATTTTGGGGGCTCGTCCGCAAGTGAACGTATTACCCAGTGCATGAAGTTAAGATCGGGCACGATGACCTTAACCCGTACACCGCCTCCTTCCCCGCCCCTCATCACAGTCTCTGAGAATTCACAAGCTGATACGCTTCCGCCACCTACTCACACATCACCAACGGTGGAACAACCTTCACTCGCTGATGAAATTACCCAACTTCGACAACAACTCCGGCTTGCCGAATCTACACTTGAAGAGTGCACATTGGAGGTTACCCGCATATCAAAAGAACTCTGCATTCGTGAATCAGAGCTTCTTCAAGAACGTCACCTTCGTGAAGAAGAAGTCAAGAAGATCGAAGCTAAGTATTCTTCTCTTCTTACTGAGTCAACCGCAGAAATTTCTAGGCTTAATTCTCTCCACAGAAAAGCATTAGCCGAAATTGATCGACTCACGTCTTTTTCATCTACTCGTCGCGAATTATTTCCCGGACCTGGCTCTTCATCATCAACTGCCGACAACTCCCGATTACTGCTCGTCAACAGAACTCTACTCACGGATAACGAATCTCTTCGTCAGCAGTTACGAGAGCTAAGTTCTTCGTCCAATCCTAACACAAACACAAACACTTTCACTAACAATCTGGGTTATAATCATAAGTTAGACGATTACGATGGATCAACACCTCTTCGAGAATATTTAATTCAATTTCAGGTTATGGCTAGAATTAACAATTGGTCTCCAGAAACTAAAATGATTGCTCTTATTTCTAGTTTGAAAGGAAAAGCAAAGTCCATTTTAACTGAATCTGATATTTCTTCTTCTAATTTTGAGAATTTGATCTCTAGGTTAGAATTAAGATTTGGAGATAAACATATGGAAGCAACATACTATGCACAATTTCAAACTCGTCGTCAACAGTTTAGTGAAGATTTTCAAACGTTTGCTTCTGACTTAGAACGACTAGCAGCATTAGTTTTTCCCGAATGTTCTCTTGAGATTCAAGATAAATTTGCTTGTTCTCAGCTCATTACAGGTATCTTTAATAATTCTATCAGACAAACTCTCCAATTAGAAAGGATAAAATCATTAAAAATAGCTCTTACTCGTGCCATCGAAATAAAAGCTATTTTTGATTTTAATAAGAAATCTCAACATCCTATGAGTAATTCCACTCAAAATGCCGGGGTTAATTCATCCAACCCTCCATTCAAATCTCGTTCATCTACAGATTATTTAAAAAATGTTGAATGTTGGCAATGCGGAAAGAAGGGTCATTTGAGAACATCTTGCCCAACAAATGAACAGGGAAACTAGATTGTGTTGGACTTTCTGGAGCGAGTTCGACAAAGTTTAGACAGACTCCATCCAATATTTGTATTAGAAGAATTAATGAGAATTTAAAACATTTTTACTTTGATGGTTTAGTTAATAAAAAATCTTGTAATTTCAAATTAGATTCCGGTTCAGATATTACCATTTTAAATTCAAAATTTGTTGATACTAATGACACAAGAATTCCCATTAATTCGAATTTACTTCGTTATCCGACAGGAGAAATAGTTCCAGTACAATTTTTGATCTCTGCAGTTATTGAATTAGGAATTTATTCAGCTACTTTAGATATTTATGTAATGGATATGGTTGACGATTGTATTCTTGGAGGTGATTTTCTTCATTTAACTGGATTAACAGATTCTATTACTAATTTAATTCGTACTCCAAATTTAATCACCAATGTTGTAAATCCAGTTGAAATGGCTAGGATAGATAATTCATTTGAGAATTTACCAGAAATTATTCATAATGTTTTCGAAAAGAATATTGATGAGTTACACCATAATCAACGTGACAAATTTTCGAGTTTATTACTGGATTTTAAAGACTTTTTTGAAGATCATGATATTTCTGGACATTGCAATATCGTAGAACACAAAATTCAATTACTTCATGATCATCCCATTAAATTACCTATTCGTAGACCACCTATTCATCAGGAACAAGAACTTGACAATTGGATTTCTGAAATGCTTTCTCAGGGTGTTATTGAAGAGTCGGATAGTTCTTATTGTTTTCCTGTTGTTCCAAAAAAGAAGAAGGATGGTTCTACTCGTTTCTGCATCAATTTCCAAAAGTTAAATGCAATCACCATTACAGATTCTTACCCTTTACCTAGAATTGATGACACTTTGAACAAATTAACAGGATTTTCATGGTTCAGTACTTTAGATTTAAAAAGTGGTTATTGGCAAGTCAAAATTCGGAGGACAGGAAATATACAGCGTTTTCTATTGGAAAAGGTCTATGGCAGTTTAAGGTAATGCCTTTTGGTTTGTGCAATGCTCCTGCCACTTTCCAACGTTTAATGGAAAAATTACTTAGAGATTACCTTTCAGATTTCTGTCTAGTCTATTTAGATGATGTTATGGTTTTAGGTAAATCTTTTGATGACATGATTTCTAATTTAAGAAAGGTTTTCATTCGTTTTCAACAAGCAGGTTTACGTCTTAACAAGAAGAAATGTGTTTTGTTTAGGAGACAGGTTGAATATCTAGGCTATATTGTTTCTGAGAAGGGGAAAACTGCTGATCCTAAGAAGATCGATTGTGTTAAAAATTGGCCTATTCCTCAAAAGAAAAAAGATGTTCTTAGTTTTGTGGGCTTTTGTGGTTATTATAGAACTTTAATTAAAGGTTTTGCAGATATAACTAAACCTCTTTGTAAACTCACTGAGAACTCAGCTAAATTCATTTGGTCAGAAGAATGTCAAAATGCTTTTTTTAAATTAAAAGAAAAACTCATTTCTCCTCCCATTTTAGCATTTCCATCTCTTGAGTCTGAATTCATTTTAGATACTGACGCTTCTAACCATGGAATTGGTTCAGTCCTTTCACAGATGCAGGATGATAAAGAACGAGCGATAGGCTACTATAATAGAGTCCTCTCTAAGTCAGAAAGAAATTATTGTGTGACTCGTCGAGAACTTCTTGCTATAATAGAGTCGTTAAGAAATTTTCATCGCTATCTTATTGGTAAACCATTTCTTATTCGCACAGATCATTCTTCTTTAACTTGGTTATTATCTTTTAAAGAATTAGACGGTCAATTAGCTCGATGGTTAGGTAAATTAGATCAATATGATTATAGGATTGTTCATCGTAAAGGTAGTTTACATAAGAATGCCGATTCTCTTTCACGTCGTCCTTGTGAAGATTTTTCATGTAAATATTGTACAAAAGTAGAGGATAAATTTTCTGAAAACGAAAAGACAGTTGCCCGAATTATTTTTGAAGAAAATTTACCCTCAGACTGGAAGACATTTCAACAAGCTGATGAGTGTATTTCTTTCATTCTTCATATGAAAGAATTAAACACAAAACCAGACTGGCAGGATATTTCACCTTTAGACACTTTCGTTAAAGTCTATTGTTCACAGTGGGACTCATTAGTGTTAGTTGATGCAAATGTCTTTTTCAATAATTCAATTTTAAAGTTACAGAAATTTTAGAGCATATAAAAATGGATTGGACCAATCTACTGCGCCGAAATCTCAATTACAAGATTAAAACGACGCCAATTAGTTGTTCAGTGGTGGGGGGACTAAAAGTAAAATCAAAGAAACCTGCTTTTTTTAGAGGCTAATTAAATTTTCAAGCTCATGACAAAAATCTCTTACTCACCTTCCGGTGGTCATTTTGGAGTAAAATCTATTAATAAAATTTTTGTCTTTAGTACCCAGAAAATTTAAAAATAAAGCTGAGAAAAAAGCGAAGTTTTGGTTAAAGATAATCAAATACAACTTTATTCTGTCCGCCGTGGGCGTCCCCCCACCACTGCACCGCCCTTGGCCGGCGCAGGAGTAAATCATTGTTCGATGTAGAACTAAAATTGCTATTCGATAAAATGTCATCTTTTAGGCATTATTTCAACAACCACTTGTAAGTTTCGGCGCAATCGGCGATTGTGCTCCTATTGTCCAATCAAGAAAAAATTTTTTAGCACTTTACGATTCACTTTCCTTCTGATAAGGGATAACAAATTGAAAAAGAATTTGTTCAAATGAAAAAAAGTTATTTTAAGTATTTGTTTACAATACAGGTCCCATCAATTTATTATTAGAGCCTGATTAATAATTTTACAATAAGCCGCCATTTTGAGAAGCGAGGTCGGCTTGAACAAGTTCGATAAAAAAAGGCAATATAAAAGTTTACAAAAATAAACAATTTAGCTGAAAAAAGTCAATTTTGTCCGAGAACACATGTACCTTTCATTCCCTTTCTTAAAAGAGCTAGAGACGATTATTTTTGGGCAATAATAACAAATACCTTTTAGTTATAGTACCTGAACCATTACGGATGGCAGTACAGTTCCATGGGGCCCCGACTAAGTGGGTAGAGGCTTTTCCTCTCTCGAATATGAGGACTAAAACAATTGCGGAAATTTTCGTTAATGAATTATTTGTCGTTATGGAGTCCCGTTAGAAATTAACACAGATCAGGGTACAAATTTTGATTCTCGCTTAGTGAAAGAATTAGCAGTTTTACTAGGAATTAAGAAAACTAGAACTTCACCTCTACATCCTCAAGCAAATGGTCAGGTAGAACGTCAACATCAGACACTTTTACAATACCTCACAAAACATGTACACGACACTCAAAAAGATTGGGACCGTTGGGTATCTCTCTTTTTGTTAGCTTACAGATCCTCAAAACACGCAACAACCGGAGCTACACCAGCAGAAATGTACACCGGCTTCGACCTCCGACTTTATTTGGACTTAATTCGAGGGTATCCACCAACAGGAATCTTGGTTGAAGAGGATGAAAATTATGTACACCAACTGCAAAAGAAACTTCACTCACTACATCACCTAGCTCGAGACAAAATATTCCTTCAATCTGAAAGAACAAAATCATGGTACGACCAACGGGCTCGCAACGTCGAATACATCCCTGGACAAAAAATTTGGTTCTTCAACCCTCAAAGAACCAAAGGCAAAGCACCCAAACTACAATCGAATTGGGTTGGTCCTTAGGAAGTCGTCAAGAAGATCAACGACGTGGTTTACTGTATTCGTCGTTCCCCAAGACATAAGTCCAAGATTGTTCACATCAATCGTCTTGGCACCTTTTCCGAGAGACACCCCGATTTGGCTGCTAACTGCTCTGCTCATGGTTTTTGAGCCATGGTTTTTTCCATGAGCGTGATGGTGAATACCGGAGCAGAGACTTGAGAAGGGTACCATGGCTTGTCATTCCCCCCCACTCATGTCTGAAAATCACTCTTAACAAACCATGAAGAAATGAGACGAAAAAGAAAAGGAATAAGAACGGAAGAATAAAGTACAAATTGAAGCTTGGACAGTCAGAGAAAAGATTGGATCGCATGGTTTTTCAAGATGGGAATATTCCTTTTTAAGAGACGGGTCCAATTCTATTCCTGTAAGTGATGATTGGAATTGACCTATAAGCATAGCTCGGTAACTTGATGCCCGGCGTGGATCAAGGTAGAGGATGTTGGTGATTCCTGTAAGTCATCATTGGAATTTAGAAGAGGATCAACCCGCTTGAAAGGAAATTCGGTGAATGTGGTTACTTGGACGAAGATTAACAGATTGTGGTTACTAGAATGAGATGGGACCGACTGAGCATCCTTGAAGGAAGTTTGAATGGAAAGCTAATACAGACAGAAGACTTAAGATTGTCGGGACGACAATCTAAAGAAAAAAGGGAGAGCAATGTTATGACCAGCGCGGTTCAAGATTTTCGAATCGCGCATAGCAACTGCTGCAACTTCGCGGTTGTTATTGTTTTCGTTTATCAGTCTAGCGCTGACAGCTATTCGATTTGCATGTTTAAGCTTAACTAATAAAGTCGTTCTTGTCTATCTTTTCTATAAATAAGAGTGTTAATAACCATTATCCTAACCCGACCATAACAATATATACACATTTGCACACACATACACACACACTCTGGCTCGCGCTCTCTCTCTCGCTAGCGCACTCTCTCGCTAGCACGCTCTCTAGCGCTCTCTCTCGCTAGCAGGCTCTCTTGCTGACTCTCTCGCGCGCGCGCTCTCTCGCTAGCAGGCTCTCTTGCTAGCGCGCTCTCTCTCTCTCGCTAGCGCGCTCTCTTGCTGGCTCTCTCTCGCGTTCTCTCTCTCTCTCTCTCTCTCTCTCTAGCGAATTCAATGTATGAGGCTGTACGGTAAGGGTTGATATGTGCTCAAAAGGCATAGGATAGATATAAGATTTCGGACTGCCCTCACATAGTGCAGCGACACTGTTGTGCATAGAAATAGAATAGAGGATTGGGAACACGTTTTTTGATAATTTGTGTAGCCTGCTTTAGCTGACGCTCCGGCTAGGAGAGAGACGATCGAGTATGCTTATCAATTACTGCGCGGTGAGCCCAAGAAGGTTCGCTACCTGCGCGTCGTGTTAGTTTTACTGTAGAGAGAGAGAGAGAGAGAGAGAGAGAGAGAGAGAGAGATTTGATTTGATTTGATTTTAAATTTATTTACCGCCTTTGGGTACAACCCTATCTGGCGTTTTCGAGAGTGTACAATTGTTTAAACTTACAAACTAAATAGTTAGATTAAACTTGAGGAAAAGCAGGCGAGTGATCTAATTACATTAATGATTAACAGAAGAATAAAACTTGAACTTAAACTTATTACATAAAAGAGTACTACAAGTACGGCGAACGCTAATAGTAAGCTTATGAGCTACAGGGGATAGGCTAAGCCAACGCAATTCCCTCATTCAGCACACGAGTCTCCCACTCCTCTCAATCCCTCGCTAACAACTCGCGATGCAGCTTTCGCTTAAAATCTGGGATACCTGTCACCGGAAAGTCCATGATACCAATGCTGTTGAGAAGGGCGGACGCTCGAATGCAGAACGATTGGTTCCATGCCTCGGTGCGTGGCGCCGAGTACAGAAGAGCTTGCGGCGGGTTTCGCGCGGAACGCCGCACGTCTGGCGCTTCACTAAGAGCGGAGAATCGAGAAGTTATATACTTCGGAGATCCGCGGGCCAGGGCGCAGTACGCCTGTACACCTAAAAGATATTCATGGCGTCTCTTTACTGACAGCCACCCTAGTGCCAGTCGATGGGGCGTTACATGCCCTCGCCGGGGAATGTTACCGACGACGAACCTCACGCAAGCATTCTGTACGCGTTGCAGCTTAAGGGTGCGCGTGGAGTCTAGGTCTGCATACACAGGACCAACGTAGTCGAAATGCGGAAAAACAAGTGATTGTACAAGCTTTTTACGTAAGCTTCTAGAGATGGCACGCTTGTGGAATCTCAAAGAATAAAGAGACGCATAGACTTTCTTTGCAACGTGACGTGCATGAAGCTGCCAGTCAAGTGTAGGCGTCAACCAAAGCCCCAGGTTTTTTGCTCCGACAACGTAAGGCAGAGGAGTACCATCGACGAGGACTTCCGGAGTCTGCTGCAAGTCGATAGAGGTGATATACGACTTGCTGCCGAGGATCATAACCTTACATTTGCTTAAGTTAAGCTTTAGCCCATTTTCGCGAGCCCAACATGCGACCGCTTGAATATCCGCGGAGAGATTCTCAATGCCTTTTCGCAAATCACTTGGCGAACAGTGCACATAAATTTGTGCATCATCGGCAAAGAGCATATGCTCTTTGCCGAAGAGAGAGAGAGAGAGAGAGAGAGAGAGAGAGAGAGAGAGAGAGAGAGAGACAGACAGAGAGAGAGAGAGAGAGCTGTTTATGTGATACACGCGCGCTTCCTATACATTTAGAAAAGAGGCTGATTCTCGCTTTTCAGGTCTTCCATACTGTGTGGGTTTTTTTATAGCTGGCGTCTCAGCTAAGGGTACTACTGTGTGATAAGCATTAGCAAGACGATGCACACACGCGTATAATTATCACTGTAAATAGACTGTGCAGCGAGCTCGAGAAGGTTCGCTATCCATGTGATGCATTAGTTTTACCGTAGAGAGTGAAAACTGTGTGGTACACAGCGGTATAAGTCAAAAGGGCACGCTTCCTATACGTTATACTATAGAAAATAGACGGATTCTTGCTTTCTACACGGACGGCTTGTTGCGCGCTGGCCCCTCGGCTAGGAGATACGCGTTGGGTGTTGGAATGACGATGCACGCACGAGTATAGTTCTCAATGTAAATACACGGCGCAGTGAGCTCGAGAATATTCGCGACTAGCTTTATCAGAGAGAGTGAGGACTGTTTGTACACTACGGCATAAGAGAAAAACGCACGCTTCCTATACGTTTTATTATAGAAAAGAGACCGAATCTTGCTTTTCGAGTCTTCTACACGTATACTGTGCAGGTAAAATTTTTGTTTTATTTACATCCCATCCTCCTTCCTCGAGTCAGCTTGGGAAAAAAATGATAAAACAGTTCGCTGGGGGGCAGATCGATGGGGCAGATCGATGGGGATAAAACAGTTCGATGGGACAGATCGATGGGGCCTGGGCAGCTCGCTGGGGTCTGCAATGGGGCCAGTGGGAGTGACGATAAAACAGGGGGTTGTTGGAGTGGTGGAAAATTAGTGAGGTTGTTTTTAATAATAAGTAACTTTATTACAATGTGTGATGTGTCGTCGGACACGACTGTCTCCTTCCGAGACTTACAAGCGAGAGAGAGAGAATGAGCGCGAGTACAGTATATGCGAGCGCTCTTCTCTATAGTGTATATCTATATATGTGTGTTTACATACTCGCGTATTCACCTTTTCGGAGTCGCGCTTGTCTCGATGTACAAAATCATATATATACAAGAGATGGCGCGACTAGTATTAATTCGTAGAACAACAAGCAAAGAGTATAATATTTATACAATATTCAACAGGGGTATTGCAGGAATCCTGCTTTACAAATTGGCCGGTAATGCAGGAATCACTTACCCGTGGTCGGTAAAAAGTGGGGCCGTACCCGCTTGGGGCAGTAGCCGCTCAGCCCCTACTACTGCTATGCCTATCGATGGGATACCTTTTTTTATAATTAATGCTTTTTATTACTGCGGCAAATAGCAGTTGATTATTCTTCGTTTTAACCTTGATTTCATCGGGTTCTAAGTTTGCAAATTTAGGTGATATTTTTCTCTCTCACAGTTGCTCGGCGCTTATATCGCATGGAGTTCCTTCCGTATCTATGAAGTAAAGGAAGTAGTCTTTTCGCATAAATAATTGCTCTTTACATTCTCCGAATAATTTCGATTGTCTCATTTTATAATGCTTCCTCGATATTATTTTCATAGTTTTCATTTATCGTATTATTTTCGCACACTTCATCGCTTATTAATTCACCTCTGTCGTATTGTAATTTTGGTGTATCATCATTTTCTTTTTCTTCTTCTGTAGCAGGGGTTATTGTTAGCGCCTCTATGTCTCTTCTCTGTCTATTTGCTCGCTATGGTCGCTTGTCTCTATAGTTTGGAACTGCTAGCTTTCCTGCTCATGTGCGTGTCTCCATAGCTAAAATTAGCTGCTCGTCGATTTCCCGTTCTGATCGCTCCCCTATGACTGGATTTCGAGACAGCGCGTTGGCGTTCGTATTACTTTTTCCGCTTTTGTATATTATATCATAATCATAAGCGTTTAATTTTATTCGCCATCTACTTACTTTTGTTGTTAAGTCTGTCGAATTTTTGAACCGTATAAGCGGTTTACAATCCGCAACGATCGTGAAACGGTGTCCTAGCAGATATGGCCTGAATTGCGACCCTGAGTATAATATTGCTAATACTTCTCTCGAATATGAATTGTATTGCGTCTCTGCGTCGGATAATGCGCGTGATACGTATGCGATGGGTCTATCTTTTCCTATATCCCCTTCAGAGAGGATTCCGGCTACAACTACCAACGAAGCATCCGTTGTAACAATAAACGGTTTTTCAAAATCTGCTATTTGCAATCTTGGTTACTGGCATAACTTGTTTTTCAAAATTGAGAATGCTTCTTCGTCTTCATCCGACCAATTGAAGACGGCCTCCGGTAGTATCCGGCTAACTCGAGAAATTCGCGTATATTCTTTTGCGTTTGGGTCTTGGAAAATTTTTCACCGCTTCAATTTTTTTAGGGTCAGGGCGGACTCCATCTTTAGTAAGTAAATGTCCTAAATAAATTACTTTTTCTTACAAGCATTTGCATTTATCTGGTTGCATTTTTAGATTTGCTTCTATTAGCCTTTTTAGAAATTTTTCAAATTTTCCATTGTGCTCTTCAATTGTGTTACCGTATATTACTGCGTTATCTAAAAATAGGAATATTTCCTTATCTTGCAAATCTTTGAAGACTGTCTCAATTCCATGCATAAAAGATGCGGGAGAATTTGGCATGCCCATTGGGAGCTTATTAAACTCAAACAGTCCTTGAGGTGTAGAAAACGTTATTTTGTACTTATCAGGCACATGCACGAGTACTTGAAAAAATCCCTGTGCCAAATCAAATACTGAGAAGTATTGGGCTCCTGATAATTGATCTATAATATCTAAAATATTCGGCTACTAAAAATGCTGGTGATGCATATGGAGAATTCGATGGCCTTATAATATCGCTTTTAACATTTCCGTGATTTGGCACTCCATTTCTAACTTCAATAGGTGAGCTTGCCTGTATAGTCTTTCATATATAAGTATATCGTCAGTTGTAACGATGCGATGGCTTGAAACTTTTGCCGTTACCAAATACTCGCCTTTCAGATGGAAGCAGTTCCCTTCGTTAGATGCTCTATTTTTAAAAGTGATTTTAATTGATCTATTCTTGGCATCAATTCTATGTCTTCGATTTGCTCATTTTGACTGGTATCACTTCGGTAGAGTAATAGTCTTTTTTTGAAATTCCCATGTAATTGCTGCATAGGTTATCCATATTGCTATTTTTAATATAATGTTTAATAAAAAAGTTGTTATCTATTTCACTTTCTTTTCTGTCGCCATATAAATTTTCAAATATTTCCGAACCAACGAAGTATCTTTCATTTTTCTCAAATTTATTTTCAATATTCATCATATCTTCTTTAATTTCATTATTAATGTTCTCATTGTTACTCGTAATTTCTTTATTAATATCTTCATCATTTTTGTCTTCATTATTCTCAATTTTAAATTTAATTCTTTCATTATTATCATTTCTATTATCTTGAGCTTATTCTCATTTCTTCTGTTATATAACCATAGTCGAGATCTTCCCTTCTGGAGTCTCCTATAGACTTTATTCTATTTTCGGCTTCCCGTGCATCTGTCTCCTCAGAACCGACCAGCAGCTCTCGTGACTCATCGCTCGTTGTATACTTCGTGAATGGAATTATCTGTCTATTTACCTCTACATAATTTTCATTAAAATCTATTTTCGCATCACTCTTCCGAAAAAAATTATTTCCAAGAATGCCCGCCTCTTTTATAGGGAAATCGTTATTAACTAAATGAGACTCTGCAGCAATATCCTTAAAATTTGTTGTCATTTTTCCTAAAGTCGGAATATATCCCTCCATGATACCTTTCAAACTGATTATCTCTTGTCTATTCACGTCAGCCTAGTCCGCTACCTTCGACTTACGCATCAGGCTAACTCCCGGTCCTGTGTCTAACATAAATTCGAGCGGTCTACGAAAATCTCCAATATCAATCTTAATCGTTGGAGAAGCACTTTTTTGATTCAAATATATTGTTTCGATGCGTGTATGGACATGGGCTCCGATTGTTGGTTCCCTGGGCGTATCACAGCGATCAACTCTCTCGAGGCACCCTCCCGCAAAAGAGCTCTGTCGTTTCTCTGGGTTGTATTATCTGGGCGATGTTCTCGCGGAAATTTATAGCAATTTCTCTGTATGTGGCCCGCTTTTCCGCAAAAATAACATTGAGGTATTGGCTTATTATTACCTGCGTTATTATGAGGTGGTCCTAAATTTCCGCGATATTCTCCTTGATTATAGTTATTATTAGTCATCTGCCTATTCGGATTATTGTTATTATAATTGTTATTGCTTTTATTATTGTTAGTGGGTAAAAATTCGGTTCTGCGGCGGTTTTCTGCATTCCATCCACCAATATATCTATTATTTTATTTGTTCTGTTGAAAATAATTTCCATTTTTGTATTGATTTTGACTATTGTTATTATTAAATTTACCGAATAGTTGTCCTAAAAACTTTCGACAATTAATCATGGTATGTCCAGTCTTGATCGACTATTCTCACCTTCTGCGTTTCCTTAACCTTGGTCTTGGATTCATCCGCGCTATCTTCGTCGAGACCGCATCCATCGTAGTCTCTTTCTATTTCTATCGCTTGCTCTCGCGCTTCGTTCAGCGTCGCGTGATCACCCATTCGGCTTTTAATTTCCCAGCATAGGCCTCTCTTAAAGAATTTTATACAATCTCTCTCGATTTCTGCGGCGAATGCCTCTCGCATCTCGTTCGTATACCTCTCCTCTCGTACAGCTGATGCCAACATTTCCTTTTGAATTTCTTTGATTTTATTGAAGAATGTGATTACTGCTTCATTTCGTTTCTGCCGTATTATTATATCTGTCACCGTTGCGAATGTTTGACCTCGACTACACGTTAGCGCGTCTCCACACAATCGCATTCGTATAAATTTAACCAACTCCGCTTCGCGTGCTGCTGAGTTAGCTGCACAGCGTGAATCGGCTAGAGAGACGGAAGCCAAATGGAATAAGTATGTTGCTGGCGTGGAGAAGTCTATGGTGAAACTTAGTAGCTACTATTGCAAATTGACAGAAGAAGTGGAGCGATTCCAAGTTCAATTCCGAGATATGTTTATTATACATCGAGAACCAGACGCTCATACCACGAAGTTGAATCGAAACGCAACAAAGGTTATATCCAGTTATACAACAAAGAAGACTGGGATGAAGCGTTTACCATCACAAGTAGAACGCCTTGGTGTGTCTCAGCGGGGCGGGGGGAGGGGGGAGGAGGAGAATCAGCTGCTTCGACGAGTAAGGCAGTTGATGAGTATTCGTCTATGTCGAGACCAACGTATCGTGATGTTGGGAAAACTGCTTGAGAGTGGAAAATCCAGTTTGATGGTGGTAATGAGAGTTGCATCGAGGAGTTTATAATAAGGATGAATGAGTGTAGAACGTCATCGCATTTAGATGATATTGAATCGTTGAATGCGCTACTTCATGTTATGACAGATGGAGCATTGATCTGGTGTCGACAAATGCGTCAGATTTGGAAGACCTAGTAAGATTTTTGCAATGATGCTAGGAAAAGCTACGGAATGGACCAAGATGTTCAGATGAAGTTATTAGCAGAAGCGCAAACGCGCACACAAGGAGAAGATGAACCAGTACGGGATCACATCATGGCGATGCTAGCGATCATGAGTAGGCTGGATGATCCGCCGGAGGTTGCAGTACGGCTGAAAATGATTTATGATAATATGCTGGCAGAAATTAGAATGCAGATATCTCAGAAGAGTGTGAAGAATATAGGACACCTTATTTATTTTTAGATGAGTCGCATCTTCCAGATATATTCAAGAATTAATTGAAGATCAGTGGTACTTGCATAGTTATTAGCGAACATCAGCAAATACTCAATAATTTCCAGATTGGAATATAGTTGCTGGTAAACTGTATCATTTGTAACGTCTACGACGTTATTCGTTTTTAAATCTATTATTTACAAATTTTAAACTATTTTTCAAAATTCAAAACATCAAGATGATTACGATGTTAATTTCGAAACATTATATTTTGAACGCGCGCTGTAATTGAGTAACACAAATTAGCAGTGTTACTTATTCGGCAATCGTCATACTGTAATGATTATTAAGCGTTATACATTAAGAGTGGGTCTACGTATTCGGGCTTTAAAAGAGTCGAATTGGCCTCATTTTAATTAGTCTCGTGTTTAAGTCCGAACTCCGTACCTTGCGGTTCGTCAATTTGCGGATATTTTTATTGTACTTCCAAGTACTCAATTGTGAATTTAAGAAGCAAATATATTTTCAATCATACTCGAAAAGAAAACTGTGAGTGCATCATTTCAACAACCTATCACCTATTATCCAAATAAGACGAGCAAGCAGAGAGAAAAAGACGAGGATAGCAGAAGCAGCAAAATAGGACAAATGAAGCAGAAAAAGGTAAGTCAAATAAATACACTAAAAGTACATATCGGAGCGGGTAACGAGTCTAAACCCAGCCACTAGTAACAATTCTATACGCGCTCTCAATAAATAACTAAAAATACTTCATGCCCTCAAATACATGTCCTACCTATGAGGTGAGAGTGTAGTTGGGACATAACACATTACAAGCTTAAGTTAATTCAACATTACAAGCTTGAGAAAATATTGCAAGTTTTTCGTGAATGGCCATCTGGGTCGTCGTAAGACACATGAGCGAATCGCAAGATTTTTCCTACCGGAGAAGAATGTATAAAGATGTGTTGAAGTCTGTGTAGTCACGCACTGTGTGTCAACAGTGCAAAGTTGAACCTCTGCTACCTACTGGTACTATGAGAACGAGAAAGCCAGTTGTATCATGGGAAATTGTAGTAGGTGATGTGATTGGTCCATTTTTGTGATCCAAGAATGGATATCCTTGTTAATACAGATAGATGTGACTTACGCTGCTTTCCTAATCATGGGAAGAAACCCTGCGCCACCTCTTAGTACCAAGCGAGGGGAAGAGAAAGCTGCTAGAGAAGAAGCTCAGAAGATTGCAGTGGAAAACTGGGAAAAGCGGATGTGTAGATTATTGATTTGTAATTGGGTGTTGAGAAGATACATGTTGTTGACATCAAACCGTATGTTCACGGAGAAGATTTCATGTTTGCTGAGGATATAGGTGAAGTTGAAAATTCTGTTGATACTTCTGATGAAGACGGTGATCCTGTAGAAGTAGGCGTTTCAATCAACAAGGAAGCGACCGTTAGCGAGAAGAATTAATGTGTGGGGCGAAATATTGCGCTGAGTAAAAACGTGGATGTTTCATGTAAGCGACGTAGGCCGCGTAAAACCCGAATCGTCGTTTTTCGTGATACGAGGGCTTCGGAGGGGGGGGGGGGGAGAAGGCGACTCTAGCAGAGTCTGACCCGTTAGAAACCGAAAACGAAAATTCACTGGTAACCAATGCGAAACGCGGTCGACGGAAAGGTTCTAGGAAACAGCGAGAACCGAAGATAGAATAGGATAATAGGTTGGAGGATCCCTTGAATTTGGCTGGCAACAATCATCATCTACCACAGGACCATGAGCGAGAACGCCCGGCAACTGCAACTGATGCCGTATCGGCGACAGCCGAGGATGATCGTGCTGGCCCCGGTGTCAGAGAGGCCCATTCCGTTGCCAGCTTCGGGTATGAGGATTTTCGTCCGTCGTCCCGAGTCTCAGAAGGAGAACAGCGAGTCTGTTTGCCTGGTGGGAGGGCAGTTGGGAAAGCTGCTGTGGCTCCAGTAACCGTCGAGCAGGTTTGGGCTCAGCTGAGAGGTGAGCTTGATGAGGTGCGCGAACTTTGTAAGAAGTATCGCCTTCGCATCGATTGGACCTCAAGGAAGCTGGACGTATTCCTGGCTCAGGCGGGAAAGGAAGGTAGGGAGTTGGCCGGAGACTATACGTGGATGGTCCACGACGAGCGACTTGCGGAGGCAGCCCGGGACCGCTTCGTGGAGGCTCGGAAAGTGGAGCGATAGGCGTTGGCGCGCGCATTGGAAAGGCAGCGGGCGGAAAATGGTGCCTTCATCGAAGGCGACCAATGCCAGGAGCGTAGGGAGAAGCTTCGCCAGGCCAATTTGGAAGTGGCTAGGCTGGCGAAGACTCCCGTTAAGTATTGCTTCGGCTGTGGGCTGTTAGGGGTAATGCGGGGCCGTGAGTGTCCGAATCGGGAGCGTCACGCGGAATTTCATACCCGCCGTTAGCGATTTAGCGGTTTCCTGTTGGAATGCGTTATGCTGCTTGGTGTGACAACACTAAAATTTCTTTTGAAATATATTTTTCTGTATAAGAGAGCCAAGGGTGTCTTGTTATTGATTTACCTAATATCCTTTATCAAAGTTTGATTTCTTATGTTATTTTTGCAATTTAGTTTGTTTTTTCTGCATATGTTTTGTTTGTAATGCTTTATTTTGTTTTTTTTTCATTATTTTTATTATTTCGGTCGTTTTTGCATGTTGGTGAGAGCATTTGAGAGCTGGTACGCTATGAGACTACGCAGCGTCTCGTAGGGGGGGGGGGGCATGTGCCGAGTATCGTCACGGCGCATGTTTGTTTTATTTTATCATTTGCTTGTATCATTTGCATGTAAGTTTTCAGACTGTTCCAGCTGTTCAAGAGCTGTACCAGAGCGATGGATTTGCAAACATGCGGTATGGTGAGAGAGCGCGCGCGAGAGAGCGAAGCTGGTCAAGGAAGGTTAGATTAGATTGGATTTGACTATCGAGCGCGCCAGTTATACGTAAGAGAGATTGCGAGATTTTGCATTTTGTAAATAGTAGGATATACGCGGACGTTGTTTCGTTTCACAACGTTTAGTGCGATTACGTTGTCTACCAGTTATCTAGAACGTGGTACAGACTGCGAGTTGGACTTCCTGGGTAGAGACGCTCTACAGAGCAGGAATGCCGAATTATTGCGAAGCTGCGCGTGAAGCATCGGCGACACTTTGTAAGTACCAGCTTCTCTCTCACACTCTCACCAACGCATAGCATCCGTGGCTCTCATTTCGCATGCCAAAGAAGCACCAGTGTATAAGTTTATCTATTATGAAATCAATGGTTTATTTGAAGTAATAATACACGCAGTAGCATTTTACCAGATACTCTGTTTGTTTTGCTTGATTTCTATAATAATTTTCCTATCTCCTTTATTCAAAACCCGCGGAGAATGAAAGTAGGAAACTACATTTAACGTTAATTCCCGTTACTATATATATATATATATAAATCGGGTATTTTGAATGCATCCCTATAATAAACTACCCTTCGCTAGCGCATTCAAAATTCCACTTTTGGTATTCAATATTCCATATTTAAAAATAACCCTATACTATCCCTACTTTCGGCGCATTCAAAACACCCGATTTATGTATTTATATATATATATATATATATACACACACACACACACATACTAGGGGGGTACCCCGTACTCGCTCCGCTCGCCAACCCCCATTATTTCAGTTGTTATTTTGGTAATGAAAGCGACCACACACAACCCCTATATATCAGCTCTACTCAACAGTTCAAACCCTTACCTATCACCTTGACCCATGACCTTTTCATCCACCTACATCTACCCATAAACTCCACCGTCTCTCACCTATTAGCACCTCACTCACAACACCTATAATCTCGACCCATGAGGCCGATTAAATCATAAAATCTACCCTTTACCTATGACTTTCAACTAAAATTATTATTCTCTGTGTATGTTCTCCACCTATCACCCCAATTTATTACGTAACGCTCCACTTATTACACCAACCTTATCTTCTTAACTCTCCACCTATCATTTTCACCTTCCATCTATCGCCTCCAATCACGACCTCTAGCCTCCCACTATTAGGTCTAATCATGACTCCTAACATTGATCTATTACCTACACCCATAGCTTCGCCTAAAGCTTCGCCTGTCATTTCCAGCTCCAAACCACCTATTAACGATCATTTCCAACCATGAAGTCTACCAACTACCTGTTACCTTCACCGATAATTTCTATCCACTACCGATCATCTACAAACTTGACCCTTGACCCTTGACCCTCGACCCCTGAATCAAGGGGCGCGGTAGCGCCACGATGGCAAGTATAAGGTACCTTTAGTACGCACGCCGCCGTCGGGCGCTAGCCAGACCCTATTATACATCTCATAGGCATTGTTCGAAACTTGACTTACGGTTTTCTTCACTTTCACAGCATTATTTGTCACATAGAAATACTCAAACGAAAGCTTGAGACGAAACTAATAAAATCACATCAGGGTCATATTTTGTGAAATGGCTTCTATTAAATGTTATTCTGAAGTGAAAGTTCCGGCTCATGAATTCTCGTCAAAAAAATTCTTCTCCCTGATACATTGTTTTCCGCCATACGTCATCATGTGTGACGTCAGCGCTATAGATATATACTTGTGTACAGATATGTGGTGCAGACGACGATTACAATATAACACAGTGCTAAAGTATAGATAATACATAAGCAAGAAATGTTATCAAGGTGCGCGTTTGTTAATAATTATAAATCAGTGTTAAATATATTTAACCTAAATATATATTTTAAAACAGTGTTAAATTCTTTTGTACACAATCGAAAAGCAATCATAAACTAATAGTTTATAATTAGATAAGTATTTAGTTTTATTTTGATTTATATAAATATACAATACAAATATAGGATTTGTGAACTGATTCTTTGTTAAAATGTTCTCTTTTATTTTTCAGGTTTTATTAGATTGGAAGGCATACAACTATCAGGATACAAGGAAAGAATTTTCTTGTGATGACAAGCTAGTGAAATGTAAAGTTTTAATGATTTTTTATGCAGGAAAGTTTCTATTTATCCATGTGACAAGCAAGTGAAAGTGTTTTATTTTCATCGTTTAAGTATCGAAAAAAGTTTTTACAGAATTTGCAGTCGATGTTTTCCTATTTCTATTGGGCGGTTACGCAACTGTCAGGTTATATACGATTAGAATTTCTGTGACAAGCTGGTGAAGTGAAAAGTATTTTTATCAAAGGAAAATTTATTATTAAGTTTAGAATAATAACTGATTCAGAGTAAGCGTGTTCTTATTTTGATTCAAAGATTATGCTACCTACGCCACAAGATTTGATCATTATTAAGGTAGCGTGTTTGGTTCAATTAATCATAGGGATTAATTAATTTGGAATGCCTCATAACTTTAAAATGTTTATTCGTTAGACAAATGCCTGCTTAAAAAATGAAAAAGAGATTGCATTGGTAGTTTTAGTTTAACTGTCTATACTGAAATGTATAATTATAAGTATCAATATGAAAATCAAAATTATCAGTTTTTAGATACAGTTCATAGCACGTATTGCTTTAGCATGTTAAAACAAACTTTTATACCAAATTTTAGCCTTCTAGCTATAACAGATTTTAAATCAGGCAAAGACCGAAATATTCAAAATGTAGCTATCGTAACTAGTGGATGATTACTTATTTCAATTATATTCTTCGCACTCATTGAATATCTATCACAGCTAGAGGGCTGAAAATTGGCACACAAGTTTGTTTTAACATATTAAAACAATACATGCAATTAACTTTATCTAAGAACTTATAGTTCTGATTTTCATATTGTTACCTACCTGAAAATTTAGACACTAAAGGCATGAAGTCAACAGTGTAAGTATTTATATGAAAGTCAAAATTATAAGTTCGTAGACAAGGTTAATTGCATGTATTTCATGCAATTTATAATAAACTAGACATAGCTGCAACATTTATCACGTTTAAACCAGCAATATTTATTATGTACTTATGCGTATTAATAAATTATTTATAAAAAATGCTGGAAGAACTCAATTAACAAGAACAGTAAATGTATCCATTTAGTAATGGATCACTAAATATATGAACTTTAACAAGTTTTATCCAGTGTCATCAAATTTTATGTTTAAAAAGTGTTTCTGTCATAAAATTTATTATGGTTACGTATTATAAAATTACAAAATTAAAAATTAAAAAATATAACAATTGCAAATGTTCGCACTACCTGTAGGACAATGTTTAATAATTATTAAGATTAGGCACTTAAAATAATCAGATTAAAGCTTTCAAAATTTTAAAACTCCAAGTTCGTCCAACCAATAGACATGAAAGTTGTTATAGAATTCCTTTGACTAATTTACTAACTGAAAAATTAGTTCTTTTCAATTATAAGAGCGAAAGAAGTACAATCAGCTTTCAAAATATGAATTAGCCTGCTTTTTTTTCAAAGGAAGTATAACTTTTGCTATCCAGAAGGTAAAAAGAGTATATGAGTTGTCAAGCCCATTTGTCGAAAAGATACCATGATAAATTTTAAATTGTAGCCATTAACCAGTTTTAAAATATCAACATTTAAAAGTATTAAAATTAGAATATTCAAAACTAGTCAATGGTGTCAACTTAAAATTTTTCATAGTATCTTTTTAAGAGATGGGCTTAACAACTTATATGTTCTTTTTCCTTTTAGATAGCGAAGGTATACTTACTTCCCTTGAAAGAAAGTATCGCTAATTCACATTCTGGAAGATGGTTGTTCTTTGTGCTCTCTGGAAATTGAAAAGAACTAAATTTTCAGTAAGTAAATTAGTCACAGAAATTCCATGACAACTTTTAGGTTTATCCATTGGACGAGCTTTAAGTTTTTAAATTTTGAAAGCTTTAATCTTTGATTATTTCAAAAATCATCCAATGAATATATACAATTTCATAAACTTATTCTGTGTTTAAATTAACTTTTATTTTTGAGATTTTTATGTTTAAGTAATTCATTTATATTGTAACAGCTAATTATTCTATCATAATAATCGCACAATTTTTTCTTGTATACACGATATCATGGGGCACCAAATATATTAAGATAGTAGATGATCAAAGATTTTAATTAAAAAATATATGACCTATAGCATAATATTCCCAGTAATAATATTACCTATACAATTACATTAATGGATTTGGCTTATAACGAAAAGCTAACTTTTTATACTACATTTCAGATGTATTTGTGCACTTTCTTTACTCTTAATCTGAATATACAAATCTCAGCAATTTTATTATTTAACACCATAAACCCTTACAAACTACTAAATAGTTTCAAATCTTTTTTTTAATTAATTAAAATCCTGTAATATTTTAATTTAATTTATTGTTTGTATGCATTACCTTATGTTATATTTGATTAATTAACGTCTAACATTTTTTATATTCTTTTCCATCAGGAAAAGAATATATGCAGTTAATTTATCAGTAATGCATTATATATTACACATCTTATTTTATCTACTCAGCGGATGAAACCCCTTTCACACATTAGAAATAATAATTCTAGTGGTAAACAAGGCTACCACAGTAAACTCTGGGGTCTTATTCTCTAATTCTATCAGCTGATACAGGACTTATATCGACGAATAAAAAACTGATACGGAAGCGATACAAATAAAATATACTATCCATTCTACGCAAGTTGGACAAAAATGAGACGTATGCTTTCTAATGAATCCTCATCATCTACCATATACGATAATTGATCGAATTCAAAACGATTGCCACAAAGTTTTCACAATGTTTGTAGATATTCTGCAATATAACACAAATGAACCTGTGAACTATTTGCAGATGTAAATATTCAACTTTATTTTAACTTTGAACTTTTTTAAAAAAATTAAAAATATTAAAATTTTTACATGCACGATTTTTCCCCATATCCGAAGATTGAACTTTATTTTTAACTTCCAAAGGTTTTTTAAAAATGCAAAAAAATTGCACATTTATCAGGACACTTTATATTGGTTGATTCCTCAATTGAGTACATTTATTTAGATCTCTTTTCATACGATTTGAAATTTCAACAATGAAAAGGTTATTACATTATTGTGAAATATATAAAGTTACAATTTTGCGCTTTTCGCTTACTATTCTTATATATGCACATACCGCACACTCATTAACTTCTCAATAATAACACAGTAATAAAGACCTGCAAAATTCTATAAAAATGATGTTAATTGATTATCTCGATTATTTACAACGCACAAGCACACAAACTCAAAAATGAAACAAAAATTTACCGCGGTTGGTAATAAATGAAAACTTAAATCATTCAATTAAACTGCATACTGCATATAAAGAAAATTATATATCAAAAATAATATTAATTTGTAATTTAGTCTTATAATTATACTCAATTATTACTATTTATGTTCAAATAAGAATTAAATATAGTTTTTACTTAGTTTTACATTTATCAAGTATCTGCTAATTGAATGCTTGATTGACTTGGAACTTTGAAACAATATATTAATAAACGCTAATGTTGTATTATCACAGTTCAGTAAGTTTTATGTCTTCGTTGTTAAAGCCCTGGGATAAAACTCATACTCAAAATATATATTATGAATATTTAATTTTATTTTGTTAAGATTAATATTTTTTTTAAACTGAGACTCTTTTTAGTAAAAAATTATATGTAAAATGGTGAATGATATTTACTCTTAAATGAAAGACAAGATTGAATTGCATTATTAAGTGTTTGTGAAAAAATATTATATCAAACTTATTTTTGTATTTTTTAGGCATAACCGCAACACGGGAGAGCCTTGTTTTAATTTATATTTATAAATTCATTTATAATGATGTGCTATAGTAGTTTAGTAATTAAAAAGTAAAAAAAGTTTATTGTATTGTTGCATACAGCATATTGGATGAGTATCATTACAAAGTAGAATTTTTTTAATAATGTAATTCAATCACGTCACATATTAATCTTAAAGAAAATTGAATATCCAAAAATCTTTCTATTTATTTACAAGTCTTTAATCTCACATTTAAGTAAAAATAATATTTTATCCAGGGTAATTTTTTCAATATTCTCTTTGAAGGTTTTCTTAATTAAAAAAGTCCTTTAATAATTTTCATCGCTATCTCCTTGATCTCTAAAAAAATCATCGATAAAGAGATCATCGAACTCATCGTCCGTAGCAAAGATGGAATCATAATCATCAATCTCATCTAATTCATCAATGTCGTATCCATCTGGAAAGAAATCATACTACAGTGTATGCAATTTTTTCAATGTCTGAACAGCTTGTGAAAATATCACATAAAGTTGTAAACGAGTGCCATTAATCTGAATTTATTAGAATAGTATTATAAAAAACTTACGGTAGAAAAATGGCACAGCGATACATTGGTACATTCTTGTAAAATAAGTGTTTCTAAGGATTCTGTTGGTAAATTCAATAAACATTTACCAGTGATTGAATTATGTTCAAGTTTGAGGTATCGAAGTTTCTTATTTTTAGAGAATAAACAGGACAAGTCATTATCACAGGAACTAGAGCAATGACCAAGACTGAACTCCATAATATTGCTACAATTGTCTGTTAATGATTTTATCCCTGCAGCGGTCTTATTTTCTAATTCTATCAGCTGATACAGGACTTATATCGATGAATAAAAAACTGATACGGAAGCGATACAAATAAAATATATTATCCATTCTACGCAAGCTGGACAAAAATGAGACGTATGCTTTGCACAATATTTAAAAATTATTGTGAATAAAATAAATTTGTTATATTATTGCGCTCCTGCAATCCAGCTTGATAGTCCATTAGATGGTGGTTGACTGGAATATTTTCATTTTCTTGTTGTAATAAATCCTCATCATCTACCATTCTCTAAAAAAAAAAATTATTTTGAATTAAATGAACTGAAAATAATTTAAGTTTAAGTAAATCTGAAGTCGAAAAAAAATTCATTTGTATGCAGAGAGATTTATTTACTAAAAATTATTATATTTTATACTAATCGGAAGACAAACTTGCCATCTTCTTTAAAAAAGTGATGGCCCTTGTTGTGAAGCATTTAATGCAGAATTCTGATTGGTCGTTAAGTAAACTTTGGCTATAGCATATGAAGAAGAAAAAAAATAGTAGCACAAAATTTGCTATTCAGTATAGTCTGAAAATGAAAGTGGTTGGTTAAAAAAAAATGAAACTTTAATTAACCTTAGAAGCTTCAAATGGTGCAAGACCAATATTCGACAGAGGCAGATGAAAATAAAAACAAGGAAATTCTGTACTCAAGATATTTCCTCTTCAGCCAAATTTGAATATTTACTTTGAAGACTACATAAAGTCCAAACTTGAATGTTCCTTGAACGGAATATTCAAAGAATGTTGAAGCCCAACATCTTGCCAAACCTTTCGTACCATCTTCAGTCAGGGTTACTTAGAAGAACCAGTTTCGATAAGGGCACAGCTGAGATTACCTCAACTATGTTAAATGACCATGAACTTATGCAGAATCTGTTGACCACTGACTTGCATTTCTCGACTTCTGACTTGAGTACGACATTTGACTAAATGTAGAGATGTGACTATGGTGTGGGCGAAGGTGAGGCCAGGGTTTGCACTTTCCATGTATAAGGAATAAACTTACCCATGTAATCTTCGAAAATTATGGAGTACAGCACAGGCAGTAATTATTCTACCAACTTTATCTGGAGAATAGAACATCTTTCGGGCCTTGCTAATTACTAGCCATGTTCTGGACAAAATGCCAAAACACTGCTCGACTCTACATCTTGTTGACTCTACATCTTGTTGATGCTCTTGAGTATAGGCAGCTTCCGGTGAACCCAGGGCCGCATCAACTATTGGTGTCAGAAGTATTGGAGAAGGAGTGTAACCATTGTCACCTGTAACGGATTAAAAAATTATTTTAAATAATAAAAATTATAAGATTCAAAGTTTACAACAGTAATTTAAAATTATAATTATATTTACCTAGGAGATAATACCGCCCTTCATTCTGAACAATCTCAAGATTGGCTCGTAGTTGTTCCATGTGGAACTTAATATCACTGAATTGCCAAATAAATGAATCCGTAGCACTGCCTGGACAGATGCGAATACTTATAATTCTAAATTCAGCATCTACTATCTAAAAAAACATTATTATTAGTAATATGGGACAACTAAGAGCTAATTTTTAGATTGTTAAAAGTAAAGGAATATATTATCTCCTGGGTAAATAAATAATTGTACTTTTAAATTACTATTAGCAAGAGGTTATACTTACAGCTTGGACATTCATAGAGGTTCCTGCTTGGTGATTATAAAATGCCTCCTCATTTTCAGGTGGACGTCAAAAACAAACTTTAAAACAGTCAATCAGTCCCAAGATGTTTTGAATGCGATTAAATCTGCGAAACCTGGAACAAAGAATACAATTTAATTATTACTATTGAATAAAAAAGAATTAAATGTATTTAGATGAGTGTGTATACACTATCTAGTATGGTTTTGATATTGATGAAAAAAGAATTACTATCACAAAAAAAATAGTATACCCATTACTGACCAGTCGTCTGTTCTCTGGAGTGAGTGGAAACGAGATGAATCTATTAGCTACTCTTACAGTAGCATTTGTGACCCTCTCGATGCATCTGCTCATGCTGGCCTGGCTAATGGGATGATTGAAATCACTAGAAACGCCTTTCTGAAAGCTTCCTTCGCTAAAAAATCTGATAACGCTCAGGATTTGTAAATGAGCTGGGATGGCAGAACTTCTGCACCTTGTGATGTCGTCTCGCAGTAGGTCCACTAACATTAAAGTTACTTGTGGGGTAAATCTGCAAAAATTATTAGATGTAAATATTATTTAGGTTAGTCAAATAGTATGAAAATATGTGCACGTTCAAGTAATTAACAGTTGAGGTATTTATTAAATACAGCAGTCAATTCTCAAAATTTGAAACGTTAAAAAAAAGATGCTCAAGTTTATAAATGAAGGTGGAGATATTGATGATCCAGAAAGTGAGACTATAGTTGAAGAATATGTCCCAACAAAGTTACACGTATACATTTTAGAAGAAGAAGGTAAACGTCCAAGGGGTAAGTTTTCCGGTTACATAAAAATGAAGTGAGCTTTCCTACTTTGAGCTTTCCTACTTACATTATGGATAAATAAAAAGACGATGATAAGACAGTGGTAAGACATTGTAAAATACAAAAATACACACAACATACATACATACAGAGAAGATAAAAGCGCTTCTCATAAAGTACCAAAGTACAAACATAAAGTACCTGTAATGTAAGGTATAAAGAAAACAGCAAATTAAAAAGTTAGTGCTATTTAAATGTAAGCAATTACCTATAATGCCTTCTAAAATATTCCGGTTCGAGCAGGAATGGGTTTGAGGTGTCCCGAAGGTGCCGTTTAATGCGTTTAAGCCGATTGATTTTTTCAATGCGCTCCTCTTCAAGTATTCCCCTAACAGCCGCAGCTCCCATTTGATGCAAAAGGTAAGTACACAAATTTTTCACTGTTATACCACTTCCGCAATGTCACTTTCACAATGTTTACGTCACTTTCACAATGTTTACGTCACTTTCACAATGTTTATTCACTGCTCTCAAAACTATTTATTGTACGTAATAACTGTCCTTGCGATGAATTCTTCTCCTCGTGCTGGCTGCTCGCAAGAGATTCAACCACAGAAGGATTCAAAATTCAAAACAAACTTGATCGTTGAGCTCCGCAATGTGAGCGCGGTCACCTTACGATGTGTCGGTCCGCGGTCGTAAATGTTGTGTTAGATTAAGTACGTGTAGGTTAGACGAGACGAATCGTATATACAGCGCGGCAGTGCAAAACGTACTACGGCGCGCGTCGCATTGTATGTAAGCTGAATGCTGATCGTACTCGTATACGCGGATGCAGAGCCGACGACAACACAGGAACTTTTTGAAAAAAGGTTTTTCAACAAAAAGTGACCTAAAGAGCAAAAAAAAGTGGGCCAGTGATGAATACGTAAGTACTAATTAATATTCAATAGGTCTAAAAGATTTTCTACGCGAGAAAATAAGTGGGAGTGAGGGGAAAATTTCACGCGGTCTGCGTACATTTCGCGTGCGCAATTTTTGAGCCACTCTTCTCTGTTTCATTTTCTTTTTTTCTTTCACTTTGAATTTCTTTTTTTAATTACTAGTATTTGTTTTACTAGTTTTTTTTTCAATATTCTGCGTAGTAGCTGTCTTATTGAATAAACTATATTTCATTAAATTACTAAAAGTACAATTCAGTGTATGTTTTATTGTGATTTTAATCAATACAACAGCTACTATGCAGAGTATCGACTAAGCTTATCCATTATAATATTGTAAATATTATTTTTTTCACTTTTTACAGACAAGATAGAAGACGTGCCCACAACGAACAATAAGAAGTCATGCTCCAATATATGGAGGGGCACTGTCTCTTTGCAAGAGGCCAAATCATGAAGCTTGGACTTAAAGGGTACGACAAGTTCATGAACATGTGGACTGAGCTGACCACTAGCTTGAATGATATTGGTTCAGCAATTAAAGATCTCAAAGGTTGGAAAACTGTAAATAGCTTAATAAAAATTATTCTATTCTTTTATTTTTAATTATTTTGTTCTTATATTATTTTACAGACCTGGAAAAACTTACGTCTTAATTGTAAGAAAAAGAAGGCAGCCTATATAACTCAAATCAATCGTACAGGAAACATTCAAATCACTACTCAACCCTTGACTCCTTTCGAGGAAAGGGTTTGTGCAATTTTTGGAAAACATGGACAAGGACTGGCAGTGATTGCAGAAGTGGGTATATCTAAGAGTCTTAACAATTACAGCAGCAGCAGCAGATTCAAAAGCAGTGACATTGAAGACAACAACAGTGACGTGGAAGAAAAGTAAGTACTTACATGACACCAACCACTTTTTAAAGAATATTTTGAAATGCCCGCGTTCAATATATAGATATATCTTCAACGCGTCGTGCTTCGCGCGCACTGCGTACAATCCTTGTGTCAGCGCCTCTAGTGGCAAAACAACTCTCACTCGCGTCCCGGTTAATTCTCAATTTTGCTGAGGTCATGTTCGCGTGTTCCCTCACTTTCCGATTTTAGCTTTCAGTACCGATCATTTTTGGTAAAGTCCGTGTTTGCAAATTCCTACATTTTTGATTTTTCGCTTGTCATTGCATTCCTCTGCCATTTTCCCTTCGAAGTTCACGGAGCACAGACGCATCGACTATTATCTCCAAAGAATTAGCAATAGCAATGTCTCAGCAACTGTAAGTTTATTCTTCTATTTATTATAAATAAATTTACTTTTTTGTAAATAAATTTTTTATAAATCAAATTGAAAAGCATTTTTTTTAGTTAAACTGAGTGCCTTGAGGTCTTTCTAATTTTCCCCAGTATAGTTTAAATAGTTCAAAATTTTTTCTAGATGTTGTTCCTACATGTTTTAACTAATATATCATTTTTTGTTTTTCCTTTGATTTATAACTGAAGAGAAAAAAAGAAACAAGATAGACCATCGAAGCAGCAATTGCGTCTCCTGATGGACTACATCAGTGCTAATCCTGACATGGTGCCTGGGATATTAACAGCATCTAATGAATGTTTATGGAATGACCTCACCGCCAAATTGAATAATATAATTGGAGGAACTGTCAGGGAAATGCGAGCGTGGCTCAATGTAAGTCCTCAATTTTTTAATAATATTTGTTGTAGGTCTGACTAGAATAATTTGACTAGAATAATTTGACTAGAATAATTTGACTAAAATAATTTGACTAGAATAATTTGACTAGAACAATTCAATTGCACTTAACCCTCTTAACCCTATATAATTATCTAAAACTATGTATTCATTCTATTTTCCAGTGTTACAAAAATATGAAGAATCGTGCTCTTCAAAAGAGAAGATTATTATTAAAAAGTGCTGACGAAGAGGAAGCCACTCCTCTGTCACAAGATAATCTTTTCTTACTCAGAATACTAGACCAGTATGAGGAGCAACAAAGAAACGAGCAGCCATTAATCAGAACGGATAGTGTACATTTGGAAAACACAGGGATGCGACAACTGATTAGTACGAATAGAACTCCTCAGAAATCAACAGAAGCTACATCAACAAGCTGTACTATAAATGTACCTTCAAACTTGGGTCAATTGGCTTATGCAGAGCCACGAATCAAGTCATGCAGATTGCAGACACCAATGACCCAAAACCCAAGTAACCCTACCTTGGCTACAATAGTGAAGAAGACTCAAAAGAAACCCTTAAACTTTAAAAGCTTCCGGTACTTATTAAATCTACCAGATCCAGTCAACAGTCAGCCAGCAGTAGTTGATCTAACTAAGGAAAGTGATGATAACAAAAATTGTAAGTTAAATAATTCAATTTTAATATTTCTGTAAATTGTTCAATTATTAAGTTGTTTTTTATTTGTAGGTTCCAGAAAGGCCTTGGAGATTGTTGTAGATCAAAATAAGTTGATCAAAGAATGCGTTGAAAAGCTGGTACAGTGCTTCGATAAACAACACAAAGTCTTAAAAGAAGGATTCGAAGGCATCGTTCAAGTCATTTCAGGGCTATGCTGCAAAGAAAAATACGACAAACAAGATGTGAAAGAGGAAACTAAAATTATTATCCAATCAGAAATCGTGGATGAGGACACCGTACCATTTATGGAAAGTATTGTTGAAGAGGAACCCAAAGATGACTGCGAAGAGAAACCAGAGGATGACGATGAAGAGGTAAAATGAAACTGAAACTTACATTTAATTAATACCAATTGTTTTAAATCATTAATAAACTATTCATACTTGTAAAATAATTAATAATATTTATGTTTTAGATGTTTCTGCAATTGGAAGAGTACTAATTTTTAAGACGATTTATTTTTAAAATAATTTTGGACCTTTTTTAGTTTTTTACTTTAAAAGTTTTTTTTTGTTTATATGCTACATGGCGATTTGCATTTTATACTTTTTATGCAAAAAAATTTTGAATGCGTTATTTTTGTTTACATGCTGCATTTTACAGATTTGAAAGTACATAGAATTTCTTTTTTATATTTTGATTTCAGAACTTTTATATTTTGTATTGAGGTCTTATTTTTGAATTTTATTTGAACAATGCACTCAACTATCTTGTAATTTGACGTTTCGTTTATTGTGGTATAGTTAAGCGTATACTTATACCTTCGTCAGTGCCGTACACGAAAGTTGTCTATAAATATTTTAATTATACTTATTTATAATATTTATCACGTTGATAGATTTGTGTGCAGCAGGCAGTTATCTAACTTGTGTATTATGAAAAAACTATCATGCTTCAAAAAACCAGTTATGTTATGCGTAATTATACGCTAGTGATTGATTATTTCTTAGTTCAAAATTTTGTATTTTTTCAATATACATGTATACGTTTAAAATAAATGTAAAAAAATAAATTGAAGTTTTATTTCTAATAAGTTAATATTTCAATAAATAAAGTAAATAAAATAAAGTAAATATTTCAATAAAGTTAATATGTCAATAAATCTCAAAGCGTTTATTTGCTTATTTTTTATTGTATGACTTTAAAATTATTACAAATGATCAGAGCTACAAAAGTGGTGTTTTTCATGTCCGCAGTCTAAAAACGGACTTTTTGTACTTGTTCTAAAGGTAATTAATAAATCATTTAATTCAACAAATGCTGAACATGTGATCTCAGCAAAGTTGAACGTTCCACTATTTGCTAGGAGTAAAAAGGATTGGTCCGAAACACAGGGCAAGATGCATTGCAATTAGATATTTAATTAATTTATTTTATTTGTCATTGTACGGATTTAATGAAAACTTGCATGCATTTATGTCTTTAGGCGGCATTTTTGCCGCCTAAAGATATGACGACGTTTCACCGCTTAAAAGGCTTTATCAAGCCTTTAACAGTCCAATTGAAACTTAACGGACTTTCTAGTCCGTATATAATTTACAAATATACTAGGCCATCCTAAAAACATCAGTGAATTCCTACTGATAAAAATTTTATCGTGCCCGATACAATTAGAGAATAAGGTCCCTGTTGATCATACATTGCTTTTTCATCCTAAGTATGTCGAATCACCTGTAACATAAAAGGAATAAATTATTTTAAAACAAAGAATTATGTTCTTTTATTTTAAAGTTAATTTAATTAAAATTATATAAAAGAGTCTATCGATCTCTCCGAGGCAAGTGTTGGGAAAAAGGTAAAAATTAATTTATACCATGTTTCCTTCTGATTCGACGTTTCGGTGAACACTGTCACCCTCTTCAGGAAACTGTCAATTTACTTCAATAAATAAATAAGCACAATACAATTATAATGTGTGACAAATTATGACTTACATATAGAGGAGCACAACAGCCTATAGATCGAAATGTGTTTCTTCCCCGGCCAATCTCAGGCGGCTGAAGGAGAAGCGAGAAGCAAGGAGACGGACTATTATTGTTCCGGCTTCCTCGACTACTGTTTCAATAATAAGGAAACAATAGGTGTAGCCAAACGCTTTTATATCAGCGAGGAGTCTCGCTAATTTTCAAGCGGTCTGTTTACAAGTGACGTCAACGCTCGCCGCTCTCATGCATGTTTACAAATTTTTAAATTCGTCTATAATCCGTTTTGTTTTTCAATCGGTGTAATAAGTGTGTGTACACGTTATTGAGTTTCTGTGTATCTTCCATTTTATTGATACCATTATCCTGCATTTTTATGTGTAACATTTCTGAAACAAGTCTTTTATTTAAATTACTTTCTTTATCTTTAATATTTATTTTTTCAAAATTGAAACTGTGATTGAATTTACTATTATGTTCGTGTATGACGTTGTTTTTAGATTTTTTATGTTACTCAATACGTGTATACACACTTCTCTTGGTTTGGCCCACATATATAGCCGTACAATCATTACATTGCAACTTGTATACAACATTCTTTTCTAATTGTTTTTCTCTTTTGTCTTTGCCTTTAACTATAATATTACACATATGATTGTGTATTTTCGGCACTGTCGTAATAAATTTTTCTTTTAAAGAATGCTGCATTTGTTCGTAAAACCCTTTTACATAGGGTAAACTAACAATGTTTTTAAAATTTGTGTCGTTATTGCAACGTTGGTATTGTGCATTTGAAATTACAGGCAAAGGTGAAAAGCTTTCTAAATGTTTGGAATGATAATGGTTTTCTTGGGAAAAAATGTAGTAGACATAAACTTACTCAAACGGACACGATTTTATCAAAAGCAAATGGATTACCAAAAATCCACAAAAAAGATTATCCGTTGCGACCTATTATTTCAACAATAGGATCACCTACATATTTTTTCTCAAAGACATTATTCAATATTCTACAAAGCAATTTAGATAAGCCAAAATCATATGTAAAAAATAGTTATGAATTAATCGAAAAAATGAAACATGTGAATGTTCCGGCGGACCACTGTATTGTAAGTCTTGACGTAAAATCGCTATACACAAATATTGACAAAGCATTAGTAAAAAGTAGTATCGAAAAGAGATACACGCGAATAGCTAGAGGTTCTGACATTCCACTCGATGAAATATTAGCAGCATGTGAGTTACTTATGGAGAATACGTTTTTTCAATTTAACAATAAATTTTACAAACAACTTTTTGGTACTCCAATGGGCTCTCCGATCTCGGGATTATTCGCTGATTTAGTCATGGATGATCTCGAGACGGACTGCATTTCGAAACTTTCGTTTAAACCGATATTTTTTTACCGTTACGTGGATGATATTATTACATGCATCCCGAAAACAAAAATTAATGAAACACTTAATATATTTAATTCATACAATAGCCGGTTACAATTTACACACGAAATTGAAATAAATGACTCCATAAGTTTCTTAGACGTTTTGTTGGTAAAGAATACAGGCAAAATAATGACTGATTGGTACACGAAACCCACCTTCTCTAGTAGATTTTTAAATTATCATTCACAACATCCTGAATCTCAAAAAATCGCCATGGTGTACAATCTTATTGATAAAGCTATTAAATTATCGGACAAATGTTTTCATAAGAAAAACATCAATATTGTAAAAAAATTACTAGCTGAAAATAATTATCCTGTCAACTTTACCAACAAATATATAAAAAAACGTATTGACAAAATAAATTCAAATGCACAATACCAACGTTGCAATAACGACACAAATTTTAAAAACATTGTTAGTTTACCCTATGTAAAAGGGTTTTACGAACAAATGCAGCATTCTTTAAAAGAAAAATTTATTACGACAGTGCCGAAAATACACAATCATATGTGTAATATTATAGTTAAAGGCAAAGACAAAAGAGAAAAACAATTAGAAAAGAATGTTGTATACAAGTTGCAATGTAATGATTGTACGGCTACATATGTGGGCCAAACCAAGAGAAGTGTGTGTACACGTATTGAGGAACATAAAAAATCTAAAAACAACGTCATACACGTACATAATAGTAAATTCAATCACAGTTTCAATTTTGAAAAAATAAATATTAAAGATAAAGAAAGTAATTTAAATAAAAGACTTGTTTCAGAAATGTTACACATAAAAATGCAGGATACTGGTATCAATAAAATGGAAGATACACAGAAACTCAATAACGTGTATACACACTTATTACACCGATTGAAAAACAAAACGGATTATAGACGAATTTAAAAATTTGTAAACATGCATGAGAGCGGCGAGCGTTGACGTCACTTGTAAACAAACCGCTCGAAAATTAGCGAGACTCCTCGCTGATATAAAAGCGTTTGGCTACACCTATTGTTTCCTTATTATTGAAACAGTAGTCGAGGAAGCCGGAACAATAATAGTTCGTCTCCTTGCTTCTCGCTTCTCCTTCCCCCGCCTGAGATTGGCCGGGGAAGAAACACATTTCGATCTATAGGCTGTTGTGCTCCTCTATATGTAAGTCATAATTTGTCACACATTATAATTGTATTGTGCTTATTTATTTATTGAAATAAATTGACAGTTTCCTGAAGAGGGTGACAGTGTTCACCGAAACGTCGAAACAAAAGGAAAAATGGTATAAATTAATTTTTACCTTTTTCCCAACACTTGCCTCGGAGAGATCGATAGAGTCTTTTATATAATATTAAAAAACACCGAGGGATAAAGTCTTTGAATATTGTGTTATACACATATTCACACATACTTAATTTAATTAAAGATAATTGAAGTATACGTATCTGATATAGTGAGATCCATTGACAGTATATTTATATCCTTATCCATCTTTTTTGAAAATGAATTTTTGCACTTGAAACTTTTTGCAGGTTCTAGATTAAACACTATTGCACACGTATAGTACGAGTATTATCTGCTTTTAGCGCGTTTTAAATAATATAATTTATCTTAAACTTGGAGTACCCACGCGAAGGTTATTAGCTAGCAGAAATAATCAGTTGACCGATATTTCAAGTTAGACATAATTATAGCACCAAAGTGGGTTGGCACCAGTTGTCTCGAAAGTAACCCTCATAACCGCGCGAAAACTTGAATGTGTAATTTCAGATGAAATAAAGTGCTTAAAAATAAAAGTGAATTTAATTATAATTATAAATATTCGGTAATGTCTCACTCGTACACTATACTAAATAATTTTATTTCAGGTGATAGGATACTACCGAAAATGGCTGTAATAGCAGTAATAATACCAGTCTGAATAGTTTACGTTGAATAAAAGTATTATATATGTAATTTATTATTAGATACCTTTTAAAAGTAGTGAAATCTCCCCCCTTCCTCCACAAAAAACCTTTTCACGGTAAATGACCGGCAAGTATAAGGTTGTTACTTTAGTTAAAAATTAAAAATAAATTTTTACTACTGTTTTTTCTATATATCTATTTCATTTTCAACTCTCGATAACCTTTATATAGCCAAAATCCTAAGTATCTTATTCTGACGGTCATTTCATTATATAAATTAAAGATTTAGATTAGATGATTGAGCCTTTATTGTATACGGTTATTAATACTTCCCTTACTAAAGAGTGATAATAATAGTGTTTATAAAACAGTGATTAAAAAGGTATTTATAATTAGTTTAAAAAATAATTATGTTATATGTGTAAAGATCTTTGCGCTAAGGGTCTATTGGACAGACTACCATTTCCTTTGGGTCAATTCTCTATAATATACCCATTTTATAAATTTCTATTTGAATTTTAACAAAAGAAAGTTGTGATATCAATAAATAAGTTTCTTTATAGAAAGCAATAATTTTGAAAAAAATAAGTGAGCGTTTAAATGGGGGAAGGAATATCAATGTATATGTATATATGTATATATATGACTGCATAATACACTACTAGGTAATATTCGTAAATGCGTTAATTAATATTTTTATTTAAGCAAACACAAAACATGTTATATAAAATAATACATATAATACAAAAATATAAGTTTATTCATGTTATCATTTTCATAAAAAATGATGTTCTTAAATAATTTTATGACATGATAAAGGTGCTAATAATAGGTGGTAATATCATGTGTTTGTCCGAATTTATAATGTAATATAACAAGATTCTTTCGCTTCATAAAAATCAGAATTATAAAATTAATTAATTTTTATTATTCCTCTTTCTGTTGTCACTTGTGGAAACACCAAGCGGATGTACACTAAACTCTAGTTAGTGATACAGTAAATGTGTTGTTATTCTTATTCCATCAAAATGTATAACATGTTTTCAGGACGATTATTTATAATTAAATATGAGATTTAAATATTCTGTTATTATCATATTAGATATCATCCTCTTCATTAAAAAAAAGGATAATTTTCCGTACAACAAATCTATCTCACATGTTTGAAAAATCAGGAACAATTTCTATCATGTATAACACAATTTTTTTATGGAAAATCTTGCCATCCCGTCCTATCATGGATAATCGATAAATTACTAAATATCAGTGTAATCAGCAATATTGTAATTATTTAATACAGTCAACTAATCTTCTTATTATCCTATAATCGGTGCTATTTAAAATATTTCTGTTAAATTGTCAGAATTGCCTCAAATGGTAGTTGCAATTTTATTTCTTAATTAAGAGTACATTTAAAACTAAATTTATAAGCTGAAAAAATATTTTTCAACTTCATTTATTTCCCAACTTTAGAAATAGAAATTAATTTCATAACATGTTTTCCTGTAATCTTTTGTTAATCATAACTAATTATTGTCAAACATATGTACAAATACTCAAAAACTGAGTATTTGTATATATTTCAATTATCACGAAATTAAGTTTCATTTCTTAAAAAATTTAATAAGAATGTTAGTGAACACATAATGAATGAAATATCGGTTACTTAAGAATTTGCAACGATGTTTCGTTAACTGTGAATTACTTTGGTTAACCATGCGTAACTTGAAGATGATATCCATCGTTATGTATGATAGGACGGGACGGCAAGTTTTTCCATTTCCATCCAAAAAATTGTGTTCTACATGATAGAAATTGTTCCTGATTTTTTAAACATGTGAGATAGATGTGTTGTATGGAAAATTATTCTTTTTTTTAATGAAGAGGATGATGCCTAATAAGTTAATAACAGAATATTTAAATCTCATATTTAATTATAAATAATCGTCCTGAAAACATGTTATACATTTTGATGGAATAAGAATAACAACACATTTACTGTATCACTAACTAGAGTATAGTGTACGTCCGTTTGGTGTTTCCACAAGTGACAACAGAAAAAGGAAATAATAAAAATTAATTAATTTTATAATTCTAATTTTTATGAAGCGAAAGAATCTTGTTATATTACATTATAAATTCGGACAAACACATGATATTACCACCTATTATTAGCACCTTTATCATGTCATAAAATTATTTAAGAACATCATTTTTTATGAAAATGATAACATGAATAAACTTATATTTTTGTATTATATGTATTATTTTATATAACATGTTTTGTGTTTGCTTAAATGAAAATAATAATTAACGCATTTACGAATATTACCTAGTAGTGTATTATGCAGTCATATATATTCATATATACATATACATTGATATTCCTTCCCCCATTTAAACGCTCATTTATTTTTTTCAAAACTATCGCTTTTTATAAAGAAACTTGCCAATTTATTTATTGATATCACAACTTTCTTTTGTTAAAATTCAAATTGAAATTTATAAAATTGGTATATTATAGAGAATTGACCCAAAGGAAATGGTAGTCTTTCCAATAGGCCCTTAGCGCAAAGATCTTTACGCATATAACATAATTATTTTTTAAACTAATTATAAATACCTTTTTAATCACTGTTTTATAAACACTATTATTATCACTCTTTAGTAAGTGAAGTATTAATAACCGTATACAATAAAGGCTCAATCATCTAATCTAAATCTTTAATTTATATAATGAAATGACCGTCAGAATAAGATACTTAGGATTTTGGCTATATAAAGGTTATCGAGAGTTGAAAATGAAATTTAAATTTACATAATGAAATAGATATATAGAAAAAACACTTTCAGTTTTGACCACTAATGGGTTATTGAGAGTTCGAAAATTAACTTTATGTTATTAAGATATTTTAATCTTTACTTATATCTCGATCTATGACCTTCTTATTCTCCTGTTACCTCCACTTCCTATCTCGACCCATAAAGTCTACCATCCTTCTAGCTAATTGACCTACCACTTACAACTTTCACCCATAACGTTCACTACCACATATCACCTTCACTCGTATTTTCTAACGAACACCTATTCCCTGCAATTATCTCCTCGTTTTTTACTTATCACTTATACCTTCCACTTATAATTCCTATCTTGACTTCCACACTCCACCTATCTCTTACACTATCTATGTGAACCACATACACTCCATTGCTACAGTCATAACCATCACCCTTTACGCATAATCTCCAAATATGTTCACACTTTCTGCCTAGACCTATCACCTCCACATATGAATTCCACGCCTAGCATCTTTACTCGTAACCTCAAACCGCACCATCTATAATGTCGACTAATGAAGCGTACCGACTAATTAGCACCTCCACTGTCCATCTGTTACTCAGCGTGTCACTTTCCCCTTCGACTTATAACTCCAATCATGACTTCTGACCTCCACCTATTACCCATGAATTTCAGCCTCCATCTATCGCATCTAGCCATGAACTTCCGATCAACTTTTTATCCTACACGGCCTCTACTCAACACCTGCCATTTCTAGCTCTGAAATCTACCTTATACCGAGCACCTCTAGCATCCATCTATTGCATTCAATCATGACTTTCTTCTCCAGCTATCCCTACAACGTCCATTTATAAATAAAATCGCGATCTCCACCCTCTACACATAATCTCTTCCTATCTCCTACATCTATAACTTTCTGATTACAGTTATCACTATCTCTGATCATGTCTTCCGACTCCAATTATAATCTACACATTCCGCTTATGATACTAACCATAATGTTCACAACCAAACCTTTCACTTACGACTTCAATCGCGACCATTACTCAACCTATCCCTATACCGTCCACTTATTACTACAGTTATTAACCACCACCCTTCACACTCTCCTCCACCCATGAAGCTGACCTTCTACCTAGCACCTTCTCCTGTGGGGGGGGGGGGCTGCGGGGTGGAGGGGGGGGGGGCGGAGAGTGGCCAAACGAGGTGGGAGGCGAGGGGGGCAAAGCGTATAAAAATAACCAAACTTTCAAAACGTTTCTTGGTTCTTTTGAGGGGGGGTGAGGGGGCTAGTGAGGCGGGGCTAATTTCCAGCGCTGCTCAAAACAACTATATAATATTCTAAGGAATGAGGGGGGGGGGCGAGGGGCGGGAGGGGGCGATGAGAGGGGGGGGAAACCGTAAAAATAACCAAACTTTTGAAACGTTTCTTGGTCATTTTGAGGGGGGGGGGGTTGAGGGTGGTAAGAGGGGGGGTGAGGGGGCGGGAGGGGGGGCAAATTCCACCTCAGCCCAAAACAACTATATAATATAGTAAGATATATGTTTGCGTGCATGCGTGTTTGCGTGCATGTGTGTGTGCGTGCGTGCGTGTGTGTGTGTGTTTAACATTAGGGCTTCGCTCTGCTCTATTTATACCCTAGTTTGTCTTCTTAAAATTATGGTTTTCCCATAATGACTGCTATTTTCGGGTGCAACTATCTTCTCGTCTGCGCTGGCTTAAAATTCGCGAAAATCAAAAGAAGATCGCCGCCAATTTATGATAAGTGCGTCACTAGAAAGCCTTTTTTTGGCATGACTACTCTAGATACATGTAATTATCTCAGAAAAATCAGTGATCGGATAGATCGGATGTTGATCTGCCGAGATCGAAGAGTTTGATTTTGGGCTTTTCGCAGTTTATTACATGATCAACAGTACTAGAAAATATCAAAATATAAGTCAACTTACCTTTCTATTATCCTACATGAATGGTAAGACTTGAAATACATGTTAAGCGTCAGAATAATATCCACAATTGATAATTAGAATTTTTTTACTTTAGTTTACAATTAAAACTAAACCTGTGAACATTGAATATTTTTCAAGTTTATTAATTTCTTATAAATTTATTCGTTTTTAATAAAAGCAACTTGCCAATTTATTTATTGATATCGGAACTTTTATTTCTGAAAATTAAAATTGTAATTTTCGTAAAATCAAAGTTACTGAAATTATACTAAATCAGTTAAATCATGAAATTACACTTATCAGTTCAATGGACGCTTAATTCGAAGCTGTTTTCGTACATACATATTCTATTGATGAGAATTTTAAATTTTCCAATGTCATGAATACAAGCATAATATCTTGTCAAGGGATAATATAGGTTATGGAGAGTTTCAAAATCTTTAATTTAGATGATAGAATAAACACTTAGAATTTTGGCTGCATAAAGGTTGTGGAGAGTTTGAAAATTATTCTGTAATTTAAATGAACTCATATACGCGAATGTACACGCATAGTTTGGAATATGTACCGAATTCGTTTTGTGAATACTACATTAAAGGATGGTGAAATGCGCAAACTAAAGTCGAGTCACTCGCACTGAGTCAACTGTCTTGAGTAAACAGTGTAGTACTCGTACTTTTCCATAAAACATATTGTTCTGAATTTTTATTTTACACGATTGAGTGTTATGGGATAACTGTTTAATTTCATAATATTTTTTTAGTTTTGGTCAGCCTACGTTCCTTGTGGTGCAGCTCAATTAAATGCTGTTCAATTATCTTTGGAACAGATAGATGTTATACGGAGACTTGCTGAGATGAATGCTCAACATTTAACATTAGTAACATCGGTTAAAGGTAATCTTTTCTGTACATTGATCAAGGCACTTAAATTCATTTATATTATTTGACAAAGAAATGAATAAAATATTATATCTCACTCAATTTCATATTGATTAGGTTGATCATTTTTTAAAAATACTTGTCATACTTTATCGCAAACATCTTTGTCTCTTTTTTGATATACTATGTCTAAGAATTTTTCCGCATCTAAACGTACATTAAATTAATAATAATTTACTAGCAGGATCATACTCATTTTTCTAGCTTATTATCAAAACCTTTTGAAGCAATTCATTTTTTATAACTCTTCAAGAAACTGTCAATTTAACAGAAAATATTTTGGAAAAATATTACAACAAGATCATCAAATTAAGATAGTCAGAAACTTACTATAAAATGCACGTCTTCATTATTAAGTCGTCGAACGAATATCGCACGTCTCGATTATGTGCATAAATACTTAACTTATCGTTGTTGTGTTGCTTTAGCGTGATCATTAGCTCACTCTTGAAGTTGTTTCAAGTCTTACATTCTCTGCTTTCAATCGTCAACAGCTAGGTTCGTCTGTAGTGATTCCTGGACCGTAGCATTGATACTGAAGGTGAAATCAGCAATATATTCTTCACAGTGTCTATGATGCTAATTTTCCGAAATACCTTTATTCCGAAATACATTTTTTCGAAGGTCAATTTTCCTAAAGTACAACCGAATTTTATTTTATTTTCACACCGCATTCATACAATTTTAAGAAATCGAGACATCATAACCAATTTTTTTAAAAAACTCCAGCTCATTTCTGTCATTCACGTAATTTTCATATTGTGCTGCGATAGCTTCTAGTCGACATTGGCTGTCGAGATTTTTATGTCGAGGTACTGCCTTGACCCTTCTTCCTAAACTCATTTCCGTTATCATGATTTCTGCATCCGCTTGTTCTTTTTTAAGCTCCGTGATAGCAAAGTACAGGTCTGGGTGATGTTTCCCTATTATAAGGCGGAATCTGTTATACCACCCCTCATTGTAATCATTTGTTCTGTGATAGCTATTCTGTACAGGTCGACCAATCTCGTAAGTTCCACCGAAATAGTCCATAATCGGGAAATTGTCATCGTAAACTCGATCCCGGAGAGGAGAAAAAATGCGACGAACATCATTTTCAGGGTCGTAAGATAGTGCCAGCATCATATGGGTTTGCGTTTGAATGGCTTCAACATCGGGATCGCAGTATTTAATTTGTAATCCCTGATCTTGAATTTTCCTGTTCAGGGACTCACCCAGGTGAAAGAAGCAACACTTCACCGAGGCATGTGGAAAATATTGTCGACAGGCATTAATGATTCCCACTTCAAAATCACTCATGATTCTTTGAGGTACGCAATTTTCAATCACATACTCGCGAGAGGCAGTTTGCACATCTTGAAAGACTGATGAATACTGTGTCGTTTCTTTAGATGACAGCAGTGCATAAACGAAGGGGAAACTTTCGAGGGTTCTCAAAATCGTTAATAGTTAGGTAAATATTATTGGATACACCTGTCACAAATAAACGAAGCAAACTAGTAATAATCAAGCAAATAATAACAAACTAAAACACCGAAGGAAAAACTGATTACCTTGAAGGTTCCATCGACGAACCAAGTTGTACTTTCGCTGAGTATCTCTAAATTTCGACGAGTAGCAAACACAATAACACGGTTTTCTGATAATCCAGAGTTGAATATTAAAAATTTTTCGTCTGTTGTTATACGTTAAAATTGGTCGGGTAAAGCATCGAAATCGGTAAGAGATTTAGGATTAGGTGATAATTGTATACGATGTCTTCTCTGCATAGATTTTTTCAGATTTTCTCGGGACGGAAGTTGACAAAGTACGCCTATATCATAAAGCACTTAGAACAGTGGGAAAGCTAGGACATTGTCAATACTAGAAAAGATGCAAAATACTTTCAGGAGTACCGGCTAATTTAGTACGTAGTATTTGAGCCAGGGGTTGTTCTGGATGCTCCTCTTCTTTACGTTTCGAATTATCTTTCACTTTTTCAGCTTCGCATTCGTTGAAATTCGGAGGATGCGTGTGTTTTAATACAACAACCTCTTCATCAACTAGCGGATTATTGGTGATTGCTTGAGCTTTGCACTCTTTTAACCTTAGCCTAGTGTACTCCCAGTACCGTCGCTCAACCTTATGTCTCGATTTATAATATAAAAATCCAGCATACAAAATAAGCTTTTTCCCAATAATTTCCGTTTTATTCGACATTTTGAACGTTAAAATTTTATCAAAGACATACTTGAAAATCTGTCTTTAAAAAATATCCAAATTTTATTGAAACGTTCTTGTTGTAAATAATCGTGTTGTTACGGAAATGCAAACATTTAAAATCGAAATTTGTGCTCCGAAAAACAGTTTTTTCGGAACTATAGCTGTAGCAAATTTGGTATTCGGAAAACAGGTTATTCCGAAAACTAGAATTTCAGATAAAAGCATCTTCAAAAAAGTGGGACCCTAATAATGGGCGTATACCGTTCATCAAGGTATTCACAAATCAGAGATTTAATAGAGCGGTTCGTACGTTCTACGACGTTCGGTTGCGGATGAAATGGAGGTGCGTAAGTAACACCTTCGGATTTCCGAACCGTAGAAAGATCTGTTTGTTGAATAATAATTTAAGCATTGACTTTTCGAATGGAGATACATTCAACCCATCAAATAAATATGTCTTGAAACATTAGTAAGTACTCGAAGCCATGGGCCGACTTTGGCCGGCCCATAACACCACCAACTACTGTCTCCCATGGTCGAGAAAACTTACGAAGACCCATGTGACCACCCGATTACCGCTACTCCGGCTTGTATTACTGGCAGATGGAACAGATTCGGACGTAGTTCTTCACGTCTTTATTCATCGACGGTCAATAGTACGCCAAGGCTACTCATTGTTGTATTTTCTTACGACCGTTCATCTCTGTTGGATACGTAGATTGCTCAGCCACTTAAGGCTACTGTGGTTGAGAATGACCAGGAAGTGGTATCCTTCGATGTACGAACGAAATTTCTGGATCAACCAAAGTATGGCAAGACATTCCCGTTCCGTGTTCGGCAGCTGTCATCGCTCGACTAGCGAATTTTATCACTGCTCTTTGTCATCTATGGTGAGTACACTACCAAGCCCAGAGCCCGATGCATCACATTGAACACGCAAAGTCTGCGAAATTTTTTATCTGCTCGAACGCACGTTGCTGTGAGTCCATCCAAACCAAGTTCTATTTCGCCTTGGTCTTTGTCTGATCGAATAACGGTCGGGCGATGTCGGCGAAGTTGGGGAGGAATTTCAGGTACCAAACTGCCATGTCCATGAATCTCTGCTTCTATGTGTGATTCTTCGGTGTCGGGTAATCGATGATCTGAGCGATTTCATCGGGAGCTGGACGAAATCCGTCCTTGTTGACTCTTGCCTCTAGATACTTGCCTTCGTTCTGACAAAAATGACTCTTCTTGCAGTTGATTGTCAGATTAGCATTCACGAGCTTGATCAGTACTACCTTTAAATATTTCAAATGGTCGTCGAACGTTTCAGTACAAACGATGATATCATTCTGATAGCTATAACAATTCGACTCTAGATCTGGAGTGATTAAGAAGTCAATCATTTTCCGGAAACATTCTGGAGCTTCTGCCAATCCGAACAGAAGGCGTTTCCATTGGTACACGACCATACCTGGAACAGTGAAGGCCGTATACGGCCGACCTTCCTTCTTGATCTTAATCTGATGATTAGCATCGCTGAGATCGATGGTGGAGATGTATCGAGCGCATTGCAGTTTACTCAGATTTGTACTCATATACGGAAGAGGATGTATCAACGCCAGTTCCCTTCCTTACCATTAGCGCTGAAATAGACCAGTGGGACGGCTCGAGAATGTCGGCTGCAAGTGGTCCCGTGTACTTTGGTATCAGACAGTCCAGCAGCTCTTCTAATGTCGCTTGTTCTGCATCAGTCAATTCTTGCAACCCAATCGCTACTAAGCTCGGGTGACTATTCTCACTCACCTCAGCTTCGTCCGCGCGAAAAACTTCGGTTGAATCTTCGACTGTCAAGGTACGGTTGCGCGGGTTTAATCTCACAACGAATTTCAACACAAAATCTGCTCCGAGATAACATTCTTCACGAAAATCTGGAACGATCAAGGCAGTCAGCGTACAAGTTTGTCCGCCAATCGAGAAAGGAAGTTTGACAGTTCCGGAAAGCATGGAGGTGCTGCCATCTGATATACAGGCGACAAGTCCATCGCACGGTTGAACAGTAGTGTTGTATGCGTTGGCTAACTGAACAGACATCGTACCGATGCAAGTCTGAGTTAATCCAAGATCGTAAGGGGCCCCAATCAGGAACTCCCCCACATTTACTCGCAACCACCAACGTTGATCTGACAGTACTTGCTATTGGTCGCTGCGTATTACGCGGCAACTGTCGATACTGGTGTCGTACTATTTGAGGTCCGAAGCGTTATGGGGTCAGTACAGACCTCCACTACTTTTCCCCTTTGGCCTTTCCTTTACAGTCAGAGCAGGTACATTGGTGTAGCCTGATATCTGGCAGCTGTAACAGACGAGCTATTTCTTTTCTCGAGGCTTCGGAGACTTGTTTCGTTTATTCCTAGACTTATTAAAGTACGAATCCGATTGCTTTTTCTACAATTTGCTCACGTAATCTTTGAACCAAGCTGGTGGCTAACGATTCTGAGGAGCTGATTACTACGACATTCGGCTGATTTTTGTCCTTTGTCTTTCCGGGTGAGGCCTTGTCTGGAGCTGACGGTTGCAAAGGGCCTGTGCTTCTAGTTGTTCTTCTTTCGGCCGCGAGGGCTTTTTGCTGAAATTGATCTAAGGTATTCACCTCGATTCTTCCGAAGATATATCTTAATACAAGAATCATGTGGAGATACAGGATGTCGAGCTCCTGTCCAATCAGAGTGTCAGCTCGCATGCGGTCGAAGAGAGTGACCATGCTGATATAGTAACCATTTCAATGCTCCGCCCTAGAGTAACTCTGTCGGTACGTCCAACAGTTCTTCATCTAGCAGACGAGGTCTGGCGAGTCTGAGGGCGTCTTCTTTCACGATTTAACCCTATCATAACCCCTTAAGACATCTGTAATCGACAAAACGCTTTTACCATTATTCAAAGTTCCCGAACTGTTTTCTATTCACTTTTCTGTTACTAACCCTCAAAAAAATAACACTGCACGTAACAGTTAATTATCATGTAGGCGTTATTAGGTTAAATGACTACGATGAATAGTGGGCGAGGCCATATTGGGTATATCGCCTTCAAGATTCTATCCAGACATCACCCAAGGTTCCGATACAATATTATGCCCACTAAAAACTTTTATCATCATTCAAAGTTCCCAAACAGTACTCTATATTCTTTTCTGTTACTGTGACTCAAGAAAAGAACACTGTATGGAACAGTTAATTATTATATATTCATTATTAGGTTGAATGAATACGATGTACAGTCGGCGATGCCGTAATGGAGATATCAGCTATAAGACCATATAAAGACAACACCGAATGTGTTCATGAATGACCGAAAATAGTTTCATGAATTTTTTGGTTACCGATACCTTCATATTATTAAATAAATACCGACATCCTGATATAATTTATTCCAAAAAAATTCAAGTGTATTTCTTGGTTAATTCTTATAACTTTGTACTTTTGACAATTTTTCTAAAAGTTCGCGATTATTGAATCAAAATTCCTGAAAGTTTTCAAATAAAATTTGCAATTGATGCGCTATTTTAAACATGAAGAAGTTAAAAATCAACTCTATAATCATATATCTTTTAGATAGAGATTTATTCCATTAGTAGTCTGGAAGTCCTAGGATTTTACCAGAAAGTTATCGCTGAAATATGTTGGTAGCCACTTACTGAAAATAGCCCTAAAGTCTCGACTTCGGACTTGATCGGGAACATTGTTATTATTGCAAAATAAGTTACCAAAATGCATTTTTTTCAGTTTTTCTTGATTAATAAGTATGTGAATAAGTGGGAACTATATTCCTTTGGCTTTATCCCTCGGTGTTTTTCAATAATTGTTTAATGAATCTGTCGATCTCTCCGAGGCAAAGTGTGTAGGAAAAAGGTGAAAAATAAACTTACACCATTTTTTCCTTTTCTTGATTAACTTTTTTGTTACTCAATTTACGTAAAAACAGCTAAGGATAAAAGTTGATCAGCATTGAATTTTCTGTAAGATACATATATTCCGAAATGCAAAATTAATGCTTTTCTTGACTAAATTGTTAAATAAAAAAATGTTTGTTTCAATTTTCACATTGCCATGGTTTTTGTAAAATATGATCTTTATTTATCGGATTAGCCCTCAAAGATGACTTTTAATACAGACAACGTAAAAATTGAAGCCCGATCTCACTATCTTAAAATGGCGTCTTGTTGCACAATTATTTTCCAGGAACGATAATTGAATCAAACTGCATTTAATCGACAGCTTATGACGTAATTAACAAATGATAAAAATAAATTTTCTTAATATTTATTTGTCTTAATAACATATTAAATAATTTTATTTCGGCCAATTTTTGTGTTAGAGAATCGCGGTAAAGTGCATCTTGAAGTACATCAAAAACCATGAAATTACATATAAATTTCGTTAAGATCCAACCAATAGAACCCGAGATACAAAAATTTTTTTAACCGACGATTACGCCGAAACTACTTTATATTTCTAGTTGAAATCAGCACAGAGCCTGCTGGAATCATACCCTAAATGATTACATTTTATCCGCTAGCTCTACATGCTTTAGTTCGTCTAAAACGACCGACGAAAAATGCGAATTTAGCCGAGCGGCGCGGTGGTAGAGGGAGCGCCGCTCGACGCTTAGATGTAAATTTATTTTCACTGCAACTAAAGATCCTACGGAAATGCTTTTTTTTTAATTTACGTTTTTTTTTCTCAGCTTTCGCGATATATAAATGAAATTGTCGTAAGTACAGTACAAACACCTGAAATTTACATTTTCTCCCAAAAAAATCTTTTTTTGCTGTATGCGCTATCCTTATATGCATATATATCGCGCTACTAAATATATTTATGATTACGTACATATTTATACAATATTGTAAGGCTCAGCACAAGGATAATTTTTGCTTGCAATATCGCTATTACACTAAATTTAGGGGATAATATCAATAAACTCTATTTCTTTCAATTTGAAGTTATCTCTTCGAGTATCATGATTTTAATCTATATATGTATAAAAGCGATCGCAAATATGAATATATATGTATGCATCGAGGGGCGTGGTAGCGCCACGATGTCAAGTATAAGGTACTTTCAGTACGTACGCCGCCGTCGGGCAATAGCCAGACCCTATATACTTACTTTTCATGGGCATTATTGGAAACTAGTCGTACGGTTTTCTTCGCATTGACAGATTCTTTACTTACATATATGCACTTAAATGAAAGCTTGCGAAGAAAGTAATAAAATGTCATCAGAGTCACATTTTGTGAAATTGCTTCGATCGGAAGATATTCTAAAGAGAAAGTTCTGGCACCACAATTCTTCAATTGTTTGATGGATATCCGGTGACGTAACATCTACGTAATTCTGGGTTATATAGGTATACTTAAGTGGACGTTATTTTTCTGAAGACGATATAGATATATTTTAGTGTACGTTGTTTTTTCGCAGACGACAGACGATGTTTTCATACACATTGTTATATTTTTTAAATCAACGTGAATTTTCTTTAGCTTTTTTTGTATAAATATATATATGCATATATAAATATATATATATATATATATATATATATATATATATATACTGCTAAATAGTGTTAAATAATAATAACATAAATACAAATTTTAAAACAGTGCCAAATATAATTCATACTTTTGTCTTTACAATGTTATAAATTAAGAGACACAATCAGATAAGTATTTGGTTCTATATTACATTTAAATATATCCTACATATATATGGATTTTATGAACTTATTCTTTGTTTAAATGTTATCTTTTATTTTTTCAGATTTTCATAAGTTATTATGTCTCATGGGAGGTTATACGCTTGGAGCGATTATTGAAAAATTAAGTAATACATGGAAAAATAAAAAGGTTTCGGTGTGTAAATATTGAACTATTCTATCGGCCTCACTGATTCTATTCATTAATAAACTAGGAAATAGCTGACAAATCTATTAAGTTTAAACGAGCAATTGGAATAGAGCAAGCGTATGTTTTAATTTTGATTTTGCATAATTTCTAATTACAATAATTAGAGTCATTAATGTAATGTGTAACAGGCGAATATGTATAACTTTGCATATTTTTGTTTATGCATAATATAAATTAAAGTCTTCAAGTCATTGAGTTATATAACTTTACATATAATTAGTAATTAAATAGTATCAAAATTTTTCCTTAAAGGTCTTAGTATTCATGAGTTGAAGAAGTAAAATAATCAAAGACTCGGGTTTAGTACCCTTTATACATTTGATTTACAATGAAAAGCCAACTTTTTATACTACATTTCAGATTATTTGAGTATTTCCTTTGCTTTTAATCAGAAGACACGTATCTGAGTATTTTTATTATTTGTCACAACAAATCCTTGCGAACTACTGTTTAATTTCAGATTCTTTTCTAATTATTTAAAATCCTATAATATTTTAATCTAATTTATTACCTACGTCCTTGGGAGAAGAATTTTTTATAAGAAATGCCGGAAGAACTCATTTGACATGGATTAGGAGGTTATACGCCATACATCATTGGTGAATTTTCAAAAAGAAAACAAAAAGGTTTCTGTGTTTAAATTTAAAAAAAAAACAATATAATATTTTCTATATGTCTCACTGTAGTTTTCATAAATATTTATAACAAACTAGACATAGCTGAAACATTTACCAAGTTTAAACCAGCAAAAAGAAGGTTCAGTGACGAAGTGAAATTAGTGAAGTGGAAAAATATGTTAAAACATCTCACAAACATGACTAATCGGCTAAAACTAGATAAGTATTTAGTTTTGCATTTCTATAAATCGTACATAATACAATGAAAGATTTTGTGATTCTCTGTGATGAACTGATTCTCTGATCAAATGTTCTCTTTTATTTTTCTGGTTTTATTGAAAGGCATACAACTATCAGGTTATATAAGGAAAGAATTTTCTATTGATGTGACAAGCTAGTGAAAGTGTTGTATATTCATCGTTTAAGTATCAAAGAAAGTTTTTACAGAATTTGCAGTCGATGTTTTCCTATTTCTATGGAGAGATTACGCAACTGTCACGTTATAAAGGGAAGAAATTCCTGTGAGAAGCTAGTGATGTGAAAAATGTTTTTTCAAGATTAATAATTATTATATAAGTTCAGAAGACAAGTGGTTGAGAAATTTTTCCTAATTTTAAGAGAGCAAGTACACTCAGTTTCCAGACGTAACGAGACTTTCCCCAAGGGAAATGCATGTTTCGTTTTGTATAAGGTAATGAAAACTAGCATGATTCACGAATACACGTAAATACGTATATTATTTTTAGTAATACATTTCAAATAATTGCTTTTTTATAATCCGTAAAATGACGTCATTTTTGTATAATATTTATTTGTCAGAGTCCAGTTTGTTAGAATAATAAATAACGCCATTGACGCGCACGTGTGAATACGTAAATTATTTTTAGTAATATACTTCAAATGATTGTCTTTTTATAATCTGCAAAATGACGTCATTTTTGTATACCACTTATAGTCGGGGCCCCAGGGAACTGTATGGGATAATTTTTGGAAGTTTCTGCCACTAGCAGTTTTATTATTGGAACTGGTAAGAGTAAGTGCACTGAGAACTGCCATAAAGTCTCTACAATGTAACTACTCGGGAACATTGTTATTATTGCAAAATAAAGTTCAAAAATGCATTTTTTTTTGGTCTATCCTCTGTAGCTTTTTTATTATTATTTTTACGTAAAAAAGTTGAGGATAAAAATTGTTCACAATTGAATTTCCTATTAGATGCGTGTATCCCTGATTGCAAAATTAACTTTCTTCATCGCTAAATTGTTTAAAACAAAAAAAATATATATTATATAAAAAATTATATTTTTTGGTCAGTTTTTCGATCAAACATGTCTTTGAAGTTCATACAATAAAAAATTTCTAGTCCGACCTCGCTATCTCAAAATGGCGGCTTATTGCAAAATTATTAATCTGTATTTTCACATTCATTTCAATTTGGCGCAGATCACGACATATTGATGCAATCACCCGCAATCGACAGCTCATGTCCTACTTAACAAATGGTAAAAAGAACTTTTCTTCAAATTCATTTTTAAAAACATTTTTATCAACAATTGTGCGTTGCTAGGGACGTATTTCGGCCAATTTTAAAGTTAGAGAATCGGAGTAAAATGCATCTTAAAATACATAAAAAAACCATGAATTTTGGTACATATTTCGTTAAGATCGGATCAGTAGGAGCCGAGATAATTTTTTTTTTTAATCGATGATTACGCAAAAACTACTTGATATTTTTTATTTAAATTTGACATACTCCTTGTTGAAATATTACTCTAAATGATAGCAGTTCTTCCGACAGCTGTAGATGACCTCGTTCATCTAGAACAACCGGTGAACCAAACGAAATCAGCGCGCGCGCGGCCGCGCATCTACTCCGGCCGGGCGGGTGGTGGGGGCAGCATATATAGCTATACATATATATATATGGGATTCTTCTTACGAAAAACAACAATTTGGGGTCTGAAAATTCTAAAAAAAATTATTTTAAGTTGAGGGTGGTAGTTATGAGGGGGTGGGTCACATATATAGCTATACATGTATATATGAGATTCTTCTAGCGAAAAATAACAATTTAGGGTCTGAAAATACTAAAAAAAAAATTCTTTTGACATCGGGGTGGTATATGTATGAGAGGGAGGATCATATATATATACATAGACATATATGTATGGATACTCTCAGCGAAAAACATGTCTATTTGCAGTCTAAAAAGTCTAAAAAAAATTATTTTAACGTTAGGGTGGTATCATGAGGGGGAGGGTCATATATATGTATTTATACACTTATATGGGATTCTCTCAGTAGAAATCATCACTATTTAAAGTCTCAAAATCCTAAAAAAAATTATTTTAACTTTGGGGTGGTATTGTGAGGGGGAGGGTCATGTATGCATATGGGATTCTCCCAGCGGAAAACATGACTATTTGAAGCATAAGAATTCTAAAAGAAGTTATTTTAACTTTGGGGTGGCATTGATGCTATAACTCCTGTTAACACTTAGCCCGTCACGTTGAACCTGTGCAGGCGCCTTACGTCCGTGACAATATATATATATATATATATATATATTGTAACGGATACATAGGCACGTTACCTCCTCTCCAGGCGTACACCAAGAATTGTTAATCCAAATATTCTTGTTTCAGATCGCCAGCGGACACGAGTATGCGAGAGAGACAGAGAGAGAGAGAGAGAGAGAGAGAGAGAGCGCCTAGTTAGGCAGTAATACAGAGAGAGCGCGCGTAGTTCCCCCCCTCCCTTCGGTATCGCACCCCGACTAAGCAGTATTGCGCTAACCTTCGAACGGTGGGCCACGCGAACCCCGAGCTTAGAGCCTTCCTTTTTGGGACATCCCCGACGCTTCTGGCCTTCCGACCGGACTTTCGCCCTCATTGCGTGCGACCTCCACACTACCGGCCAGGACGACTGCAGCGTCCGAGAGCTCCAGCGGCGACTTCCCGGCATCTGCGCTATTGTAAGTACCGCTCTCTCTAGCTCTCGATATTTGGGCGAGTGTGCCCTTTCTCTCTCTCTCTCCCTCGCTCCGTGTGCGGCGACGCACAGCTCGTGCGATCGAGCAACTGTAATTTCATGTTCAATATACCTATAGTTCTCGTTTCTAATCACGAGTACATTTATTTCGCGAACCTTCTTTCCGCCGCCTCCGCGATCCCTTCGAGAATCTAGAGCCGGCCAAGCCTGACAACGAGATAGTATAATAAACGCGGAGAGCCTTCTCCACAGTTGCAACGACCGATCGTCCGAGAACATCGACCGGACCGTTACAAATGGCGCCCTAACGTTATTGTGGCTATATTAATTAAGTGATACTCGTGAAATATTTCACTCGGAAACGCGTACGCCTCGCAATACTCATTTTTTTCTTACTCTTATTGTTCTCGTTGTTATACGAATAAACGGTCGAGAAAATAATTCTAACATTTAATTCTCGAACGAGCTACCATATATGAATTCTTCGTAGTCGAAGGAAAGTATCGATGAGCGTCGTACAAGCGTGAGCGTGTTTGTTTACGTTCCTTCACCGAGCCGAAAGCTCGAGACACGCGCCGCTGCTATACACGAAGATCAGAGTAAGCGTACGACACTCGATAGACGCGCCGCGCGTATATACAGTATACCAGTGCGTACGGCAACACGTAGCCTTCGAGTATCGTTACTCGAATTTTACTTGTGCAAATTTCGCCCGACGCGATCAGGTAGCCCGTCTATAGGCAAGCGAGAGCCGAGCGGCCGACGGCATAGACACTGCTGCGGCGTATACCCATTGTTGACATCGCGCGCGCCGAGTTGTAGCTCGACGCTATAGTGTCGCCCGCCCAGGCAGGTATACGGTTGCCCGCCGGTAAGCGAGAGAGACAGTATATTGTATGCGTCCGGCTAATTACTACAACTGTACGATTCTCACGTCGTATGTCGTACACCGATTTCTTAGAATTGCCGACTGACTCTCTCAATTTACTGTAGCCGAATATTATTCGATTGCGTTATTATTTAACAATATTAGTAAAATATTTTTTTTCAATATTATTCAGCAATATTATTTACTTAGGTAAATTGATTTTATTTGTTTGAATTGATATTTATTTTTGTGAACTCAAAATTATAGTTTTTGCTATCCTCGCGCACTCGTTTTTTTTTTCATGTGAACGATATTTCTCGAGCGAATAATTTTGAATTACAAAACTAAATTTTATTTTGTGGTAGTGTTTTTTTTCTCATTGCTTAATAATTTATTAGTGGATAAACTCTAGTCATTTCTCGGGTGCTTAATCAAATTTTCAATAATTTTCTTACCAAAATTAAAAATTTTTTTTGTTCTTCTAATTTCAACTTAATAAATTACGAATGAGCTTTTATTCGACTGTAGACATGTCGCTTTCTGAGTCACTAACAAACAGTCAGATGATTAGCAATCGCTTGTTGGAATTTTTGGAGAAATTGAACGCAAATGAAGTATCGTTCGCGTTGTCGAAAATCGGACTAATATATAGTGGTATTGTTGAAGATAATAAATCGCGTTTGTATAAATGCCTCATGGGCGAATATACCGCGGAAGATTTTGTACCTACGCCGATTTCTGTAAACGCAAATCTAGAGCGAAAACTACACACGTCTGCGCGCGATAAGTATATTTCAGCATTGCCCGCCGAGATCAGTAAATTTCTGCAAAAAGACGAAGACTCAGCATTAGTACATATGTTAGAAGTTAGACGTGTCCCAGTAGATGTACCATCAACCAGTTTCAAGGAAATTATTAACGCGTCGACAAGTAATTATGAACAGCCGAATAAAACGACTTCGTGTGAAAATTGTGGTAATAATTCACTATTCGAAAGAGATAACCGAGACTCGGACGACCTAAGCCAACACAGCTCACAAGATTCCGAGCATAAACTGTTACAGGAAATGAACAAAAATAAAGTCACAAATCCGGACGAATTGTATAATAAATTCGTCTTATCAACGAAAGGCTGTGTTTATGGAGTACCAACCGAAATCGCGGATGATCTCAGTTATTATAAATCAGTAATAAAACCACAAGAGAAATCATTTAAGCGTACGTTAGAGTTACACGAACAAACGCTTAAACAAACTTTAGAGATTCACGAGTTGACGCTTGAGGCAAAATTGGAAAGAATACACGTACTCGAAGCGACGGTACAGAAGCACGAGGATACTATAAATAAGACGGGTGATTTTGCAGAAGGCCTTATTGCAGAAATCGACCGCTTGGAGAAATTGCTCGCGGTAGAGCAGAAATCACAACAAACGTCGAATGCGCACTCGGCAAATGCAAATCGACACGTAAATTTTAATGATACGTACTCGAAAAATTATTTTAATCCAGATTCCGTGCCTCTGCAAAACTCGTATATTCCACCAATAGAAAGGAGGGCTCAGTCTACGCCGTTTCAGAGAGCATCAACGCCGGCGTACAATGATTCTATTCATTTTAGACCATGGAGATATACTGACCCGACGACAAGCAATAATATACAAAACACACGGCCGATGAATACGGAAGCCCGACCAAGTGCAGGGCCGACACAAACAAATCATCGGACGACGTCCGAGTGGCAATCTACACCAGGTACATATAACTCCTACTAGGACCGTAGATGTGTCTGGGAATAATAGCAATAAATTTTCATGTAAAGAAATTTATTATTTATACGCGCAACGCATCATCATTTAGGCGCACTAAAATGCGCGGTCTTTCCGTTGTCGTCACACCTAATAATGTTAAAATCTAATGATTTGCTAAATTTAGATTCAAAGTAGAATATTAGACGAACAGTTTGCGCTAATTACCTTTGAAAAACTTTTCATTTCTATGTAGCGAAATGTTAAAAAATGCAATAAATATATGTATATATATATATATATATATATATATATATATGTGTGTGTGTGTGTGTGTGTGTGTGTGTAATCTATAATTGTATATATGTTTTTCGCTGAGAGAATCCATACATGTATGTATATGTATGTATATGATCCTCCCTCTCATACATATACCACCCCGATGTCAAAAGAATTTTTTTTTAGTATTTTCAGACCCTATATTGTTGTTTTTCCCTAGAAGAATCCCATACATACATGTATAGCTATATATGAGACCCACCCCCTCATAACTACCACCCTAAAGTTAAAATAATTTTTTTTAGAATTTTCAGACCCCAAATTATTGTTTTTCGCTAAAAGAATCCCATATATATATATGTATTAGCTATATATGCTGCCCCCACCACCCGCCCGGCCGGAGTAGATGCGCGGCCGCGCGCGCGCTGATTTCGTTTGGTTCACCGGTTGTTCTAGATGAACGAGGTCATCTACAGCTATCGGAAGAACTGCTATCATTTAGAGTAATATTTCAACAAGGAGTATGTCAAATTTAAATAAAAAATATCAAGTAGTTTTTGCGTAATCATCGATTAAAAAAAGAAAATTATCTCGGCTCCTACTGATCCGATCTTAACGAAATATGTACCAAAATTCATGGTTTTTTTATGTATTTTAAGATGCATTTTACTCCGATTCTCTAACTTTAAAATTGGCCGAAATACGTCCCTAGCAACGCACAATTGTTGATAAAAATGTTTTTAAAAATGAATTTGAAGAAAAGTTCTTTTTACCATTTGTTAAGTAGGACATGAGCTGTCGATTGCGGGCGATTGCATCAATACGTCGTGATCTGCGCCAAATTGAAATGAATGTGAAAATACAGATTAATAATTTTGCAATAAGTCTCCATTTTGAGATAGCGAGGTCGGACTAGAAATTTTTTATTGTATGAACTTCAAAGACATGTTGATCGAAAGTCTGACCAAAAAATATAATTTTTTATATAAACTATTGCAACATGAACATTTACAAAAATTTTTTTTGTTTTAAACAATTTAGCGATGAAGAAAGTTAATTTTGCAATCAGGGATACACGCATCTAATAGGAAATTCAATTGTGAACAATTTTTATCCTCAACTTTTTTACGTAAAAATAATAATAAAAAAGCTACAGAGGATAAACCAAAAAAAATGCATTTTTGAACTTTATTTTGCAATAATAACAATGTTCCCGAGTAGTTACATTGTAGAGACTTTATGGCAGTTCTCAGTGCACTTACTCTTACCAGTTCCAATAATAAAACTGCTAGTGGCAGAAACTTCCAAAAATTATCCCATACAGTTCCCTGGGGCCCCGACTATAAGTGGTATACAAAAATGACGTCATTTTACGGATTATAAAAAAGCAATCATTTGAAATGTATTACTAAAAATAATATACGTATTTACGTGTATTTGTGAATCATCGAAAAAATCCCTTGAAATGGCTATATAAATTCTAATATATAGGCAAATGAGATATAAGAGCAAAAATTTAAGTATCAGGAATAACAAGTGTTCGTGGCTCAGTGGTACAGTCTAGGACTATGAATCAGAAAGTGTGAAGTTCGATCCTCTTTCGGGGAACTTTTTTTTATCTTTTTCTTCTTTAGTTTCCTAATTATTACTTACAGCGACAAGCGCAAATATTACAATAACAATATTCTAACGATTGTAATTACTAATATTTAAATAAATGAAAAATGAAATGACAAAAAATGACATTATTATTTTTAATAGGGAAATGTTTAAAAATAACGTCATTACCCAAGCCGGGTATTGGAAACGCATAAAATAACGTTATTTTATGATTTACATGCAATCGAAATTGACATTATTTTAAGTTACCAATCATTTCCACGGATATAAATAACGTTAACTGACGTTAAATGACGTCACAAAATAACGTCATAAAGGTCCGAAATTGTAGCATCACCCATAACGTTATGAAATGACGTTATGAAATGACGTTATTATTTTCAATAGGGCTCTTTTCCCAATAGAAATGTATGTTCTGCTTTTTAAAAGGTAAAAAGATCATACAAGTTTCCAAGCCCACTGCTTAGAGGGATAGTATATGAACTTTTGCGATTGGCATAGTAGTATAGAAATAATCAGAGATTAGAAATTTCAAAATTGTATAATTCAATTTTTACTGGGCCGTATCCACTTGAAAATTCATATACTATCCCTCTGAGTGACTGACTTGACAACTTGCTAGTTTTCATTACCTCATACAAAACAAAACATACTTTTCCCCTGGGAAAAGTTTCATTATATCCATGATCTAGAAAGTGAGTATACGTCCTACTCCTTTTAAATTGAAAAAAACTTATTTTCTATCTAGAAATCCATCGCAAGGATAGCATGTGAAAGTTTATATTATCCCTCTAAGTGACTGGCTTGACAACTTATATTATCTATATACATTGAACATAAAGGAATGGAATTTTTTTGCCTGGTTAGGTCACTGTAGTGCATATATTGCTGTTCATAAATAAATTCTACGTTAGCAGCTGAATCGGTTCAAATACATCTTACCTTAAAAGCTATAAATTTAGAATATATTTAATAAACTATAAGTTGTTTGTTAAATGAATTGCATTCCTTTAAAATGTAGTGAAATCTCCCCCCCCCCCTCCGCCCCAAAAAACCTTTTCGAGGTAAAAGGTTGGCAAGTATAAGGTTGTTTCTTCATTTAAATTATAGAATAATTTTCTAATCCTTCCGTAAAAAATTTTCAACTCGGTCTCACTGCATCATACTTATCTACGAAGTGGAAGGCAACCCTAAAAGAAAGGTCTATTTGATGGTGACTACATTTATTATTATGAACTACATTAGCATTATTGTATGTTGTTTCTTCAATGTAATCGCTTTACAGGGATAACAATATCAATTTATTCAGAAGCCTACACATCGAAGTTCTTACATCTTCTTGCTGCAAAATGCTATTGGTATAGTATATTAAATAATTTTTATTTTACATATTTATACGCTCATTTATTTATTTATTTCAATACGATTGGTTTTTTATAAAAGAAACTTGCCAATTTATTTATTGATATCACAACTTTCTTTTTTGAAAATTCAAATTAGAATTTTCGTAAAATCAAAGGTAGTGAAGTCATACTAAAAGAATGGTTGTATGTTCAATAATCCATAATAAGTCCATACATATATTTTATTGATGAGAGATTTAGATTTTCCAAGTTGATGTGTATAAACATATAAAGTCTTGTCAAGGGGTTAGAAGGACTATGCCGAGTTTGAAAACCTTTAATTTGGATGATAGAAGAAACACTTTGAATTTTGACTAGATAAGGGTTGTGGAGGGTTTGAAAATTATTCTATAATTTAGATGAAGAAACATTGTATATACTGTGCTACGTATTTATGATTATATACTTTGTGACGTTGTCTGAGGACGTCTAGGCTAGTCGGCATAGTAGCGTTTCGCAGTGCGACGCTGGCTCCGTGGTTAGAGCGCGTGCCTGGAGATCTCGTGGTCGTGGGTTCAAGTCCCCACGTTGCTTAACGTTTGTGCGATTGTCAACGAGTACGGCTCACCCCGTTACACCTTGTGTAATGTATATATGGGTGATTCTCTGTGAGATCGACCGGCCGAAAAATAGACCTCACTATAACTCTGGGAATTTGTTCTAGAGGTTGCCACGAGTTACTCCAAATTTTTTCAGATTTTTTGAATTGATTGTCTTAGAGTTACAGGGGGTCAAAGTTGATAGAATCAGTTTTTTTTTGCATTTTGTACTGATTTTCAAAAATTCATAGCTCCTCAGGGAAGCATTTATCACTATAGGGACATATAACAATTTTTTCTTAAAATTTTCTGAATTTTTCAAAAAAAAAATAGTTTTGAAATCATATATATATATATATGTATTACAAGTCATATGTGTAATTTTAACCTTGAAATTCAAAATTTTCAAGGTACGACCCATCGGATCCCAACCAAAATTTTTGTAAAGATTGCTTATTTTAGTAGAAAAGTTTCTACGTATGTCTCAACCCATCAGACTTGCTCTATTTCTTGCTAAAAATAAAGTTATTACTCATATTTTGCTACATTTGGCAAATAATGATGTACTTCCGCCTTTATCACTATAAATTCATCTGAATTAATTATAGTATGTATAGTAGATATATATAATACATAATGAGGTGATATTTCTTAATGTAATAGCTAATAATTCTATATGTATAGCGACTAAAATCTGGATTAATAGTTAATTTATAAAATAGTGCTTACAGTCATAGACGTGTGAGGTGGTTTTAACTTGTTTTCCCGGACCAACTTATTTGAATCACCTGTAACAAACAAAGAATAATTTATTTTAACACAAAGAATTGTGTTCTTTAATTTAAAGTTAATTGAATTAAAAATAATAAAAGTATACATATCTGATGTTCAATGAGTCATTCACAGTATCTTCATATACACATGACTTTTGTCCAAGTAGACTTTTACACTTTAAACTTTCTCCAGGCTACAGCTCAGATACTGTTACACACGCGGAGTACGAGTTTCAGGGGGTTTAAGTGCATTTTAAACAATATATTTTATTATAAATTATCAGTCCCGGCGCGGTTGAGGTTAGCGCAGCTGATAGTAGCAGCAGTAGAGCTAAGACTTCAGGTTATGCACAATAATAGCACGAAAGTGGGTTGGCGGCAGTTATACTCTGTATTAGGAATGAACAAAACTGCGGCATTTTTGAAAGCGCGTGCGATTTGAATATATTTAGTTGGTTTTCGGCATAGTTCAATGTATAGTTTCAACCATTATTTCATAATGTAAGAAATAAACAAAATCATCATAATAAATAAAACAATCAGCTAAATGTATTTAAATTCCACGCACTTTCAAAATTGTTGTCATCTAGTTCAAACATATAGACCATAACTGCTGCCAACCTACTTTTCGTGCTATTATGTTGAGTGATGCAATAAGCATCTTTTATAATTTGTGAGTGTGTGAGTGATGTACGTATATATACATATATGTATATATATCCTCCTATATTATATGTCTATTTAGGTCAAAGACTCCCCCACACCCCCCCCCCCCCACGCCCCCCCACATCGAGCCCCCCCACAAAATAACCAAAAATTCGATCATTTTCATGTTATTTTGAATTATTGATTGTCCCCCCACAGCCCCCCTACAGCCCCTCCACAGTGCCCCCCCCCCCCACAGCCCCCCACAAAATTAAATGTGATACCTAAAAGAAATAAAACGTTTTGAGTTTTGGCACTTTATTTTCAATTATTTATTCTCTATATTATAATTTTTTATTCTTAAAAGTTGTATTATTTTTACAAGTACTAATTTGGTCAAATCATAATTTAACTGTACCCCCCTGCTCGCTACGCTTGCCAACATTTACAATTTTAATTCTATACTTATAAATTTTTAATTACATTAATTTTTAATTACATAATACAAGAATTAAAATTGGTCTTAAAAAATTTTCCCAAAAATACAACTCCTAATGATATACCCAATATCACTGTTAGATTATTTCATGCTAAATTACAATCAATTTTGAAAGACATAACAGTAAATAAGATTTTTGGTAAAGTATTAACATATGTTTATTCAATTGAATTCCAAAAACGAGGTTTACCACATTCTCACTTATTAATAACATTGCATCCTGACAACAAATTAATTACATCAGAACAAATTGATAAGTATATATCTGCTGAAATACCTTCAAATAATAAGAAGCTTAAGCAATTGGTTATTAGACATATGGTACACGGACCTCATAATAAACAAAGTCCATGTTTAGATAATGACAATAACAAGTGCTCGAAAAACTTTCCAAAACCTTTTGTTAAAGTTACATCAATGCAAAAAAATGGTTATCCGCAATACAGAAGAAGAAACAATATTTCAGATAACAATTTTTATGAAACTATATATAATAATAAGATTCGAGTTGATAATTCAATGGTTGTTCCATATAATAAATATTTGTTAATGAAATATAGATGTCATATTAATGTCGAATGTTCAGTGTCTATACAGAGTATAAAATATATTTATAAATATATTCTGAAGGGTGGTGATAAAGCATTTGTACAAATTCAAAATAAGAACGAAGAAGTTTCAGATGAAATTAAGAATTATGCTGATGGTAGATATTTAAGTCCAATGGAAGCAGCTTGGCGATTTCAAAGATTTCCATTTTGTTTCAGAAGTCATAAAGTAGAAAATTTACCCATTCATATTAAAAACAAACAATTTGTGGTATTTAATCCAAATAAAATTGATACGGCGATAAATAACTGTCAAACCCCGTTAACAGCTTGGTTCGAATTAAATAAAATAGACGATTTTGCTAAATCATTGAAATATATAAATATTCCAGAACATTACATTTTCGACAACGCAAGTAAAACATGGAAAAAAAGAAAAAATATATTGAAAAACACTACAATTGGAAGATTAAATGTGGTTTCACCGAAAGATCACGAAAGATTTCATTTAAAATTAATATTAAATAAAGTAAAGGGTGCAAAATCATTCGAAGATTTGAAAACTTATAATGGAATAATTTATGATACATTTAAAGACACTGCTATTGCTATGGGTTTAATTGAACGTGACTCGCAAATTGATATTATTTTTCAAGAAGCTTGTACTGTCATGCTTCCATTTCAGTTAAGACAATTTTTTGCATGGTTTTTACTGTCAGAAAATGTTCAAGGTGATCGAATATGGCATAAGTTTAAGAATAGTTTCATGGAAGACTTTGCTAATGACAAAGAAAATTCTGCACTTTTACATATTAATCAAATATATCAGTCAGAAGACAAATCATGTGAATCATTTAATTTACCTATGCCATACAAAATAGATAAACAAAGCAGCAATAATAATGAAGAAATTAACTATAGTAAATTAATGTTTGAAACAATGTTCACTCAACTAAATACTGACCAAAGAAGTATTTTTAAAATTATATGTGAAGAACCTCATAAAATGTATTTTATAGATGGTCCTGGAGGTTCTGGAAAAACATTTTTATATAAAACATTAATTTACTATTTTATTTCTCAAAACAAACAAATTTTGTCTATGGCATGGACCGGTATAGCGTCAGTATTACTTCCAAAAGGAATGACCAGTCACAGGACATTTCGTTTACCTTTAGACTTAAACTCTATTGAAATTGAATTTTTACAATTAAAATCTGATAAAACAAAATTGAAGGAAGCTGATTTAATCATTTGGGACGAAGCTTCTATGATCCCTAAAAAAGCTTTAGAAATAGTTGATAAAACTTTACGAGATATTTGTAACACTGACATTCTTTTTGGTAATAAATTAATAGTTTTAGGAGGCGATTTCCGTCAAATTCTTCCAGTTTTAAAAAATAGTAGTAGAAGTATGATTATAGAAGAAACTATCAAATCATCCTACCTTTGGTCAAATTTCCGTATTTTAAAGTTAACTAAAAACATGCGTTCACTGAACAAATCATTTTCAAAATTATTACTAAAAATTGGAGAAGGAAAAGTAAAATCATTTCAAGTACCCGAAATATGGAAAACAAATGATGTATGTTCAAAAATTTATGATGAAAAAATTAATTTCTCATTGAATAAAGTAATACTAACGACTCACAATGAATACACATATTATTTAAATAATAAAGTTTTAAAACAAATAAAGGGAAATATAATGACGTATTATAGTATAGATACGGCAACATACAAAGGTGTTGATAAATCCGATGATGATATTTATATTGACTTTCCAATTGAAATGTTAAATAATATTCGTGAAGGATTGCCACCACATGAACTTAACTTAACTGTCGGAGCTATTGTTATGTTAATACGAAATTTAAGTATAACAAGCGGTTTATGTAATGGCACGCGATTAAAAGTTACTAAATTATATAAGTATAATATTGAAGCAGAAATTATTACCGGAGAAAAGACCGGAAATAAAGTATTTATACCAAAAATTACATTAAATACAGGAACCGTATCTTCATTGCCCTTTATTTTGTATAGAAAACAATTTCCTTTAGTTTTAGCATTTGCTATGACTATTAATAAATCTCAAGGTCAAAGTTTCGATAAAGTTGGGATATACTTAAAAAAACCATTATTTTCTCACGGTCAATTGTACGTATGTTTGTCAAGATGCAAAGATCCAAATAATATCTTTATTCAACTTGAAAGAGAAAACAACTCAGAAATAGAAAATATAGTTTGGAATGAAATTTTTATGTAAGTTCATATACAATTTCCATCTGTTTGTTGTTGACTACATGTGCACAAGAATATATACACTCACTTTAACGCAATTCGAAAGTTTCTTTGCAATTATATAAGATCACTCACATTTTCATTATGTTTTATAGAACATGGAGCCACATTTCAATTTAACATTTCAATTCGATATGGAAAATGAAAATAATTTGGATCAAAATACATTTGAATATTTGGACGACATTACATTTGAAGAGAAATATTTCGAACACATGCACTCTTCAATGTTAGAAACGATACAATGGCAACAAATATCAAAATTAAATGATCAAATTAATTCATATCACCAAAATAACAATCCACTTTTGAAACATTTTAGATCAATTGACCAAATTAGTAGTGATATACTTGTAAAAATAATACAACTTTTAAGATTTAGACTAAAAATTGGAAAAAGAGTCCCAGATGTTATTCTCAACAACGATAACAATTTCATACGGTATTTACTATCTTTAGCAAATGTAATTAAAAATTTATAAGTATAGAATTAAAATTGTAAATGTTGTTTACGCGTGAATTATATAGACATAGATATGTAAAATAAACTATGTATGTAAATTAAGTGTTGTTTGTGAATGCAACAAATACTGTACAAACAATATGTAAACTGTGATGACTTAAACTATGATAACTATAAACTATAATGTATTTTTCTCTTTTTTGACTTCATCAAAAATAAAAATTTTTTTAAATCGGGGGTTGGCGAGCGGAGCGAGCAGGGGGGTACCCCCCTAGTATATATATATATGTGTGTGTATATATATATATATTTGAATATGTAGACACATTTTCTGATTGGGTTGTTTTGCTTTAACAAAATCATTTGTTTGTATACATGTGCATACATACCTACTATGAATAATAAATGATTTTTATCGTATTTTTAGATAATAGTAAGTAAATTTTTTTACATGTACTTTATGAATATAATATTTTATTTACATAATTCGTATTAATTTATTTGTTTGTGAGTCTAAATTATATATTGATATCCACGAAAAATGTGTATGTAAAAGCATTGAATAACCAGAAATTTAAAAAAAGTTGAAAAAGTGCAAGTTTTATAACTATATATTTTAATCAATTGTGAAAAAAAACTTACAGGTACATTTTAATTTTTTGCATAAAATTGATATATTTATTAGATTTGTATTTTCGCTGGAGGAGGGCTTAAGCTTTCGTCATTGTCTATACAAACAAAATTGACGTCTTGATTATTCTCACCCTCTGATAATTCTTTGCTTTTCTTATTTTCTACTTCATTTATTATTGGTAGATTTTTTAATGTGTCATCGACTTCTTCAGAATCTTCATCATCAACATCTATTTCAGCTATCTTAGCGCAATTCTTAATTACAAAAAATTTTTAATTTTTTACAACCACATTGATTAGTATTACATCCTTGTAAACAACTGTAAGAAACCATTTTTAAGTACTTGTCTGGTACCGTTTCTGCAATCGTAGTTATTGGTGGTACGCCATTTTTTGTTTCTGTCCAGCCTCAATCTACTGCCTTCTTTGATGTATCGATTTCCCATTGTCGCAATTGATAGTATACTCTTAAATAATGAAAAGCAGTTGCTTCATTTGTGGGAGGACGCATAGATAAATTCAACTTTTGATGCATAGATAGCCTTTTAACATTTTAAATCTCCATACTTTTAAAGATTCTTCAATATCTGTATATGGTTGTCCATAAAGTAGTTTAACCCATTAAGCCCCAAATGGACACTTTTTTTTCACTTTATTCAGCGGCTCTACTCAATATGAAATCGGTGTGTAAAAAAATCAAGATAGGTTATTTCTTACGTAAAATTGTCTGTTCTTTCGATCTATGCAGTCAGAATTTCGAAAAAATGCATATTCAACAAGTTATTCTTGTTTATTTACAAAAAAACACGAAATTTCGAAACTTTTTTTTTCTTTATCGAGTACTTTTGGATCGAAAACGCTTTAGGATTGTCATGGTTGGGCAAATTTTCGCGTCAATCGATGATAACCTTTAAAATGTGCTATATGGTTTTTCCAAATTCAACATGGCGGCATCAAATATGGCGTCTGAAAGTCAATAAAAATTTCGTACTTGTGTTATTTTCTATTAAAATCGATTTTGCTTTTTAATCTTGTCTAAAATTGGTATATGAGGGTTTTTTAGGGCGCTGACTACGAATTTGAGATCAGATTTTCAAAATTCAAAATGGCGGATCCAATATGGCTGACGAAAAAAATAAAAACTTTTCTAAATTCCATGAAAACTTGTATATAGGGGTTTTTTGGGTCGCTGATTACGAATCTGACATCGGATTTTTGAAATTCAAAATGGCTGATCCAAGATGGCTGCCGAAAAAATAAAAATTTTCAAAATTCCATGAAAACTTGTATATAGGGGTTTTTTGGGTCGCTGATTACGAATCTGACATCAGATTTTCAAAATTCTGAATGGCTGATCCATGATGGTTACCCAAAAAAACAAAAATATTTGAAATTTATGTAAATGTTGGTAAATGATGTATTAAAGTTTTTTTTTGTAATCATAGAACGTTTCTCAGCCGTCAATAAATTTTTTTGCCGTTGCCCAGCTCTCACCACGTGGAGGTGAACGAAAATAGAGAGCCTCTTTTTTGTTTTTTTTTAATTTTTTTTTTTTTTTTTTTTTGTTTTTTGTTTTAGTACGTATTTTATACATACATTTTTTTACAAGTAATAAAACTAAGTCCATATTATTTGTGATTTTCTTCAAAACAATATGAACATAAATGTACGTTGCACATTTCGCACGTTATATGTGTTCGTTTGGCACATTTTTTAAAATTTTTGCAATTACGTTTTGCTTCCACAGTAATTGGTTTGTGCAATTCAGATGAGATGTTTTTCTTTTTAGCAAGATACTTTTCAGCAACATACAAGATCATTCAGAACATACAAACGCTATATACAAGTTTTCATGGAATTTTGAAAATTTTTATTTTTTCGGCAGCCATCTTGGATCAGCCATTTTGAATTTCAAAAATCCGATGTCAGATTCGTAATCAGCGACCCAAAAAACCCCTATATACAAGTTTTCATGGAATTTAGAAAAGTTTTTATTTTTTTCGTCAGCCATATTGGATCCGCCATTTTGAATTTTGAAAATCTGATCTCAAATTCGTAGTCAGCGCCCTAAAAAACCCTCATATACCAATTTTAGACAAGATTAAAAAGCAAAATCGATTTTAATAGAAAATAACACAAGTACGAAATTTTTATTGACTTTCAGACGCCATATTTGATGCCGCCATGTTGAATTTGGAAAAACCATATAGCACATTTTAAAGGTTATCATCGATTGACGCGAAAATTTGCCCAATCATGACAATCCTAAAGCGTTTTCGATCCAAAAGTACTCGATAAAGAAAAAAAAAGTTTCGAAATTTCGTGTTTTTTTGTAAATAAACAAGAATAACTTGTTGAATATGCATTTTTTCGAAATTCTGACTGCATAGATCGAAAGAACAGACAATTTTACGTAAGAAATAACCTATCTTGATTTTTTTACACACCGATTTCATATTGAGTAGAGCCGCTGAATAAAGTGAAAAAAAAGTGTCCATTTGGGGCTTAATGGGTTAACTAGTTTAGCACCAGATTTATCAACATCTGTTCCATCAGCGTTTTTTCCTCGTTAAAATATCGTATTTCATTTCATAATTTTAAATTGCGTTGCAATATATTTACAAATTTAGTTTTTCCTTGATTAAAATATCGCATGCAAAAAAGCAACATAATCTTTTAACTCTGCATAGTTAAAACTATTACTAGTATACACTTTCGTCATTGTTTTTCCCATACCAGGTTTAAAAAGTAAATATTTTTTTTATCCGTTGCCAATTGGGATAAAATTACTAATAAACCCACATCTTCTCCAGTAATAACAACGGATTCATAACTAGACTCTCTGAATAATTAAGGCATCAGTATCTTCAATTGCTTGTTTATAAAGAATTTCAGTTTCCTTTAAATGTTGACATAGTAAATTAATGATTCTTTTTTAATTTTTTTCATTTGATAAAAACTTTGATGGCGGTATGCATTAAATTTTTGTAAACGCTGTAATCGTTCTGATTTTTTAGTACTATTAGCATAGTTCTTATCAGGGTAACTATCAAAAACAACGATACATTGACGGTTTTTATTAATAGTACGATCTTTTGTATATGTTACGTATAGTTGACAAATATTATTGTAGGTTGCATTTGTATCCCACACTACTCTATGCAAAAGAAATCCACCATCCATAACAGTCATTGCATTATTGAATTTCAGGGTTTCGTTTAAGCTAATAAATAAATCATAAAATTTAGATTTGGTAGTTTTCCTCATATCATTTTCATTAAATAAAGTGACAGGAAATGGAGCTAATCCACAATCAAAATAATTCTGTAAGTCTGTATCAGTCTTACTTAATAGACAGATTCGTTGAAACAAAATTGTAGAACTTATAATCGGGGAGCGGTGTCCCCGTTTCCACCCGGATGACTAGCTCACGTTAGCAGCGTGAGGTCCGAAGCTAAATGGTAGCCGTAGGCGTGAGGGGGAAAAGTGATAACACTCCGAGTAAAAGCAAACGGTAGAAGCGTATATTCAATAGAAAAGAAATACAAGCGTGCACACGGACACGCAGTGGCAGGTAGTGCGCGTGAGAAGCCCAGACGACGGCTGATGAGAGCGGGTACGCAGAGAGAGAGAGAGAGAGCTAGCACTTACAGGTCGAGTGTCGCACGTTAGCGAAGGCGTAAATGGTGTTGACGATCCAGGCGGCGGGAGCAGCGGCGTAACACAGCGAAGGCGAGAGCTTCAGCGGGGCGCGTTGGTCGCGGTATCTTGAATATACACATAAGCTGACTTTGCGTATAAAAAATGTCCGCTAGCATGAAAAAAGAGAAACAGTTTCTGCACCACTTCGATATGTTGCTGAAAATTACCCGTTCTTTCAGCTTTTATAAATTCTTTTACGAGCGTAATCATATGAAAATATTGAATCCATAATTTTGCAGTTGGACCGTTTTCAAATAAATTATTTAACGAAACGTTAAACTTTTTTGCAATTACTTTCATTTCCTCATTCTGCAAATGTTCAGGATTACCATCACTACTAATACCTAGTATAGTTTTTTTTAATACTTCTTTTTCTGTATTATTGAATATTATTTTCGATAGAATAATTTTCTCTATGGCGAAATGCCCTAAAAAATGTGCTCTTATGGAACGAGCATATTCGTGACCTTCAAACATTCTTTTTACTGTTTTTGGTGCAAATGCTTCACAAAAAGCTCGTTCAATCCACTATTATCCATTATAAAACCGACTGCTCCTAAAAAGGACATTCGTAAGTGGAATCCTCCAAGCCTATAAATAACATTTTTCAAATCAGAATCTTCAGGTAATGAGGCAATAATGTCTCTGGCTTTGCAATATAGCGGTAATGATATACATTGTTGAGTAGCTGAATGAAAACAATATTTGAGATTTGTAACCTACTGCATCGTATTTAATGTTCTCCCGAAAACTATTCCAACCTGATGTTTCCGAATTCTCATTTTTTGCAAAAGCCCATAAAAACTCTAGAGAAGATATTTTTGGATCATAAGTAATAAGTTGTACAGAAATAAATCTTCAATAGTAACATCTGAAAGTCCCTTCGATCGATCTTTGTGAAATAGTTTTAATTTTACACAATTTATATGTCCGATTGATTCGGAAGAAATTTGCTGCCTGATTCGGGGAATTTTATCTTCTGATGAAATTAAAGTTACAGGTGTTACACACATGATGCCTCCCATTGCATGGAACGTTTGAAGCCCGTCCTTAGTATTAAAGTTGTAATCTGCATTGTCAAACACAACACAGTATAATCTAATTTCATGTTTAAAGTGGTTCTGACGAAACATTTATTATGGTTATGTATTCATAAATTATTTATAAGGCATGTCGGACGAACTCAACGACAAGAATAATAAACATTATACTTACGAAATGAAATTAGTGAAGTGGAAAAGTATTGTGAATCAAGAATCATGTATAACAAATGCCGGAAGAACTCAATCGACAAGAATAATAATTGCATCTATTTAATAATGGATCACTAAACATATGAACTTTAACAACTTCTATCCAGTGCAACCAAATTTTATGTTTAAAAAGTATTTCTGTCGTAAGTTTTATTATGGTTACATATTATAAAATTAGAAAATTATTAGGTGCAATCAATAAACATGAAAGTTTCAAAATTATAATATTCAAAACTAGTCAATGGTGTCAACTTAAAATTGTTCATACTATCTTTTTGAGTGATGGGCTTAACAACTTATATGTTCTTTTTCTTTTACAATATCAGAAGGTATACTTCGCTTCATTCTAGAAGCTGGTTGTCCTTTTTACTCTCTGGAAATTGACTAAATTTTCAGTAAGTAAATTAGTCACAGAGATTCCATGACAACTTCCAGATTTATCCATTGGAAGAGCTTTGAGTTTTGAAATTTTGAAAGCTTCCCTTATGAAAAATACCTGCAGAAGATCGTATAGGAAATCTTGCACAGTATTTTGTCGGGAATTGTGTAAGAAACTGTATAGAAATCTGTGCAAATAAGCCTACACAAATACCTATACAGAAACGTACTGTAACGGCTTGGTTGCAGTTCTCGAAACAACCGGTCGTGTACAACCGTGGCTGATACAGCCACGTTTATTGTTTCTCGTTGCAGTCTCCTCGTGGTCAACACGGCTCGTGGTATCCGTGCGTATGTACGGGACGAAGGCGGCAGGGGACAGGGTTGCTAATAAGTGAATACGCGTGAATGTACGAGAACTAGGAAAATATATTGTAATAGAAAATGCGTACAGAGCTCATCCGTACGAGCGTGTGTGCTCCACCGCACACTGCGCGAGAGAGAGAGAGAGAGAGAGAGAGAGATGGGGCTCGATCGCCCGAATACCGAGAGTGAGAGAGAGTTGACACTTATAGTCGCACGTCAGTGCCGGGAGGTCGCTATCTGTTTTGGCTCGCTGCAGTCGTCCAGGCTCGCAATCGCCAATCGGATCGTCACGGGTAGCGTGGCTCCGGTGGCAGATGGACGGAAGAAAAGCGTCTCTCCGCGTCGCACGTCGTACAACGGGGTACAAAGAAAAGCACGGGCGCGTGGTCGTGTGTACCGAGTGGGCGCTACCGCAATACTGCTAGCTAATACGCGCGCGATACGCAAGGACGCTCCGGTCCTTGACCCAGCTTTGTCATATTTTGGCAGCGCGTGAGTGATGGACCGGCAACGTCGCCTTCTAATGAACGCGCGCTCTCTCTATCGTAACATCGGCCTACTATAAGGCGCTCTCTCGCTCTCTCTGTCTCTCTCGTGTGCTAGTGTCCGCTGGTGGTAGCTAGAACATAAATAATATTAGTACATGGTATATTGCATACGCCCGGAGAGGCGATAACGTGCATGTACTATGCAACCGTTATAAGGTATTCATGCACGTCCGAGAATTCTGCACGTATAACTACACAAATAATTACACGGAATCTTTAAGAATATCTGTAGGAGTCATATCTTCAATCCATCATGAAATTATGAACGTTTCTGTATATGCATTGTGTAGGTTTATCTGCACAGATTTCCATACAGTTTCTTATATAATTCCGTACAAAATACTGTGCAAGATTTCCTATATGATCTTTTGCCGATTTTTTTCGTAAGGGTTTAATTTTTGATTAATTCAAAAGTCGTCCAATGAATATGTACACGTTCTTAAATTTATTTAATGTTTAAATGTTATCTTTTATTTTTTCAGATTTTTATACATATTACTTACAGTGATAAATAAGTCTGATTCAATAAAGTCTGCTGTTAATAATTTTTTTTTACGACAAGTTCATCAGATCACCTGTAACAGAGAAAGAATAATTTATTTTAAAACAAAGAATCATGTACTATTATCATAAAGTTAATTTATTTGACGATAATTAAAATATACTTATCTGACAGAGTGAAATCCATTGATAGTATTTTGATCTTAATGCCTTCTTTTCTGTAAATGCATTTTTTTACTTGAAACATTTTGCAGGTTCTAGACTAAACGTTATTGCACACGCGTAGTATGAGTATTAGGGGTTTTTAACTCAATTTAAATAATATAATTTGTGATAAAGTTGGAGATCCACGCGGAGGTTATAAACTAGCAGAAACCAAGAGTAGATTAGTACTTCAGGTTAGACATAGTTATAGTACGAAAGTGGGTTGGCACCAAGTTATGGAGATATAGAGAACCCTATAACGATGCTATGAAATATTAGTCTACTGTTGGTTTTTGCTAGATTATAACCTTCGCGTGGATCGCCAAGTTTATCATAAACTATATTATTTAAATCACGTTAAAAACTCCTAAAAGTCATACTACACGTTAGATATTTCTTTTTTGAATAATAATGATCCAAAAATAGCTATTTGCTGTACAGTCGGTGTCAAAAAAATAATTATTATTGCAATAATACTTATGTATATGTACATTAATTTTTTAAATTTATAACTTATTGAGTTGATATTAATGATAAAAATAGTGAAATCTTCCCGCACCCCCCCCTCCGAAATAAACCTTTTGAAGGTAAAAGGCTGGCAAGTATAAGGTCGTTTCTTCTTGTATGAATTAAAGATTAATTTTATAACTTTTGATAACATTAATGTCACAAAAATTCTAAGAGTTTACTCTATCTATACGGTTATTTCATTGTTTTAATCAAAGATAATTTTCGAACTCTCAATTTGGAACCGTTATATGGTGAAAATTCAAATCTATCTATCTATGAAAATATTAACGCGTAAACATCTTCACGTTAACAGTCTGTTGGTCAGACTACTATTTCTTTAGTGTTACTTCTCTTATACCTTCGATTTTACATAAATTTCAAATTTAATTTTACCAAAAGAAAGTTATGATATCAATAAATAAATTTGCAAGTTCTTTTATAAAAAGCAATCGATTTGAAATAAATAAATAAGCGTTTAAAAGGGGGAGGATTTTAAATATATATGTATTTATATAAACACTTGCAAATTGCAAATATATTTCAAATTGCAGTATATGAAAAGGTACAGTCGGGTACAATTAAAACTTTGAATAATTGCGACTGCTGCCACTTTCTGCGCATTCTAGCTGACATTTGGTGACCGATCACGATGGCGCCGTATTTACAGAAAATTAAAAATAAAATCCAAAACTTGTGTGTATTATTTCTTCGAACTTGAACCTATCAACTTGAAAATTCTTATTCTATCCCTTTGAGAGACTGGCTTGACAAATCATAAGTTCTCGTTACCTTGTATAAAACAAAATTGCAAAAACTTCTAAACCACGTGTCTTCTTAACTTATATAATAATTATAAATCTTGAAAAAACATTTTTCACTTCACCAGCTTCTCACAGGAATTCCTTCTCTTTATAATATGACAGTTGCATAACCTCCCAATAGAAGTTCTGTATAAACTTTCTTCGTTACTTAAGCGATGAAAATACAATACGCACACTTTAAATCACTTGACTTTTAAATTTAATAATCATAAATCATAAATCTTGAATTTTAAAACTGCAAAACTTACGTAAAATTATTTCACTTGACTATAAGCTTGTCACAGGAAAATTTTTTCAATTTCTTTATCTACCCTGAACGTTATGATATGGATACATGTATTATTTTTGTCATTTGAGTTCTTCCGGCATTTCTTATAAATGATTTATTAATCAAAGTCTATTCAAGCTTTCTTCAATCAAGTTTGATAATACATTACCATTAATAATAAGCAATGCATTGTTCATACGTAAGTGATTAATATTCATAGTGAGGTCGATAGAAAGTATTATCTTGACTGAAAATACTTCACTAATTTCACTTCGTCACAGGAACCTTATTTTTGCTGGTCTAAACTTCATAGATATTCCATCTATTCTTGTCAATCGAGTTCTTCCAGCATTTCTGATAAATAATTTATGAAAACGTAACCATAGTAAATGTTACGTCAGAAACACTTTGTAAACAAAACTTTGATTACACTGGATAAAAGTTGTTACAGTTCATATATTGATTGATCCATTATTAAATGGATATATTTATTATTCTTGAGAATTGAGTTCTTCCAGCATGTCTTATATATAATTCTTGAATCAAAATAGTTTTTCACTTCACTAATTCCACTTCATCACAGGAACCTTCTTTTTGCTGGTCTAAACTTCAGATATCCAGCTATCGTCTAAGTTATGATTTAAAAAATATAACACTGTGTATGAAAACATCGTCTGTCGTCTGCGGAAAAACAAGGTACACTAAAGTATATCTATATAGTCTGCAGAAAAATAACGTACACATAAGTATACCTATATAGCCCAGAATGACGTAGATGCTACGTCACCGGATATCTGTCGAACCCCATACAGCACCCAATGCTCTAGGAATATTGTTGGAAGGTTACTTTGGTATGTAAAGTAGGATAAATTATGTTGCTGGATGGTTACGTAACCAGCAGGACACAGGCAGGCAACATTGCTGAGAAGTGGAATGTCCGTTTTAATGTTACACCGATTCGATCGATATTCCATTCCGACCCGTGAAACGTAATACTACAGTAATATTGTAGTCAGCTTACTAAACGTTCCCAGAACATTAATATATTAAATATTTTTTTCGGGTTTTTAGGTAAAAAACATCTGGACTTTGTAATATTACAGTAACATTGCAGTAACATTGCGAAATGGTATCACAACATTGTCGGAATATTTAAAAGTTGGCTGATGCGAAACATCTGACCACGAATTACATTCTAGTAATTTTGTGATAAGGTTGCATAGTTTTCCAAGAATATTAATATATTCTGGAAATTCTTTTTCGGGTTTCATACAAAAATTTCTTCCATAGGAAATATTCCAGTAATATTCCAGTAATATTGCGAAATGATACCATTTCGCAATGTTACTGCAATGTTACTGTAATATTACAAATTCCAGATGTTTTTTACCTAAAAACCCGAAAAAAAGTTTAATATATTAATGTTCTGGGAAGGTTTAGTAAGCTCACTACAATATTACTGTAGTATTACTTTTCGGAATGGAATATCGATCGAATCGGTGTAATATTAAAACGGACATTCCACTTCGCAGCAATGTTGCCTGACTGTGTCCTGCTGGTTACGTAACCTTTCAGCAACAATAATTTATCCTACTTTACTTACCAAAGTAACCTTCCAACAATATTCCTGGAGCATTGGGTGCTATATGGGACAATTCTTCTCCCGCTTGAAGAATTGAGGTGCCCGAATTTTCTCTTTAGAATATATTCCGATTCAAGCAATTTCACAAAATGTGACCCTGATGTGATTTTATTACTTTCGTCGCAAGCTTTCATTTAAGTACTTATATGTAAGAAAAGAAGCTGTCAGTTCCAAGAAAACCGTACGGCTAGTTTCCAACAATGCCTATGAGACGTATATAGGGTAGTCTGGCTAGCGCCCGACGGCGGCGTACGTACTAAGTACCTTATTCTTGCCATCGTGGCGCTGCCGCGCCCCTTGATGCAATAGCGTTTTACCGAATATTTTGTGTATTTTATTTGGCAATTACATGATTCTCCCGATTTCCTTTATTTAAAACTCACGGGGGATTTAAGTAGAGAAATCTACATCTATCGAGTGAAGAATCCCCGTTATAGAATAAAAAATGTTTTTTCTTAATTGTTGTTATTATTTTGCTAATCGTTAAAAGTCATGACTTTCTTATTTTCAATTAATTATAAACGTAGCATGATACCTACGTATAATATACATCTAACCACGAGCGGTATTTGAATGGCGCGCGACATACCTAACCTCCCATACACTGTCGCCAGATTATTCTCTTTGGCAGACTAAGAAAACATATTATTTGCATGAACTTTAATTCATTATTTTTATTATAAGTACCCCAGACGGCTTTGGAAGGTCAATAATAAATCCTTAATTGTTCTTGTACTACACAAAAAAGTTTTCTTACAAAATAAGCGTTAAATGCATTGCGATTAGGAAATAAAAGTTTCGAATCGGATGTTTCCCATAAGAATACGTGTTAAAAAACAAATAATTGAAACATTTATTTTTCAGTTAATAAGTACCCTAGCCTCCTGAAATTTTGTATGGTTATTTAATAAGCATAAATAGTGTCTCATGAAAAATCTCAGATTTCTCATAGCGTTATTTATTTTAGTTGAGAACTCCTTTAATGAAAAAATAGTTATTTGAAATTTTCAAAGTGCCCGGAGACAAGCAGTTTCCAGAATGTGGGTTGAGCGTCTCTTTTTCCAATGGAAATGTATGTTCTACTTTCTAAAAGGTAAAAGATCATACAAGTTTTCAAGCCTACTGCTTAGAAGGATAGTATAAGAATTTTGACGATGATATAGTTGAGCAGTATTGAGATAATCAGAGACTAGAAATTTCAAATTTCAATAATTCAAAACTGCTGAGCCTTATCAACTTGAAAATTCTTATATTATCCCTCTAAGTGACTGGCTTGACAACTTATAAGTTCTCGTTACCTTATACAAAACAAAACATGCTTTTCCCTTGGGAAAAGGCTCATTATATCCATGATCTAGAAAATGAGTATACGTCGCACTTCTTTCAAATTGAAAAAAACTTATTTTCTATCTAGAAATCCATCGCAAGGATAGCATGTGAATGTTTAAGTTTATCACATAGACCAATGTCAAAATAATTATCATTTATGGTATTCAAAATTGAACAGCTCAAAATTGGTCTAGACGATTAACTTGAAATTTCTTTTGCTATCCCTCTGATTGGTTTGCTTAATGAAAAATTAGTTATTCTCAATTTTGAGACAGCAAAATGTACACTCAGTTTCCAAATCTTGGATGTAACGAGTATTTTCCCAAGGGAAATGCAGGTTTTGCTTTGTAAAAGGTAACGAAAACTTATGAGTTGTCAAGTCTGTCACTCAGAGGGATAGTATGAGAATTTTCAAGTTGAAACGGCTTAACAAAATAGTTACATACCTGACAATTTAGACTCTAAAGCCATAAAATCAATGGTGTAAGTATATCTACATGAAAATCAAAAATATAAGTTCTTGGATTGAGTGAATTGTATGCATTGTTTTAACATGTTAAAACAAATTTGGATACCAAATTATAGCCTTCTAGCTATAACAGATTTTAAATGAGGCGAAGACCGAAATATTCAAAATGCAGCTTTCGTAACTGGTGGATGATTACTTATTTCAATTATACTCTTCGCAGTCATTTAATATCTGTCATAGCTATAGGGCTGAAATTTGGTACACAAGTTCGTTTTAACATATTAAAACAAAATATGTAATTAACTTTATCTAAAAACTTAGACTTTTACATATAGTTACGTATCTGATAATTTAGACTCTAAAGCCATGAAATTAATGGTGTAAGTATATCTGTATTAAAATCAGAAATATAAGTCCTTAGATCAAGTTAATCGTTTAAATTTCAGCCTTCTAGCTATAACAGATTTTAAATGAGGTGAAGACCGAAGTATACAAAATGCGGCTTTCGTAACTTGTGGATGATTACTTATTTCAATTATATTCTTTACACTCATTTAATATCTATCATAGCTAGAGGGCTGAAATTTTGTACACAAGTTTGTTTTAACATATTAAAACAATACCTGTAATTAAGTTTGTCTAAAAACTTATAGTTTTGATTTTCATATTGTTACCTAACTGAAAATTTAAACACTAAAGGCATGAAGTAAACAGTGTAAGTATTTATGAAAAAGTCAAAATTATAAGTTCTTATAAAAAGGTAAGTATATGTATTATTTTGAATTTCTTATAAGTAAATAATAAACACAAGTTTTTAGATTTTACTTTTTTACATATACTTCTTTTTTTTATAAATATTATTCAAAATATAATATGGATTAAAAATTTGTGAAGGATATGATATAAACTTGTATTATGGCGCTACTGCGCCGCTTAATAAATATTAAAATGCTACATCACACATGTTATGTGCCAATAGTATACATAACGTTTAAATGCTTTCAAGAAAGCAGTTATTACAGACTTCTTTTAATGTACATTATTAAATAATTATGGAACTTACCATAAAATGTAGTGTTAATAAAACGAAAAAACGCACTGTTCTATTAACCTTTAGGGTTTTATGGAAAAGATAGATATTTGGAAGGTTAATAAGAATGCGTCTCTTCTTATTAACCTTCCAATCTACCATCATCGAGCGACAGAGTCAGTTTTAAACAAGATAGATATTTCTTTTTGAATAATAATGATTCAAAAAATAACAATTTGCTCTACAGATGGTATCGAAAAATAATTATTATTACAATAATATATGAGATTATGTACATTAATTTTTTAAATTTATAAAATATTTAATTAATTTTAACTATTCTTTATAAAAGGCTGGCATTCAAGATAAAAGGCTGGCAAGTATAAGGTCATTTCTTCGTGTAAAAATTAAAGATCAATTTTTTAACACTTGATAACCTTAATGTACCAAAAACCAAAATTTCATTTTAAGTGCTTTATTATTTACGGTTATTTCATTATGTAAATTAAAATCAAACTTTCGATAACAATGTAGAGAATATTCTAGCGGGTTTATTGTATACGGTTATTAATTTTTTCCTTCCTACATGTCGATAAGAAATGAATTTATAAGTGATAAATAAATCTAATCATTCTCTTCGAGCAACTTAATATTTATTACATTTTACACTAATTATGACATCGAGCTGAAGGCGAGGGTGGCAAAAACGAGATATGGGCTGTCCGAATTTACTCCCGTGGTGCGTAATAATGTCGCTTTTGGCACCCGGGAGCGAAAGTAGTAATTTCGGAACAGTGTGGAGAAAAAAGTGTTTATAATCAGTTCAAAAATAATTATATTAGGATGTATGTCTTTTTTTACCTCGTAAATGAGTGAATCACAAACACTGAAAGTACATGTGCTTATACATGTAGCTGAATAATCCAAAACTCTCAACTATCTATGAAAATATGAACGCGTAAACATGTTCGGTTCAAGAGTCTGATGGACAGACTACCCTTTCTTTAGTGTTACTTCTCTATACCTTCGATTTTACATAAATTGCCATTTTATTTTTAGCAAAAGAAAGTTATGATATCAATAAATAAATTGACAAGTTTTTATAAAAAGCAATCGATTATAAATAAATAAATAACTGTTTAAGTGGGGGAAGCATTAGAAATATAAATATTCATATAACCACTCGACCAAATTGTAGCATGTAAAAAGGTGGATAGCCTATGAAAAGGTACAGTCGGATAAAATTGAAACTTTGAATAATTGCGACTGTCGCCCCATTCTGCGCATCTATTTACCGCAAATTCGGTATTATTCAAAATTTCAATTGTACCCGACTGTATATGTGAATCGCATGATGTTCTTACATAACATTATCACATGACAAATGTGCCCATAATATGTGGTAATATCATGTGTATGTCCAACATTATCGTGTAATAAACAGGATTGTTTCGCATCATGAAAAATTTTTCTGTTATTTATAGAAGCAATGAGCGGATGTAAAATCTACTCTAGTTGTTAATTTAGTAAATGTGTGTTACTATCCCCATTTCATGAAATGTATAACATATGTCCAGGACGATCATTTACAATTAAATATGAGATTTAAATATTCTGTCCATACAAAAAATCGATCTCACATCTAAAGAAAAACAGGAACAAATTCTAGCATGTCGAACGCAATTTTTTTAAAAATATACATACAAATAACCAAAAATCGAGCTTAGAATGATTGCAAGATTAAGTTTGAATTGTGCGAAAATTGATTAAGGACAGTAATAAATACATATAGAACGAAAAATCGATTCAGAGATTTTCTAACGGTGTTTCATTAACAATTTACTTTGGTTAACCTTGCATAATTTGAAGATGGTATCCATGGTTATTTATGATAGGACGGGACGGCAAGTTTTTCCGTAAAAAAAATTGCGTTCTACATGATAGAATTTGAGCTTGTTTTTTTTTTTAAATGAATATAAATCAACAGAATTTAAATCTCATATATAATTGCATATTAGAAAAAAGAAGTTAGCGACCTATGCCATTCGATAGCAAATAAAGCGTACTTTAAGCACATATGCTTCTCTACAACCAAATCATTCCCATTTCCTGCAAGATTTTTTGCTAAAAACTATAAAATAATCTCGATTTGGTTGTAGAGAAGAATATATGCTTAAAGTGCACTTTATTTGCTACCGAATGGCATAGGTCGCCAACTGCTTTTATTACTCTTTTGAAAAAAATCTCTGTTGCTTGGCCCATATAATCATCCTAGACATAGATTTTTAATGCAATAAGGATAGTAACACATTTACTGAATTACTAAGTAGAATAGATTGTACATCCGCTCGTTGCTTCAATAATAAAAGAAAAAGTTTTCATGATGCGAAACAATCTTGTTAAATTACATAATAATTTTAGACAAACATGATATTACCACATATTATCAGCACATTTGTCATGTGATAATGTCATGTAAGAACATCATGCCATTCTATTACATGTACCGTAGGGTTAAATTGAAACTTTGAATAATACCATATTGGCGCTATGTTCTGCGCATGTTTGTGACCCATCACGCAATGCCCAATTTACCGGAAGAATGGTGGCCTAATCTACCATGTTAAATATGGCATCTTCGTGATCGAACACCAAACGTCAGATAGAATGTGCAGAACGTGGCAGCAGTGGCAATTATTCAAAGTTTTAATTGTACCCGACTGTAACTTTTCACAGGCTATCCACCTTTTCACATGCTGCAATTTGGTCAAGTGTTTATATAAATACATATATATTTATAATCCTCCCCCTTTTAAACGCTTATTTATTTATTTCAAATCGATTGCTTTTTATAAAAGAACTTGCCAATTGATTTATTGATATCATAATTTTCTTTTGTTTAAATTAAAATTAAAATTTGTGTAAAATCGAAGGTATTGGAGAAGTAACACTGAAGAAATGGTAGTCTGACCAACAGACCCTTAACGTGAAGATGTTTACGCGTTAATATTTTCATAGACAGATAGATTTGAATTTTTACTATATAATGGTTCGAAATCGAAAGTTCGAAAATTATCTTTGATTAAAACAATGAAATAACCGTATAGATAGATTAAACTCTTAGCATTTTTGTGACATTTAGGTTATCAAAGTTATAAAATACCGATATTACAAATTATCCTTGTGCTGAGCCTTGCAATATTGTATAAATATCTACGTAACCATAAATATATTTAATAGCGCGATATATGCATATAAGGATAGCGCGTACAGCAAGAAAAGATTTTTTTGGGGAAAATGTAAATTTCAGTTGTTTGTATTGCACCTACGATAATTTAATTTACATGACGCAAAAGCTGAGAAAGAAACACGTAAATTAAAAAAAAGCATTACCGTAAGACCTTTGGTTGGCGTGAAAATAAATTTGTATCAAAGCGCCAAGCGGAGCTCCCCCCACCGCCGCGCCGCTCGGCCGCGATTCTCTAACTCCAAAATTGGCCGCAATAAAATTATTTAAAATGTTATTAAGACAAATAAATATTAAGAAAATTTATTTTTGCCATTTGTAAATTACGTCATGAGCTGTCGATTAAATGCAGTTTGATTCAATTATCGTTCCTGGATCGAATTGGACAACAATTTGAACTTTTCGGCTAAATAATTTTGCAACAAAACGCCATTTTAAGATATCGAGATCGGGCTTCAATTTTTACGTTGTCTGTACTAAAAGTCATTTTTGAGAGCTAATTCGATAAATAAAGATCATATTTTACAAAAACAATGGCTATGTGAAAATTGAAAAAAAAATTTTTATTTAACAATTTAGCCGGGAAAAACATTAATTTTGCATTCCGGAATATATGTATCTTATAGAAAATTCAATGATGATCATCTTTTGTCCCTACTTGCTTTTGCGTAAATTGAGTAACAAACTTATTTTGCAATAATAACAATGTTTCCGATCGGGTCGAGACTTTAGGGCTATTTTCAGTAAGTGGCTACCAACATATTTCAGCGATAAAATAAACTCTTGCGCGAACTTTCTGGTAAGATGCTTTCGAACTCCCTGACTCCCGGACTATGGTTAGAGGGGTCCTAGGTGCATTGGAAATAAGAAAGTACTTGAAATCTTGAATAGAAAAAAAAATTGTAGTAAAAGAACGTTTTTTTTAATTCTGTTATTTTTATTATTAATAGCATTTTTCGAAAATTTCTATTGCACCGTCAGAAAGGGCATGAGTTACGCTTCAAAAATATGTTTTGCCGGGATTTTTTTGTCTCGAATTGCATTAGTTATGAACACTCAAATAGTGGAGTACCACGAATGGCCGAAACGGGTTCATCCCATTTAGTAATTGACCACTTTTGCGCACTTACACTTAAATTCACTTCCTTACCAGGCAATCAAGGGACTCGTTTTCAAAAACTTGACATTAAAACGAAGGTTTTCACGTCTGAGCGGTCTTTCTAAAATCAAAATCTGAATCTTGTTTTTGTCAGCTTTTTCTTGATTTGGTAATGCTGTGCGACGCTGAGTAAAAAATTGCGACATATTTGGGTGACAAATTCAGATTTGTGAATGCCTTTATTTCAACTCATTAAGTTTAATAATCACATATAACACACATAGAAAATTACTATAAAATAATATGAAATTAATATTTTTCGAAAATAGATTCATCACTCTTGAGAAAAAAGCTGCTCACCGAAACTTCGACCAAAGGAAAAATGGTATAATTTATTTTCACCTTTTTCTACACGTTTTGAATTGACATTTCAATATCGTGGATTACATATATTCACATATACATTTCTAGATTTAAATTCAGAAATTGGTAATTTACTTTAATTAAGCAGAAGCGTCTTTTGAAAATGATCTCCATCGTTATATGCAATAGAGCGAGACGGCAAGTTTCTCCATGATAACTTTCAACACGTTCTCACTACATGATTTTATTTAATGTTTTGCGATTCAGTTATCCACGAACTGGAAGGCAATCCCCAAAGAAAGGTCTGTTTAATCGTGACTACAATTAATATTATAAACTACGATAATATTATTGTATGTTGATTTTTCAATGTAATCGCCATCTAGAGATGAAAATAACAATTTATTCGATAGACTTTACATCCAATCTCTTAGAAATTCTTTCTGCAACAACCTATCGATATTAGGGTGACACAAAAATGCACGTGTGTACCGAATCCCATTTGCCATAAGCTTAACCGATAGTCCAGAAGCTGACGAGGCCGACCGAGTTTTTATTTTTTCGATTGAACCATTTTTCGAGTATCAGATCATGCTCAAATATGAACATTATCTTAACTTTAAATATTTACTGTTCGAGCCCTGCTTCAGCACTTGCTCCGCAAGCGCCAGGCGGTCACTCTTGGCTCATGAATTGATTTTTCGTATAATTTACCAATATGTATGTATAATATTTACTTATGAATCTTACCTTGATATTCTGGTAGAGTGCCTAGCTCCTTGATTGATACTTTCAATTTTGTTTGGGAACGCTTATATCTAATTAACGGATTGGTATATGCCTCGATTAATTGGTTTTTCTAACTGTTAATTAAATATTTATTGTTTCCAACACTTGACATATGAGTAAATGTAGTTGATCCAATAATAATGTTTTCTTAACAAATAATCTGATGTCACTTTGTTCAACTAAATATTCTAATCTGGCTAGCTGTTCTACTCCAGGCCAATGCTCAAGAGAGACTGACTCATTTTTGAAGTTCATTGTCGCCGATCGCCTCCTTCGGCCGACAATTAGCGCTGACGGCAGAGATTGCAACCTCCGCCCGCGCGTCCCTTGCCCTCTATACTAAGTATACGAGAAGCATATCGCACTGCAGCTCACGTTGCACATTCCTTAGGTCAAGTGTCGACACCAAGGAAGTACACCGTCAGCTTGCGCGCAGTACGCTTTTCGTACAATGTACTATGTTTCGAATATTCGAGAACAATCGAAATTGCTCCAGAATATTCGGAACATAACATCGAGCTGCCACATACATTTAAAGTTTGTAATCTAAAATAGCGTAGGGTAAGTAGGTGTTCATACGTTTTTGATTATAACTTACAAGCTATTAATGCTGTTTCACATTTGCCTTCAGTAATCTTCTTGCAGCATAGATATCAATAGGTGCAAAAATAATAATAATTAAGAAAGTGAACAGGTGCCGATTTGATCCAAAATGATTGACCTTTGCAGGCTTTTTACGGTCCCTTTCACTGCTACTAGAAACTTCAAATTTCAACACAGCATCCGTACGGTCATGCAAAAGTGATTTTCGAAAAAATTTTGCGGAAAAAATGTTCAGAACGGCGAGTGTTATCAAATAAATGTAACTACTTCAGTTTCAAAATATAGGTGAAAATAGTTAAATTTTTTGGGGATAAGCTGACATGATACTTTTAGTGACCATTGCTGCCTGCAGCGGTGAGAGCGCGATACATGTTCGACGGCCGTGGATGTATGTCCCAGGAGAAACTGTCGATGCTGGAAGTGTGGGTGGAAAAAATTTTTGCACCTAAAACTTGGTGAAAAAATTTATGGAGGTGAAGGGTCCGCTCGGTGGTTGAGCGTGTACAAGCCATATGTTTCATAGAAAAAACGCTGCAGTTAAATAATTTTAAATTTGCAAAATAAATATTCCATGAATAGATATTTAGTTCTACAGGAAAGGCTGATTTCAACAGAATTTGAATGGCCAAAATCGGAGCATTTTCACTATTATCAATTCGGAATCTTGCAATCAAACTAGTCTTATTATCTTAAGAAGTTACTATTCCATTTTTTCCATTCAAATTCTGTTGAAATTAGACTTTTCTGTAGAATTGAATATCTATTCATGAAATATTTATTTTACAAATTATAATTATTTGAATGCAGCGTTATTTTATAAAACATGGCTTGCACACGCTCAACCACCGAGAGGACCATTCACCTCCATAAATTTTTTCTACCGATACTTCCAACATCGGCAGTATACTCGCAATCCAAATGCTGGTTGTCTCGCTCAGTGGAGGCCAACTAGCGGTGTAAAAGCACTCCCCCTTCTTCTGCTTAGTTTATCTCTTACTGAGAGGGCTAAGTTGAGCACCCGAAATGCACAAAGACGAAATTTAGGCTTCTTGCGCATGCTCTCTGGGCCTATGAGTACTGAGTAGTGGGAGTCTTTCTCTCTCTCTCTCTCTCTCTCTTTCTCTCTCTCTCTCTCTTGCGCACGGTCTCTGGGCCTATGAGTAGTGTGAGTCTCTCTCTCTCTCTCTCTCTCTCTCTCTCTCTCTCTCTCTCTCTCTGTCTTTCTCTCTTGCGTACGCTCTCTAGGCCTATGTGTAGTGGGAGTCTCTCTCTCTCTCTCTCTGTCTTTCTCTCTTGCGTACGCTCTCTAGGCCTATGAGTCACTCTCTCTCTTTCACACTCCTTGACTTTTTTACAGTATTATTTAATTATAAAAACATAGCGATTATTCAAAAATAGTTCATTTTAATGGCAATACTTGAATTTAAATATTTAAATTTAAATATTTATATTTAAAAATACAAAATTATTTAAATTTTAAAATTATTTAAATTTTTCTATTTCTTGTAGTCTATTTTTTACAATTGATATTTTTACAGTACACGTTAAAATCAAGTATTATATTACATAATATAAAAAATAAAGGTAACATTTTTTTATACTAATTATATTAACACAAAATATTCCACAGATTAAAATAAAAATAAAGTATTTTTTAAAAAATTGATCCAAGAATCTTAGTTAAAAAATCAAAGAATTTTGAAAGATTTAAACATAAATAAGCAAAAGTTCTATTAAATAATAAATTTTAGTTTATAAAATTATTTTAAATTGAATCAGTTGAATAAATAAAATGTCCTATCACTTTTTTCAATGTAGTCTTGTTACAATCTTTAAAGTTTTCGTGATGTTTTTACACGATTTGCATAATATTTTGTCCCGTATGCTCATTTTTGCTTAATATATTGTTATATTGCGAAGCAAGTTGCACACATCTTTCGGCCTGATCATTCACAACTTTCAAAGCATGAACAACTTGCTTCGCTTCAATATAATCTTTCCTTCTTTCCCACAATTCTGGATCAGTTTTTAAAAAATCTTGGTTTAATTTTAATTTATAAAAAAAAAGTTGAAGTACCGCTACTGGCAAAATTCTCTAGGGAAATATCGTGCAATGAATTTAATGAATTTAATTTCGCTTTTTTCGAACATTTAATAGTACCTTGGATGACTGAATTAATTACATTGCACATTAACAACTTGCTTTCTTTCGATAATGAAAAATTCATCGAAACTCATCGAAAAGTGTTAATACTATTAATTCCTCACCCAGATACCATAAATGCTCTTTCATTTTATTTAAAACTGCGTGTGAAGTATATTGGTTAATTAATTTAAAATTTGATGCGTGTTTCAAGAATTCTAAATCTATTGATGGCGCTATTTGCGGGATACTTGAACAAAACCAAGGTTTATAATAAGCTAATATTATAAAAAGACATATGTCCCTAAGGTCTTTTATCTCGTGCACGGTTAACTTGAATTCATTTCGAAACAAGAATTGGAGCAAGAGCCTTAAATCTAATTCCGCCATCTATTTCTCCTCCAGGAATATCCTTATCAGTTCTAGAAACTCCCGATAATCATCTCGAATAAATGAACTCTAAAAAAAATTTAAAAGAAAATGTTATACGCCACAGTTTAAAATTGGCTGGTAAAATAGATTTTATACAAAAAGCTATGCATTACCTGTAATTGTTGCATCGTATGGGCAAGAATGTTTTCAATGTTATGTTGGACATGCTGAAAAATAGTTTCATCTTCAGTGCCTGGCATACATTTCTACTTATCGATTTCTTTCCAATGCTGCTGAAACCGTTTGAAAATTTGAACATTTGGGCCCGACGTTCCGCCTAATATCTCTTCGAATGCCCCTCGAAGTATGATCTCATAAACATGATGTCGACATGCGAAATGCAGCAGATTACGTTGTAATTCCATTTCAATCAGGGTACCGGCTCCATTCGTCACTCCAATATCGATGCTGTAGTATCAAAAACCATTCCGCAAATGTCATCAGCAACATCCCGTTCTTTTAGTAATGCGATTACAGCTTTTGCTTGTTCCTCGCCAGTTCCACGTGGAATATTCGGGATTCCAAGCAGCTGTGTAGTATCGCAACTACTAACCGAAATGGGAAGTCTTTCAATTTTCGCATAATTGTCATCTGGATTTTGGAACTGCTTTCAAACCCAGTGCAAAAATAACCGTGATGGATGATTTTCTGCAAAATGGTCTTTGATATTTTCAGCTAATTTGCTCTTGTGGCGAATACGCGAACGACGAATGCATTCCCTGCTTAGGTGGATGTCATTATCCCAACATTGCGCAGAACATGCTAAAATACGAGCTGCGTCTCGATCACTTGTTTTAGAACGACCAAGGACGGCTACTAAATCGGTGGTGAGAATTTTCCTCTTTTTAACTGCCGAAGAGGCCTCTTGAACGATGAAGTCGCTGTCATTTTCATCGTCATCTTCTTCAAAAGCAGCATTCAAACTTTCCAAGTCATCCCCAGGCACCATAAAACCCATTAAATTATTACAAGAATCTGATTGCATTTCGAACTGATCATTCAAAACATCAGTAGCTGAAATACATTATCAGAATAAAATATTATAAATGTTGAAAATTACATTCTGCGACTACTCTTAAGAATAGTCTGAAATGTGTAATTTTAGCTCATGTTTTAGCAAGAGAGCAATAAATATTGCGAAATTCTGTGTATATATGATACTTTAAATACTAGTTTACTTCGCTAAAATAAACACTTTTCTCAAATCTGAACTGCTGAATAGTTTTAATTAGTATTCAAAGTATCATACACACACAGAATTTTGCAATATTTATTGCTCTCTCGCTGAAACAAGAGCTAAAAGAGTGCACGTTTTAGACCATACTTAAGCGCTCCAGAACGCTGCGCGCGCAAAGTATATTTTGAAAACGACGCATACTCATGTGCTCCATATTTCGCTAAAATAAACACTTTTCTCAAATCTAAACTGCTAAACTGTTTTAACTAGTTTTCAAAGTCTCATAAATACACAGAATTTTGCAATATTTATTGCTCTCTCGCTAAAACAAGAGCTAAAAAAGTGCACATTTCAGACCATACTTAAGCGCTTCAGAACGCTGCGTGCGCAAAGTATATTTTGAAAACGACGCATAATCTTCTGCTCTGTATTTCGCTGAAATAAACACTTTTCTCAATTCTAAACTACTAAATTTTTTTAACTAGTATTCAAAGTCTCATACATGCACAGAATTTTGCAATATTTATTGCTCTCTCGCTAAAACAAGAGCTAAAAGAGTGCACGTTTTAGACCATACTTAAGCGCTCCAGAACGCTGCGTGCGCAAAGTATATTTTGAAAACGACGCATAGTATTGTGCTCCATATTTCGCTTAAATAAACACTTTTCTCAAATCTAAACTACTGAACTGTTTTAACTAGTATTCAAAGTCTCATACATGCACAGAATTTTGCACTATTTATTGCTCTCTCGCTAAAACAAGAGCTAAAAGAGTGCACGTTTTAGACCATACTTAAGCGCTCCAGAACGCTGCGCGCGCAAAGTATTTTCGAAAGCGACGCATAGTATTGTGTTCTATATTTCGCTAAAATAAACATTTTTCTCAAATCTAAACTGCTGAACTGTTTTAACTAGTATTCAAAATCTGATACATGCACAGAATTTTGCAATATATATTGCTCTCTCGCTAAAACAATAGCTAAAAGAGTGCACGTTTTAGACAATACTTAAGTGCTGCAGAACGCTGCGCGCGCAAAGTATTTTTGAAAACGACGCATACTCTTGTGCTCCATATTTCGCGAAAATAAACACTTTTCTCAAATCTAAACTGCTAAATAGTTTTAATTAGTATTCAAAGTATCATACATACACAGAATTTTGCAAGATTTATTGCTCTCTCGCTGAAACAAGAGATAAAAGTGTGCACGTTTTAGACCATACTTAAGCGCTCCAGAACGCTGCACGCGCAAAGTATTTTTGAAAACGACGCATACTCTTGTGTTCTATATTTCGCTAAAATAAAGATTTTTCTCAAATCTAAACTTCTGAACTGTTTTAACTAGTATTCAAAATCTCATACATGCACAGAATTTTGCAATATATATTGCTCTCTCGCTAAAACAAGAGCTAAAAGAGTGCACGTTTTAGACCATACTTAAGCGCTCCAGAACGCTGCGTGCGCAAAGTATATTTTGAAAACGACGCATAGTATTGTGCTCCATATTTCGCTTAAATAAACACTTTTCTCAAATCTAAACTACTGAACTGTTTTAACTAGTATTCAAAGTCTCATACATGCACAGAATTTTGCACTATTTATTGCTCTCGCTAAAACAAGAGCTGAAAGAGTGCACGTTTTAGACCATACTTAAGCGCTCCAGAACGCTGCGCGCGCAAAGTATATTTTGAAAACGACGCATAGTATTGTGTTCTATATTTCGCTAAAATAAACATTTTTCTCAAATCTAAACTGCTGAACTGTTTTAACTAGTATTCAAAATCTGATACATGCACAGAATTTTGCAATATATATTGCTCTCTCGCTAAAACAATAGCTAAAAGAGTGCACGTTTTAGACAATACTTAAGTGCTGCAGAACGCTGCGCGCGCAAAGTATTTTTGAGTACGACGCATACTCTTGTGCTCCATATTTCGCTAAAATAAACATTTTTCTTAAATCTAAACTGCTAAACTGTTTTAACTAGTATTCAAAGTCTCATACATGCACAGAATTTTGCAATATTTATTGCTCTCTCGCTAAAACAAGAGCTAAAAGAGTGCACGTTTTAGACCATACTTAAGCGCTCCAGAACGCTGCGCGCGCAAAGTATTTTTGAAAACGACCTATACTCTTGTGTTCTATATTTCGCTAAAATAAAGATTTTTCTCAAATCTAAACTTCTGAACTGTTTTAACTAGTATTCAACATCTCATACATGCACAGAATTTTGCAATATATATTGCTTTCTCGCTAAAACAATAGCTAAAAGAGTGCACGTTTTAGACAATACTTAAGTGCTCCAGAACGCTGCGCGCGCAAAGTATTTTTGAAAACGACGCATACTCTTGAGCTCCATATTTCGCTAAAATAAACACTTTTCTCAATTCTAAACTACTAAATTTTTTTAACTAGTATTCAAAGTCTCATACATACACAGAATTTTGCAAGATTTATTGCTCTCTCGCTGAAACAAGAGCTAAAAGTGTGCACGTTTTAGACCATACTTAAGTGCTCCAGAACGCTGCGCGCGCAAAGTATTTTTGAAAACGACGCATACTCTTGTGCTCCATATTTCGCGAAAATAAACACTTTTCTCAAATCTAAACTGCTAAATAGTTTTAATTAGTATTCAAAGTATCATACATACACAGAATTTTGCAAGATTTATTGCTCTCTCGCTGAAACAAGAGATAAAAGTGTGCACGTTTTAGACCATACTTAAGCGCTCCAGAACGCTGCACGCGCAAAGTATTTTTGAAAACGACGCATACTCTTGTGCTTCTATATTTCGCTAAAATAAAGATTTTTCTCAAATCTAAACTTCTGAACTGTTTTAACTAGTATTCAAAATCTCATACATGCACAGAATTTTGCAATATATATTGCTCTCTCGCTAAAACAATAGCTAAAAGAGTGCACGTTTTAGACAATACTTAAGTGCTGCAGAACGCTGCGCGCGCAAAGTATTTTTGAAAACGACGCATACTCTTGAGCTCCATATTTCGCTAAAATAAACACTTTTCTCAATTCTAAACTACTAAATTTTTTTAACTAGTATTCAAAGTCTCATACATACACAGAATTTTGCAAGATTTATTGCTCTCTCGCTGAAACAAGAGCTAAAAGTGTGCACGTTTTAGACCATACTTAAGTGCTCCAGAACGCTGCGCGCGCAAAGTATTTTTGAAAACGACGCATACTCTTGTGCTCCATATTTCGCTAAAATAAACACTTTTCTCAAATCTAAACTGCTAAATAGTTTTAATTAGTATTCAAAGTATCATACATACGCAGAATTTTGCAAGATTTATTGCTCTCTCGCTGAAACAAGAGCTAAAAGTGTGCACGTTTTAGGCCATACTTAAGCGCTCCAGAACGCTGCGCGCGCAAAGTTTATTTTGAGAACGACGCATACTCTTGTGCTCCATATTTCGCTAAAATAAACATTTTTCTTAAATCTAAACTGCTAAACTGTTTTAACTAGTATTCAAAGTCTCATACATGCACAGAATTTTGCACTATTTATTGCTCTCTCGCTAAAACAAGAGCTAAAATAGTGCACGTTTCAGACCATACTTAAGCGCTTCAGAACGCTGCGTGCGCAAAGTATATTTTGAAAACGACGCATAATCTTCTGCTCTGTTTTTTCGCTGAAATAAACACTTTTCTCAATTCTAAACTACTAAATTTTTTTAACTAGTATTCAAAGTCTCATACATGCACAGAATTTTGCAATATTTATTGCTCTCTCGCTAAAACAAGAGCTAAAAGAGTGCACGTTTTAGACCATACTTAAGCGCTCCAGAACGCTGCGTGCGCAAAGTATATTTTGAAAACGACGCATAGTATTGTGCTCCATATTTCGCTTAAATAAACACTTTTCTCAAATCTAAACTACTGAACTGTTTTAACTAGTATTCAAAGTCTCATACATGCACAGAATTTTGCACTATTTATTGCTCTCGCTAAAACAAGAGCTGAAAGAGTGCACGTTTTAGACCATACTTAAGCGCTCCAGAACGCTGCGCGCGCAAAGTATTTTTGAAAACGACGCATAGTATTGTGTTCTATATTTCGCTAAAATAAACATTTTTCTCAAATGTAAACTGCTGAACTGTTTTAACTAGTATTCAAAATCTGATACATGCACAGAATTTTGCAATATATATTGCTCTCTCGCTAAAACAATAGCTAAAAGAGTGCACGTTTTAGACAATACTTAAGTGCTGCAGAACGCTGCGCGCGCAAAGTATTTTTGAGTACGACGCATACTCTTGTGCTCCATATTTCGCTAAAATAAACATTTTTCTTAAATCTAAACTGCTAAACTGTTTTAACTAGTATTCAAAGTCTCATACATGCACAGAATTTTGCAATATTTATTGCTCTCTCGCTAAAACAAGAGCTAAAAGAGTGCACGTTTTAGACCATACTTAAGCGCTCCAGAACGCTGCGCGCGCAAAGTATTTTTGAAAACGACCTATACTCTTGTGTTCTATATTTCGCTAAAATAAAGATTTTTCTCAAATCTAAACTTCTGAACTGTTTTAACTAGTATTCAACATCTCATACATGCACAGAATTTTGCAATATATATTGCTTTCTCGCTAAAACAATAGCTAAAAGAGTGCACGTTTTAGACAATACTTAAGTGCTCCAGAACGCTGCGCGCGCAAAGTATTTTTGAAAACGACGCATACTCTTGTGCTCCATATTTCGCTTAAATAAACACTTTTCTCAAATCTAAACTACTGAACTGTTTTAACTAGTATTCAAAGTCTCATACATGCACAGAATTTTGCACTATTTATTGCTCTCTCGCTAAAACAATAGCTAAAATAGTGCACGTTTCAGACCATACTTAAGCGCTTCAGAACGCTGCGTGCGCAAAGTATATTTTGAAAACGACGCATAATCTTCTGCTCTGTATTTCGCTGAAATAAACACTTTTCTCAATTCTAAACTAATAAATTTTTTTAACTAGTATTCAAAGTATCATATACCTTTTCAAGGTAAATGGCTGGCAAGTATAAGGTTGTTTCTTTAGGTAAAAATTCAAAATAATTTTCGAACTCTTAATAACATAAATTTAATTTTCGAACTCTCAATAACCCATATGTGGTCAAAACTGAAAGTGTCTTTTCTATATATCTATTTCATTATGTAAATTTAAATTTCATTTTCAATTCTCGATAACCTTTATATAGCCAAAATCCTAAGTATCTTATTCTGACGGTCATTTCATTATATAAATTAAACATTTAGATTAGATGATTCAGGCTTTATTGTATACGGTTCTTAATACTTCCCTTACTAAAGAGTGATAACAATAGTGTTTATAAAACAGTGACTAAGAAGGTAGTTATAATTAGTTTAAAAAATAATTATGTTATATGCGCAAAGATCTTTGCGCTAAGGGTCTATTGGACAGACTACCATTTCCTTTGTGTCAATTCTCTATAATATACCCATTTTATAAATTTCAATTTGAATTTTAACAAAAGAAAGTTGTGATATCAATAAATAAATTGGCAAGTTTCTTTATAAAAAGCAATAGTTTAGAAAAAAATAAATGAGCGTTTAAATGGGGGAAGGAATATCAATGTATATGTAAATATGTATATATATGACTGCAATGTACACTACTAAGTAATATTCGTAAATGCGTTAATTATTATTTTTATTTAAGCAAACGCAAAACATTTTATATAAAATAATACATATAATACAAAAATATAAGTTTATTCGTGTTATCATTTTTATAAAAAATGATGTTCTTAAGGGGTTATGCCTGAGTTAGAATCTTGAAAAAATCGATTTTTTTTTTATTGACGTTTTTTATAGGAAATTGTCCGTAGAATACGATGCTGAAGTCCCTTTTGTTCAAAAAAAATTTGGCTCAAAGCTACGGACCAAAAACGGAAAGCATGCAAATAGCTTTTTTTTAAAAAAACTGTAATTTCCGCGTTTTTATTTTTTAGTCCTATATAAGTGAACATGATTTTTTCGCATTTTTAACGCTTCTAATATATGATATATATATGATATTTGTATGTAAAATACAATAAAAATATTTATTTTGCAATAAATAATGTTAAAAAGATATTGATAATAAAAAATTAAAAAATTAAAAAATTCTTGTATTTACTCTTTTTTGTTTATTTATATTGAAAATTTATAAAAAAAAAAACATGTGCTTATATATCGTGCTTTGTAAAACATCAAAAAGGCACAAGTATTCACTAACAAATAAAGTTTTGAATATCGCGAATTTTGAATTTCGCGCTTACCGACCGGACGGTATGATGCTTGTTCGAAAAGGTTATTCGTCTAGATATCTGTTTTACCATACAGTTCAGTAGCAATACCACTTGCTTTGAATGTATACTTTTTTCTGCTTTGCTCAATATTATTAAATAATTAATTTTATAATATTGATAGCAAATAAGTACAGGTAAAAGTGTAAAGTGGTGTTCAAAATGCATACAGACAAGAGAAACAGAGTACCAGGATCATCAGATAAAAAAGGAAGATTTGGAAGAAGAAAGAGAAGAGCTCATGTTTTTCAACGCAAACAACAAAAGGAAGTTTCAGGATCAGGATCAGGATCAGGACCACCATCTTTACAACCAGGACGAGCCACAGCAACCACTTCAGGACCTACGCCTGATACGCATCCACCTTCAACATCCAGGGCACGGAGTCCAAGACCTGCTGCACAAGCTCTACCAGGTACTTCAGCACCATTTACACAGCCAGATATTACTGTGTCTAGGACTAGGCAAAAATTAAAATCTAAATATTTAGAACCTAGTGCGGTTCAAAATAGAATTTTCGACATTTCATTGCTTCTGCCAGGATTACAGCAATTTCTGGCCTGTAAAGCTTGTGGTGGATGCGTTAGATTTGCAGAACTTGATGTACGAGGTCTTGGTAGCAAACTATCCATCACCTGTACTTCATGTAATGCAGTTGCTTTCATCGACTCCTGCAGAAAAATAGGGAAACAGAGTAATGCTTACGAAGTGAACAGACGAGCAGTTCTAGCCATGAGAAGTCTTGGTCATGGACATGCTGGTTTGAGCACTTTATGCGGAGTAATGGATTTTTCTACTCCAATCTCCCATAGTAATTTTGATAAAATCAATCAAGACTTGAACGATGCAAGCAAAAGTATAGCTCAGAAGTCGATGCGAGCAGCTATGCAGGAAGATTGCAGTGGTATAGATCAAGAAGATGACCACGAAACAGTGTCAGGCGATGGTAGTTGGAGGAAACGAGGCCACTCTTCCCTACATGGTGTTTCAACATTGATACGCCATACCAATGGAAAGGTGATCGATGTTGCTCCAAAGCAATCGTTTCGCCTGGCTTGTGAAAAGCACCCAAAAGAGGATACAACAGAGTACGAGGAATGGTATGAAGCCCACCAAGGAAAATGTTCTGCCAATCACGAAGGAAGCTCTGGCAAGATGGAAGTGGATGGTGTAGTCGAGATGTTCAAGAGATCGGAGTCCATTCATGGGGTCAGATATAGAAATTACATTGGAGACGGAGATTCCAGGGTCTTCAAGGCACTTTCCGATGCCAAGCCCTATGAAGATTTTACCATCAACAAGAAAGAATGTGTGGGACACGTTCAGAAGAGGATGGGAACGAGACTCCGAAACTTGAAGAAAAGCTTGGCTGGACAGAAGCTCTCAGATGGCTTGGGCATCGGTGGAAGAAACCGTCTAACTGCTCAAAGGATTGATCAGTTGACGAAGTACTATGGCAATGCCATCAGAGGCCATAGTAATTCTGTTGAGGAAATGTCCAACGCTATCTGGGCAACATTTCATCATAAAAAAGCAACAGATGAACACCCTACTCCCACCTTTGTCCACAGGGATCCAAATCTTGGTGTAAGGGGCAGAAAGCCAAGGCAAACAACAACTTGAAGAAATTTCATCATGGGGATAGCATTCCTGCTGCTGTCATGGATGCAATTGAACCCATTTATCAAGACTTGACGAAACTGGACTTGCTTGAGAGATGCATTGGAGGTTTCACGCAAAACTCCAATGAAAGTTTCAATCACTCGATTTGGAAACTCATCCCCAAGCACAGTTTCAGTGGTCTGATAGTCCTTGAAATTGGTGTTTATATTGCAGTCACCATCTTCAATGACGGCAAAGCAGGAATGCTTGAAGTCATGAAGAAATTTGGCCTTGCACCAGGATCCTCTGCAGTCAACTGGGCCAAGACTCAAGATGAGGAGAGGCTTCAATTGTCCAGCAAACGAGAGTTGGAGTCCACCCTAGAAGCACGTCAAGCCAGAAGGAGAAGAAGCCATCAGGATGAAGACTTCTACAGAGCTGGAGCATATTGAATGCATCTACACATTACACAAAAAAACTCACACACCATACACAACGTCACATATAAACATAAATGCATTTCACTCCAAAACACTCGAAACAAAATCACAATTTTTTCCTTTCTTCTCATTTTTTTTCATGTTTTTTTTTTCATCTTTTTTTATTGTTTTTTAAATTTTAAATTGAAACACTTTTCGAGGCTATTCGCAGTGTCAATCCATCCTTAAAATCTAAAAGTGGGGGTAATGGATATGTATGGAAAAACGCTAGAGAAAGGGAAGCGTCTTCAATACTCATAAACCTAGCGCCGGCGTAAAGTTCGTTACAATAAGAAGGTCTAGCTAGTCCTTAGCTATGTGTTTTCGAAAAAGTGGGGATGTGTAAATCAAATGGAAAAGCGCAGGAGAAAGGGAACTTTTTCGGATGATGTTTTCGAGGTAAGCAATCGAGGCCGAAGCGTCTCTAAGAGAGAGTCTGTGTTAAGTCTTTTTTCGAAAAAGTGGGGACGTGAAAACTAAATGGAAAGCGCAATAGAGGGGGAGCTGTTTTCGAGCAAATTTTCAGAGGTTCTACACAAAGCGGGGAGGTGTAAATCAAATGGAAAAGCGCAGGAGCAAGGGTATTTTTTCGGACGACGTTTCACACGTAATCGATCGAAGGCGTAGCGCCTCTTAGAGAGAATCTGCATAGCATCCCGCATATGTTAAAACAGGCTTTCAAGTATAAGCTGTAATGTGAAAATAGAAAACTGATAGCACAAATATTTAAACTCTTTTTAAACACTTATTTAAACTCTTTTTAAAACGAGGTGGCGCTGGTGGTGCTGGTGTACTCGCGTGCTATCGTCGCGGGCTGGCGTACTCGCGACTGCGTGGGGAGGCTGGGGCCATACCGATCGGGTGGGGAGTCTGGGGCCGTCCCGACCGGGTGGGGAGACTGGCGTACTCGGTGGGCAGACTGGCTTACTGAGTAGGAAAGCTGGCGTACTCGCGCGCTGTCGTCGCGGGCTGGCGTACTCGCGACTGCGTGGGGAGGCTGGGGCCATACCGACCGGGTGGGGAGACTGGCGTGCTCGGTGGGCAGACTGGCGTACTGAGTGGGGAGGCTGGCGTACTCGCGACTGGGTGGGGAGACTGGCGTACTCGCGGGCTGGCGAACTCGCGACTGGGTGGCGCTGCTGGCGGGGGCCTTATAGCGACCTACTTTTATCGACTGAGTTACGCACTGAGCAATTCTACCTTATCGACTGAGGAAGTGGCGTGAAACCCGCTCGGCGTGGTATCAGCTCTGCCCCTACAACTGAGAACCACGGAGGCAGGTCCATGCTGGCTACGGCGATGTTTTCAACAGGATGAAGCTCAGATGGTCTAAAAGCACACCTGACCTTGGTGGCTGGAGCAGACGTTGTTGGAGATAGCAAGGAACACTGTCGTTTGTTAAGACTGGACGGTGTAGATTGCGCCGCCTTCGCCGTGCTGTGTTTTTCGGAGTTCGTCGGAGTTCGCACGATAGACTAGTCCCCTCTTGCTGTTCCAGGATGGGGCTCAGGAAGAGACTCCAATATTTTGGCACGCTCATAGTCAACGTACTCCAGTTCACGCTCCGCAACGAGTGTGTGCGATGCGTTAAATACCTGCGCGCGATGTGTTTTTCAAGCGACTAGTGATTTCCTCTATACTGCCGCTCTGAGGGTCAATAAACTCTCTCTGTACAGCAATTCACTTGCTCTCTCCCAGCACGCTATTTATCAACCGATTCAATCTTTGCCGCGAGTAGGTAGCACCATAGGTGGTAGGGTTTGCCACACTCTACGCAATGGATGTCAGGCTGACCGGAAGCTGCTAAAATTTTATGGAATTTAACGCAGGATTTTCTATTCATCCTTGTCTGCGAAAGTCATGCTTGGTGCCAATTTTATTTTATTAAATGGTATGATCGCGTGAGATTCACAGGTGAGCAGCTCGTCTCGCTTGTTTACAAATTCGAACAAGGCCAGCGCCGAGGAAACTGTATAGTTACTTCGAATTCGAACGCGCTCCGTATCCACATTAGCTACAGGCCCGCCCAGTATGACTGTAAACACTGGCTCGTATAGCTCATACACACTAAGACAGGTAATATAAACGCTAGTGTTTCCTAAATACGCCGCAACACATACATAATATCGAAAGAACTGTCAAAGGTGTTTTTAAGCTATATTTTAACAATACTCTCGCATGGAAAAACGTAGAAACCAGTAACTCATTTTACGCCATTGTACCACATGAATTGTTAAGCAGGAGCCATGGTTCAACACGCTAATAATAACACAGTTGCGCCAAGCATGTACGTAAGTGTGCGAAATTATACGCAAGCACATATACAGTATCCACTAGTCGGAGTGCGCTGTCAGAGTTTGAATTGATACTATAGAGCGCCTAGCAGTTTACACTGTCCACGGGCATTGCGGGTCATGTGTTCGATTGCACTTATATTTACCTGCACTAAGCTCTGCACGAGAAGAAGTTTGAACGAGAAGACGCTTGGACTTGCGGTGGCCGTCGTAGTGTGGAGCAGTGGGCTGAGATGGCAGCCGTCGCTGTGACTAATTGACGGTCGAGTCGCTGTCACTGCTTGTTCTCCTTGAGATGGCTAAGTAGAAACGATCACATTGTTGATGTCTCGATATAGTACCAATTTCTGTTACAGGACCCAAGCCTATTCGGGGGAGAGGGAGAGAGAGAGAGAGGGATAGAGAGAGAGGGAGGGAGGGAGAGAGAGAGAGAGAGGGAGTCCGTTGTCTTGAACGGATCTAATTGCTGATAAATACACTGGCGTGTCTCCGCTACCGGTTCGCCAATGGAACTTGTGCATAAGCAATTCATACATATATACTATTGCAGCGCACCTTATCTCCCTATGCGTAGCGATATATGTATACGTATATGTAAAAAAGTTCGGGAGAAAAGTGAAGACCTTGGATTGCAAATTGGCAGCGAGAACATGAAAACAGAGTCGCGACGAGGAACCGAAACTTTTGTATGTACAGTATATACTTATACACACGCACAAACAGAGAGCCGGCTCGAAACAAGATAAAAAGAAAAAAAATTTAAATCAGTTTAAAATTAAAGCCAGGTAGGGTTATAGGGGGGGAAGAGAGGTAAATAAAAATAAAAAATAAAAAATCTCGCTCCCAGAGCAAACTCCGACAAAAGAGAAAGAGACAGAAAGAAAAACACTTTCTCATTTCTCGGTGCAATAGTGATATGCAAAATGGATATAATTAGGTATAATGTATACGTGTATGTACAATATATAATATATACTGACGCAACAGGAGAAAGCATTAAACGTTCAACATTAAACTTTATTAAAAATTACAAAACGAAAACGCACGAAATAACTTAAATACAATAAAGATCGCGCTCTTAGGAAATTCACAAAAGTAGTCAACGAAGCACGTTCAAGCAGACGAAAAAGAAGTAGGTTGTAATAAAAAGAAAGAAAAGTGATAAACGCGAAACGCGGAACAAAGCGGAATAGCGGATTGACCGCGAGTTATAAAAGTAAATAGAAACTATAAGTGTACAAATCATCTGTCGTAGGTTTAACAAATGCGCTTATAAATAATTTATGATAGAATGGTGTATGGCGTATAACCTCCCATATTCTTAACACTTCACTAGCTTGTCACAGCACACGAAAATTTTTTGCTTATATAAACTGAATATTCTGTAGAAACTTTCTTCTTTTCTTGAACCAAGAAAATACAACACTTTCACTAGCTATTTATAAGGATCCCTTCCGACGTACAGCCTGAGAGTCTACCTCCCAGGAGACGATAGAAAAAGTTACATATGTACTTCAAGAACATAGAAACTTTCTTGAAAGATGAATTCTTAACACTTCACTAGCTTGTCACATCAGAAAAATGTTATTTCTTTATTAGTTTTGTGAACTTTGTCGATCTCTCCGAGGTAAACTTTGAAAAAGGAAAAAATGGTGTAAGATTTTTTCACCTTTTTCCTACAAAGTTTACCTCGGAGAGATCGACAAAGTTCACAAAACTAATTACTAAAACACCGAGGGATAAAGCCATTTGAATACAGTGTATTACACTTATTCACATATACGTTATTTCTTTATGTAATCTGACAGTAAAAAAACCTGAAAAATAGAAGGGTATATTTTAACAAACAATCAGTTCATGAAACTTTCATGTATTTTATATTTATAAAAAAAGTAAAACTAAATACTTATCTAATTCTAGGCTGTTAGTCATGTTTGTGAAACATTTTACTTAATTATATCTGACAGTTTTCAAGTATTTACCAAACACAGCTTTATAAATTGGGTATTATTTTGAAAATAAAATTACTTTGGTAGTTTATTGTACAATAGTTATTATTCTTTAACACTGCATTTGTGTTATTGTATTAAAAAATCAAAAAATGTAAATACACCATCGTCTGCTCTTCTGCACACATGATGAACTGTATACATGCAATAGTATACGTAGAGCTAACGTTACAGGAACGATGACGTACTTCCGCGGAGAACATTTACTCCAGGAGAAGAATTTTCGCTGAGAAGAATTCATGATCCCGAACTTTCACTTCACAATATCTTTTGATAGAAGCCACTTCACAATATATGACCCTGATGTGATTTTGTTAGTTTTATCCCAATGTTTCATTTAAGTGCTCGTAAGTGAGAATTATAGCTGTTTAATAATGACTCTATCGCTCGATGATGGAATAGTGTAGAATAAAAAATTGATGCGTCTCTTCGAGCCAAGTTGTTTATTTTAAAAAATGCCAAACGTTTCGGGATATTTTTATCCCCTCTTCAGTGGCTGTATAACGTTAAATTACAAGGTTTTATTACAATAATAATATTAAAATAAGTGAATATGTACAATTTTCAATTTCACTTATTTTAATATTATTATTGTAATAAAACCTTGTAATTTAACGTTATACAGCCACTGAAGAGGGGATAAAAATATCCCGAAACGTTTGGCATCTTTTAGAGAATTATAGCTCTTCATACGAAGAAAACCGTACATCAAGGTTCCAACAGGGCCAATTTAATGTATATATGGTCTTACTAGCGCCCGACGGCAGCGTACATACTAAAGTACCTTACACTTGCTATCGTGGCGCTACCGCGCCCCTTGATATAAATAGCCAATTAATTAGTTTTGATTCTATTCGACAAATGATCAGTTCGGATGATATGGAAATAACGTTAACGAATTTTGCTATACGTAGAACGCTATTTCATGATCATGTAATAACACAAAATGAAACTAAAACATGTAAACTTGTGTACAGTAAACAGCGATTTGAAGGCTTGTGTAAAAGTTATCCGGATTGTTACAAGAGTGACTAAATGGTGAATACTATTTCATAATAAAGTACGTTTAAAAACAGCAAGATAAGCTAATTTCTGAATCGTCACCCTCTCTGTTATACACTGATTCAAAGTTTGAGATGACTACACGTTATTTTAACACTAATGACACTAGCAATAGCAAAGCTAACCTATAAAAAAGGATGTGATTGGGTGTATAATACGCTACGCCTACCAGATCCACCAATCCTATCCTTTCCTTTTCCCCTCCAATGATCTTTCTAACCAAGCGTTCCATATAACGGTGAACTCATCATGGCCTACTTCTGATGGTGGTAGGTAATGAGTGAATGGTGAGATACACCCTTTATAATTAACCGAGAACATTCGTTTGAGATATCACTCTACTTTGAGATTCTAAACAGAAAAGTTGTTGCTGTTCAAGAAATTTCGTTCAACTACATAAAAGGTATATATAATTTATTATTTAAATGTTTTTAACTAATGTAAAATATAAAAATACCATATTCTCTTTATAATTAGATGGATCTAGTAGCTCTCAATAAAATTGCGAATAGTGGATTTCTCTCGTCGAAGAAGCTGTCCGAATTGAAGATCGACTGAAACAACATGGTAACAGTGTTAAAAGTGGCAAAGAGCCATTTTGGACTGAAGATCGTGGCTGAACTCTGCAAGGAATTTCAAATTTTCCTCCCTTCTCGGGTATGCGTTGCTATCGTCAAAGATGGAAAATTATTTGATAATATGTGCAATGAAGCTAATAATCTTAAGTTATTTTTACATTATAAATGAAATAGTACACTTGAGTTTAGTACGGCTTAAAATTAATGTATAAAAATATTAAAAAAAACTCTTAATAACACTTATGCAGACAAAACCAAAGTTTTATTAACATTCATACAGACAAAATAAAAATTCTTAGAGCTTACTCTAAAATTCAACTTTAATTTTCAAACTTCGACAACTCTTATGTAGTCGAAATTATAAATGATGTATTCTATACAGTTATTTAATTATGGAAATTAAAGATCTTGATAACACTTATATAGACAAAATACTAGTAGCTTTACTGCATACTCTTAAGACGTGTTGATATTATAATCGTCAGATCAACAAATAATATATCTTCTTTCCTCTTGTGAATAAGTGATCGAACACAAATACTGGAAGAATATGTGATACTTATAGATCAAGTTGGAAAACAAATAATTATGTTAGGATGAATGTCTTCTTTTACCTATTCAATGAGTTAATCATAATCACTCAAATCATGATGCTTATACATCAAGCTAAAAAATCCGAAACTCTCATGTATGAAAATATGAACGTGTAACCATCTTCGCGTTAAGGGTCTGTTGGACAGATTACCATTTCTTTAGTGTCACTTCTCCTTCGATTATCTATACCTTCGATTTGACATAAATTCTCATTTTAATTTTAAGAAAAGAAAGTTATGATATCAATAAATAAATTGGCAAGTTTTTTGTTATAAAAAGTAATTGTTTTCAAATAAATAAATAACCGATTAAATTCAGGAAGGATTATAAATATATGTGTTCATATAAACACTCAATCAAATTGCAGCATGTGAAAAGGTGGATAGCCTGTGAAAAGGTACAGTTGGGTACAATTAAAACTTTGAATAATTGCGACTGCTGCCACGTTCTGTACATGTAATAGAATGGTATGATGTTCTTACATGACATTATCACATGACAAATGTGCCCATAATATGTAGTAATATCATGTTTGTCTAAAATTATTATGTAATTTAACAAGATTGTTTCGCATCATGAAAACTTTTTCATTTATTTATGGAAGCTACGAGCGGATGTACAATCTACTCTACTTAGTAATTCAGTAAATGTATTGCTATCCTTATTTCCTTAAAAATCTATGTCGAGGACGATTATATACAATTATATATGAGATTTAAATTCTGTTGATTTACATACATTTAAAAAAAACAGGAACAAATTCTATCATGTAGAACGCAATTTTTTGACGGAAAAACTTGCCGCCCCGTCCTATCATAGATAACGATGTATACCATCTTCAAATTATGCAAGGTTAACCAAATTAACTTGTTAATGAAACACCGTTAAAAAATCTCTGAATCGATTTTTCATTCTATATGTATTTATTACTGTCCTTGACCAATTTTTGAAGAATTCAAACTTAATCTTGCAATCATTCTAAGCTCATTTTTGGTTATTTGTATGTATGTTTTACAAACCTCTGTTAGTATTATCGGAAGATTGCAGGAAGTTGATTAAAAATAATTGTGACTATTATTACATATTAAAAAAATGTTATAAAATAAATTTCTATGACTCTAGTTGGAAAATAAATCAAGTTTAAAAATTTTAAATTAATATTTATGTAGTTTACAGCTTTTAGTTTCAAATCTTTACTTAATTAAAATCTTTACTTAATTAAAAAATTCCATTGTTTATTATTATTTGAGGCCATTGGTCTCACAGTTTAATATAATGATTTGAGTATTACGCATTATAGGATAATAGGACGATAAATTAACTATATTAAAAATTTTATGATATTCTTAATTACACTGACATTTAGTGGTTCATCGATTATCTATGATAGGACGGGGCGGCAAGTTTTTCCGTCAAAAAATTGCGTTCTACATGATAGAATTTGTTCCTGTTTTTTTTAAATGTATGTAAATCAACAGAATTTAAATCTCATATATAATTGTATATAATCGTCCTCGACATAGATTTTTAAGGAAATAAGGATAGCAATACATTTACTGAATTACTAAGTAGAGTAGATTGTACATCCGCTCGTAGCTTCCATAAATAAATGAAAAAGTTTTCATGATGCGAAACAATCTTGTTAAATTACATAATAATTTTAGACAAACATGATATTACTACATATTATGGGCACATTTGTCATGTGATAATGTCATGTAAGAACATCATACCATTCTATTACATGTACAGAACGTGGCAGCAGTCGCAATTATTCAAAGTTTTAATTGTACCCAACTGTACCTTTTCACAGGCTATCCACCTTTTCACATGCTGCAATTTGATTGAGTGTTTATATGAACACATATATTTATAATCCTTCCTGAATTTAATCGGTTATTTATTTATTTGAAAACAATTACTTTTTATAACAAAAAACTTGCCAATTTATTTATTGATATCATAACTTTCTTTTCTTAAAATTAAAATGAGAATTTATGTCAAATCGAAGGTATAGATAATCGAAGGAGAAGTGACACTAAAGAAATGGTAATCTGTCCAACAGACCCTTAACGCGAAGATGGTTACACGTTCATATTTTCATACATGAGAGTTTCGGATTTTTTTGCTTGATGTATAAGCATCATGATTTGAGTGATTGTGATTAACTCATTGAATAGGTAAAAGAAGACATTCATCCTAACATAATTATTTGTTTTCCAACTTGATCTATAAGTATCACATATTCTTCCAGTATTTGTGTTCGATCACTTATTCACAAGAGGAAAGAAGATATATTATTTGTTGATCTGACGATTATAATATCAACACGTCTTAAGAGTATGCAGTAAAGCTACTAGTATTTTGTCTATATAAGTGTTATCAAGATCTTTAATTTCCATAATTAAATAACTGTATAGAATACAGCATTTATAATTTCGACTACATAAGAGTTGTCGAAGTTTGAAAATTAAAGTTGAATTTTAGAGTAAGCTCTAAGAATTTTTATTTTGTCTGTATAAATGTTAATAAAACTTTGGTTTTGTCTGCATAAGTGTTATTAAGAGTTTTTTTTACATTAAGGTTATCAAGAGTTGTAAGATTAATCTTTAATTTTTACATGAAGAAACGACCTTATGCTTGCCAGCCTTTTATCTTGAAAAGGTTTGTTTGGGGGGGGGGGAGAGATTTCACTACTTTTAAAAGGTATATAATATGTAAATTACAAAGAATAGTTAACATCAACTAAATAAGTAATAAATTTAAAATATTAATGTACATTTGCTCATGGATTATTGTATTAATAATAATAATTATTTTTTACACATTATCTGTAGAGTAAATAGTTTTTTTAGATCATTATTATTTACTAAGAGATCTATCTTTTCCACACCACCCTCGAGGTAAATAGAATAGCGCGTTTTTTTCCTTTATTGACACTAAATTTTATGTTAACTTCCATAATGATTTGTTTGGCAAATATACATCAAAGAAATCTGTACGTCTAAAATTATTGCTAATTACTTAACTGATAACTGCTTTCTTGAAAGCATTTGTACGTTACGTATACTATTGTCATGCAGACCATGAGTGATATAGCATTTTAATATTTATACAAGTTTATATCGTATCCTTCACAATTGTTCAATCTATATTATGGAATAATGAAAATAATATTTAGAATAAAAAGAAGTATATGTAAGTTAATTTCCAATATCCCTATGATTCTTTATGATAGATGTATTATCATTTTTAATGCAACCCACCTAATTCGGTAAACGTTTAGAAAACTGTAATCGAATTCAAACTTTATGAAAACCTGTAAAAAATAGTGTCAGTAAAGTTGTGGTATCCCCTGTATGACTTTCACATAAATACTTACACGTTTGACATCATAAATTTAGTGTCAATATTGAATAGTGTCATTTAGCAAACAAGTTATAGTTTATTAAATATATTCTAAATTGAGTTCTATTGAGTTCTATTGAGTTCTATTCTAAATTGAATTGAGTCATTTAGCAAACAAGTTATAGTTTATTAAATATATTCTAAATTTATAGCTTTTAAGGTAAGATGTATTTAAAGCAATCAGCTACTAACGTAGTGTTTATTTATGAACTGCAATATACAGGGTGTCCAAAAAGTATCGAAACACGCCTATAAAGTTTTCAGAGAACATATTTTTGACCTGGGTCAAGGTCATTTCCGTAGTAACTTTTGACGCTCGATCTAATGGTGACCTTGGACTTGACCGTGGACCTTGCCATCAATGTCATTTCAAGGTCACTATGATTTTTTTAAATGGGAACACCCTATTTTGACATCGGCAATCGAAAGAGCGGAAAATTTTACGTTCAGATATGTATTAAGGTCCAAGGTCAAGGTCACCTGTGAAGGTCGTAGCAAGGTCAAAGGCCCTAAAAACCCACTTTATGAACTAAAACTTTTTTTTGTTACATTTAAATGAATTGTGTATTTTGACCATAACCGGGCTTTATTAAGTCCTTCATTGTGCCAAACTGAAATTCGATCCAAAACTCCTACTCCGCGACCCCGAAAACCCCCCTAAATAAATTAAAACTTATTTTTTTGATGCATTGAAAAAAATTATTTATTTGAGCCTTAACCGGGCCTCATGAAGTCCTTTATAGTGCTAAACTAAAAACCAACTCAAAATCCGTACTTAGCGACCCTGAAAAGCCCTTGAACAAATTAAGACTCATTTTTTGTTACATTTAAATAAATTGTTTATTTGGGCGTTAACCAGTCTTCATTAAGTTTTTAATAATACCCAATCTAAATGTGAACTCTTAATTAGTTCTCAGCGACCCCATAATCGTTTGAATAAACAGAAACATACATATTTTATGGTAATGTTCAAAAAGTTTTAAAACTTAACGCCAACGTTGCAGTACTGAACCAGACCTCTAGATGGCTACATTCGGTAAATCGCGATCTCACACTAAAAAAAGCACCTTAAAAACATAAGTTACCAAGCAAATTATATTGCCCACTTATTTTAAAACTACAAATGTTTACCTCGAAATCTTAAATAAGTATAGTGGTTGTAAAATCTATTTCTTTAAATTGATATTTAAGTATTCATAGTTTGATCAACAATAAAATCTGTTCATACCTAATTGAAAATGCAACATCTTACGAAAAGAGAAAGGATTACACTTCTCATGATGAGAGGCTGGGGTGCCGCAGTGCAACCTTACCGCACAGTGATTAATCTTTTTAATGAGACTTTTAGAGCTGATAGAACTGGGATTGTCATTTCAACTGCAAGGAACCTTGTTACAAAGTTTGAACAAACCGGCACAATCGACGATAGGCCAAAATCAGGAAAAACAAAGTCAGCAACAAACGATGATACTTCCCTGGATGTTTTGTTATCATTCATTGAGGATCCACATAGTTCCACCCGTAGAATTTCACAACAGCACAATATAAGTAAGTCATCTGTTCATAACATACTAAAATATGCTAACTTTCATCCATTCAAAGTCACACTGATTCACAAACTTAATGAAGATGACTTTGATCGTCGCGTTGAATTTTGTGATGACATGATGACACGTATAGTGCAAAATCCTAACTTCCCATCAAATATTGTTTTTTCAGATGAGGCGACATTTCAACTTGACGGAACCTGCAATAGACACAATTGTAGATATTGGGCAGAAACAAACCCACATTGGGCACGAGAAGATAAATCACAATACCCAGAAAAATTAAACGTATGGGCAGGCATATTCAATAACAGAATCGTAGGTCCGTTTTTTATTGATGGCAACTTAAATGCTGAAAACTATGAAGAAATGCTATGCAATCAAATCGTGCCTGCGATAAGAAGAATAGCAGGAGACAACTTTATGAACACATGGTTCCAACAAGACGGCGCACCAGCTCATTATGCACGTGATGTTCGCAATCTTTTAGATGCAGTGTTTGTTAATCGGTGGATAGGACGAAGGGGCACAATTGAATGGCCAGCCAGATCACCTGATTTGACACCTCTTGATTATTTTTACTGGGGCTATTTAAAAGATCGAGTATACAAAACAAAGCCCACAAATTTAGTCGAGCTACGAGAGAGGATTGAATTAGAATCAGCAAATATTAGTCCTGAAGCGATAGAAAATGTTGTTAATGCTTTTTACCATCGATTAGCTTACTGTCAAGAAGTGAATGGTCAACAATTCGAGCATTTACGCTAAATATTTAAAGTGAGAGGCAAGGGGACTCACGTAAAACAAGCACCCCATCGTGAGAGGCAAGGGGACTTACGTAAAACAAGCACCCCATCGTGAGAGGCAAGGGGACTCACGTTAATCAAGCACCCCGAAGGGAACATTATCCTATTACGTCCACGTCGTTGTTCCTGGGTAACGCTAAACATAGGTCATCTACCTTTCTTCTGACTGCTAATTCTGCAAGAATTCCCCTCAAATACAATTTGACCTTGCTACGACCTTCACAGGTGACCTTGACCTTGGACCTTAATACATATCTGAACGTAAAATTTTCCGCTCTTTCGTTTGCCGATGTCAAAATAGGGTGTTCCCATTTAAACAAATCATAGTGACTTTGAAATGACCTTGATGGCAAGGTCCAAGGTCAAATCCAAGGTCACCATTAGATCGACCGTCAAAAGTTACTACGGAAATGACCTTGACCCAGGTCAAAAATATGTTCTCTGAAAACTTTTTAGGCGTGTTTCGATACTTTTTGGACACCCTGTATACACTAGAGTGACCTAACCAGGCATGGCCAAAAAATTCCATTCCGTTATGATCTGTTGAATGTATATAGATAATATAAATTGTCAAGCCAGTCACTTAGAGGGATAATCTAAGAATTTTCCAGTTGATACGGCTCAGCAGTTTTGAATTATTGAATTTTGAAATTTCTAATCTCTGATTATCTCAATACTGCTAAACTATACCATCTTCAAAATTCTTATACTATCCCTCTAAGTAGTGGGCTTGAAAACTTGTATGATCTTTTTACCTTTTAGGAAAAGAGACGCTCAACCCAGATTCTGGAATTTGCCTGAACTCTGGGCATTCTGAAAATTAAAAATAACTATTTTTGAATTGAGCAAATCAATCAGAGGGATAGCATATGAAATTTAAAGTTAATCGTCTAGACCAATTTTTAGCTCTTCGATTTTGAATGCCTTATATGATTATTATTTTGAAATTGGTCTATATGGTAAACTTCAAATTTCTCATGATATCCCTCTGATTGGTATGTTTAACGAAAACTTAGTTATTTTTAATTTTCAGAGTGACCAAAATGCTTCTGAGTGATTCTACGTATAAACCTTTTAAGCCTTAAAAACAAGTGTTCAGCTTGATCGATCATCAATATCGAAGACACAAACATTTGAAAAGATAGCTTAACTCATTATAAAAGAACCTGTAAAAGTCCCAGAATATCACAGGTCTTGGTTTCTCTGTGAGAAATAAATATAACAGCTCATTTATTAAAAAGCACAAGTTTATTAAAAATGACTTGTTAAAAAAATGTAGGTAAAACAGTGAAATATTAGCGTAATCCAGAGAAATTTTGTTGCACGACATTATAAAAATACTATAGAATATCCCTATACATTCAGTTTTAACATTTATAATAATTAAAATAAACTAATCAAGATTTTATACTTTGAAAAGCGCACCCGGGTGCCATATACTCCATATGTAATAGTTTCAAGGTTATTTGACTTATATAAAAGTCTATAAACCATTAATTATAATCAATACATCCATGCTCATTAATCATTTTTATTTAGTTTCATTTAAAAATAAATTTTAAAAAATATTTTTGAAGACAGAGCAAATTAAGCTCTAGCAGAAGGAACTATCTTTCCATCTCTCTCTAATAAATGCATAAATGTACCAAAATTAGACTTTGGAACAATTTAAAAAATTTTTAGGAAATATTGACGGTAATTTAAAAACAAAATAAAACACTTTCTCTAGCTATTCATAAGAATCCCTTTCGACGAACAGCCTGAGAGTCTACCTCCCAGGAGACGATAGGAAAAGTTATAAACTATTCATATACACTTAAACAACTTAGAAACTTTCATGCATGAGCGATGCATATTCTTGACACTTCACTAGCTTCTCACAATAGAAAATAATTTTTTCCTTATATAAACTGAATATTCTCTGAACCAAGAAAATAAAACACTTTTACTATCTATTCATAAGAATTCTTTTTGACGTACAGCCTCAGAGTCTATCTCCCAGGAGACGTTAGGAAAAGTTAACATAAGCACTTCCACAATTGTAGAAACTTTCTTGCGTGGAAGATTGAATATAATCGTAACACTCAACCAACTTGTCACATCACAAGAAAATTATATAAACAGGAAATTCTGTATAAATTTTCTTTGATTCTTGAACCATAAAAATAAAAGACTTTCACTAGCTTCTCATCAGGATCCCTTTCGACGAATAGCCTGAGAGTCTACCTCCCAGGAGACGATAGGAAAAGTTATGAATTATTCAATTATTCATATACACTTAAACAACTTAGAAACTTTCATGCATGAGCGATGCATATTCTTGACACTTCACTAGCTTCTCACAATACAAGACAATTTTTTCCTTATATAAACTGAATATTCTCTGAACCAAGAAAATAAAACACTTTTACTATCTATTCATAAGAATTCTTTTCGACGTACAGCCTCAGAGTCTATCTCCCAGGAGACGATAGGAAAAGTTAACATAAGCATTTCCACAATTGTAGAAACTTTCTTGCGTGGAGGATTGAATATAATCGTAACAATCAACCAACTTATCACATCACAAGAAAATTATATTTTCTTTGATTCTTGGACGATGAAAATACAACACTTTCACTAGCTTCTCATCAGGATCCCTTTCGAGGAATAGCCTGAGAGTCTACCTCCCAGGAGACGATGGAAAAAATTACACATCCACTTCAAGAATGTAGAAACTTGCTTGAAAGGTGAACCCAGGAGACGATAGAAAAAGTTACATATTCACTTCAACAACGTAAACTTTCTTGAAAGATGAATCATTAAATACTTTACACTTCACTAGCTTGTCACATCACAAGAAAATGCATCCTGATAGTTGTATGCCTTTCAATCCAATAAAACCTGAAAAATAAAAGAGAACATTTTAACAAAGAATCAGTTCACAAAATCTTTCATTATATTATGTAAGATTTATAAAAAAAGTAAAACTAAATACTTATCTAATTCTAGCCTATTAGTCATGTCTTAATTAATATCCGTATTGTTTTCAAAATAATAAATCACTTCACTAGTTATTTATTGTAACATCATAAAACATATCAAGTATATATATTCTTTAACACTACATGTGTATTGTTTAAAAATAAAATCTTAAATTATTAAAATGTAAATACACTTAGTGTCTGCTTGTCTGCACACATAAACTGTATATGCAATTACAAATACTTGATTCCGATTGCTGGTCTAAACTTAATTGATATGCCAGCTATTTACTAGTCTGGTAATAAATAGAATCAGTGAGGCCGATAGAATATTTCAATATATTCACACACAGAAATCTTTTTGTTTTGCAATATCTTACTTAATGACTCTAATTATATTGCGATAAGAAATTATGCAAAAATAAAAAACTTACGCTTACTCTATTCCAATTGCTGGTCTAAATTTAATAGATATGCCAGCTATTTTCCTAGTTTGTTAATAAACACAAACAATGAGGCTGATAAAAACAGGAACTTTTTTGTTTTCCAGTATTTGCTCCAAGCATATAACCTCACATGAACCAATATGGTAAATAATAACTTATAAAAATCTGAAAAAATAAAAAAACATTTAAACAAAGAATAAGTTCATAAAATTCTATATATATATATAATATATTTAAATGTGATATAAAACTAATACTTATCTGATTGTGTTCTCGTAATTCATTTTTTCCATAACCGTTTAAAAACAAAAATATTAATTATATTTGACACTTTTTTAAAATCTATATTTATGTTATTATTTAACAATATTTAGCAATATATATATATATACAGAATATATATTCAGTATACGTTATTTTTCCGCAGTCGTCTGCGGAAAAATAACGTATACTGAAGTATATCTATATAGCCCAGAATGACGTAGATACTACGTCACCGGATATCCGTCGAATAATTGTTCTCCCGTGAGGAGAATTGAGGAGTCCGAACTTTCACTTTACAATATCATTCGATAGAAGCAATTTCACAAAATATGGCCCTGATGTGATTTTATTACTTTCGTCGCAAGCTTTCATTTAAGCGCTCGTACGTAAGAAACGAAGCAGTCAATACGAAGAAAACCGTACGTCAAGCTTCCAACAGGGCAAGTTCAAAGTATAATAGGGTCTGGCTAGCGCCCGACGGCGGCGTACGCACTAAAGTACCTTATACTTGCCATCGTGGCGCTACCGCGCCCCTTGATGGAAAAACGTGTACTTTTTCCAGAAAATTTAACAATGCATTTGTTATATATATGGTTGTGTGAATGATTTAAATTTAGGATTGCGAGAGCGAGTAAAATAATTACACCAATACTTGTAAAAAAATTAAAAAATGTCTTAAATTAATATTTTGAATAAATGTACTTTTAGATACATCATGAATTAAGATTTTTTCATTATTTTACCACACCTATTCATACACTATTTCTTTTTAATATTTTCTGCCTAACAATATTTTATACATACAATGGTTCATTTTCATATAATTTCGTTTTTAAAATCATAGATGGCAGTAGAATAACGCTTCTCAAAGATGTGAGGTGTACTGCGCATGACAGTAACAGTTATGGATACACGACAGAAACATCCATTCACATCTATGCTATGTGGTCCTACCGGATGCGGTAAAACAGTGTGTGTAAAAAAATTCTTGAGAGATATTCAACGCATGTGTGATACCCCAATCGAACGTATCATTATCTACTACGCAGAGTGTCAACCCAGCTACAAGGATCTTCGGGGGGTAAAAAGTAGAATTTCGAGAAAGTCTGGCTCAAACTAATGATTGAGCTAGCAATTATAGACCAAAGCTAGTCATTATTGATGACTTAAGGGGTTATGACAGTGTTAAAACCTGCAAAAAACGAAAAATTATTAGTGTTGTAAAAAATTAATAGATATATAGGTGCTCTAAAAACTATATTTTTGCTTTCAAATCCAAGTATTATATATCACTTTTATGCATAAATAATATGCATAAAGTGAGTATAACATTTAAAAACAATTAAAGATATTTTCTTACCAAAAATCATGATTTTCATAACTTTGGTTGCTTGCCGCATGTTTCTGATGGAACCGTACCATCAATCCTTATGAATCAAAGTGCCAAATTTTTCTGATGAGTCTGGTCTCAGACTAAGCGGAACAGATTCCTGAAAAACACAAAATTAATATAATTAATTAAACATATATTGACAATATTAATAATTATAGTGAATGTTACATATGTAAATATACGTAACATTCACTTTGAACTTATTTTTGCCCATTCTGCTCCACTCAGTTTGTGACCGTACTCATTAGGAAGGTTTTACACTTTAGTTCATCCGGATTGATGTTACGGTTCCTTCAGAAAGCTGCGGCAAGTACATGAAAAGCATGAAAAAACTAAATTTGAGTAAAAGGCATTTAAAGTTTATAATGTAAATCATACAAATGAACTCAGCTATACTTACAGAAACTATGTGGCATACCTTGATTTGCTTTTGGTACTCAAATATACATGCAATAAAGCATACTTTGTGGTACGCGTACATCATGCTGTGTGATAATAGTATATAGAAGCTGAAAATAAAATAAAAGTTATCGTTACCTATTCATAATCAAGTTATACTATTGATTGCAATTATGTGCAGTACTAACCATTATCAAAAACATTTCAAGTTGTTAGAAAGTACACAAAATAATATACCAGTTAGTCAGAATAATAGGCCCATCTTGCTGTCTTGGACCCGTACACCTAAAAGCAAAAAATAAAGAAACAAAGAAAAAGTTCTTTACGGATAAATTATAACTTATTAGTTTTCAATACTTATCTGAATAATTTTTGTATTCTGCAGAAGCTCTTGCACTTTTACAACACCACTGAGGTTATAAGCATTGTTACAGCAGCTAGCAGACTAACTGCACTGATCTAGTGTCTTGGATGAAAAACAGCTGTTTGGCTGTTTTCTGCTGCTTTACAGAAAATTCTACTATACCGATCAAACAGTAATCTTCATTCTTGACCGGACGCTGTGAGGTACAACCTGTTCGAGTGGAAAATTCAAATTTGTTGAATGCCTTTACTTTAGCGCATTGAGTTTATTAACATAAAATCACACATAGAAAAATTAATTTTACGGATTTTATTTATTTTACGGAAATAATTTCATAACTCTTGAGAAAAAAACGGTTTGTAAAACGGTTTTTAGGTCGTATTTTCAGTGAGATTTCTCATGAAATAACTCTGTAAAATGTGTGGTAGAACAATCCTTTTCACAAGTTTGGCTAATTAAAATATTTAAATATCACGATTTTTCAAAAATTTACTTGGAACAGATTTATCAGTTTTTTGTCGATATTTTCAAGGCAAATTTTTTTAGCAAAAAAAAGCTTTCAGGACCATATTCTACGGACTATTAACTGTGAAAAAAGTGAATAAAAAAAAAATTAATATTTTCAAAATTTTAACACTGTCATAACCCCTTAATGCGCGAATCGTCCTCGAGTGGTAGTATAGTTGACATTTTCTCAAAGGCGTCTCATCATCATTCGCTCTCAGTAATATTCATTACACAAAACGTGTTTCATCAGGGTAGAGGTCAACGTGACATATCCTTAAACGCGCAGTACATTGTTGTGTTTCCAAATTTACGCGATAGATCGCAAATACAGCATTTATCACGGCAATTGTGTCCAGAGGATCCGAAATTTTTGCAAGACGCATATTGTCATGCTACTTGGAAACCTTGTGGCTATCTTTTACTCAATTTAAAACAAAATACACCTGACAACTGTAGATTCCAGACTTGTATCTTTCCGGACGACGAGTTACATTACGTCTATGTGTCCCGAAATAAAAAGATAAAAGGTGGTGATACGTCGAGTCTTCTTCCAGTCGTATTCCTGTGATGGCTAAGCAATCAAAGAGATGTGTTTTTGCCCAAAAGGAAGCTATAATTTGAAAGACTCTGTATCATTTAAATAATAAACAACGAAAAGCACTTATTCAATTTGCTAACTAAAAATTCGTACGTTATATTTGTGAGTTTGCGTTGAATATTTTGATTGGTAATGTGCCCCATGAAAACATTCAAAAGTTACGATTACGACGACATGCAAAGATTTTACAAAAACTGGCTGAACCATCTGTTAATTTATCCAAAAACAAACAAATTATTATGCAATGTGGTGGCTTTTTGCCAGCATTATTAGCACCTATCATTGGTACATTGCTAGCTAGCATTACAAGGAAGTAAATATGGAACACGCCAGGAAAATGGTGCTTGTACCTCACGAGAATGTTGAACGTCTTCAGAATGTGCTTGCAAAAGACGGTACTGATTATGGTGCTTCTATATTAAAGACTGTTCAAACACCTGGAACTGTCATGCGTAGACTAGATGCTGAAATGAGTAATATATTTAATTCAACTACTTGTACAAACGATCAAGAAGAATGGTCAAATATCGTAATCTACTCCAACGATATCTCCATTTTAAGGCGGCTGTTGATAATCACGAAACGGTAAAAAGGAGAAAGATGATGATGGTGAAGGTATGAAAAATGAAAGCAAGTCTAATACTGATTACGAATATGACAACGAAATACATCGTGTCAAGGAGGAAGATCGGATTGATGCGAGCATCGTTGAAAGTGTACCTGTAAAGTTGCGAGCTAAAGTTGGACAGGGGCTACGAAAATTAGGAGTAAGCGGTAAGATTGGTTGGGATGCAAATGGCGTAGTGACAATAGGAGGAGTTCGCTTAGGTGAAGCTAAGATGATTGATTTAATAAATGATGCTATGAGGAAAAGACAAGGAACCCCGCCTCGCGGTCACGAACAATCTGCTTCGACTCTTCATGAATCATTTATATCTCGTGAATACATCGGGAATGAGCGTGTCTGGAAAAATATGATTGTTAACACAAATAAACGTGTCTGGATCAGTATAGTTGGAATCACCCCAAAAGGTAGTATAGTTAATACTGCTATACCTTTTCAAAATTCTACATCAGATGGCTCTCTGGTAAAGGATTTCAAACTCCACGTCATGAGATTCCAAGTATCAGCGGTATAAACAACTCTCGAAATGACGTCAGTGGTGTTTCAGACACTGGTGGTGAGAGTGACGTAAGTATAAGACCAGGTGATCAAATTACTAATAAAAAAAAGGAAGAGAAAAGTAGTTGTAAGCAATTTTGAAATCACAGCATGGAGACTATTGAGTGGAAACCAAAGCAAAACACCCGAGTCCTCGGCCTAGAAAAGAAAGAAAAACAAGAAGAAGCAAAAAATAGCATATTAGTTAGGAAACGTACTACCTTTTGAGCTATATGTTCCTAAGTACAAATTTTTCGGACCCGGTACAAAACTCGCTGAACGTATTGAGCGTGGGGAAGTTAATATTAAACCTTTGGATATAGCATGCCGTCAACACGACATAGCCTATAGTGATAAAAATTGTGATCGACGCAAAGCTGATCATGTATTAACCGAATATGCATTCAAACGAATGCTCGCTGATAAAACACCTGCAGATGAACGAACAGTGGCAATGATGACAGCTTGCTGTATGCTAAGCAAGATAACTTTTGAAAAATTATTTTCACGGATCCAGAAAGCATTGCAAAAAAAGAAGAAAAGAGGAGTTAACAAAACGGTAAAGACTCAAAATATGAAACAGGACAAAGAGGTATAGGAAGAAAATAAATTATTGAAGCCGTTGAAACAGGTTACGAAGAAAAGTAAGAAAAATATGTAAAAAGATGAAACGTATAGGTGCAAAATTTGAAAAAATTTATTATTCACCATCACACCCGGCATAACATACTGCTATCGATAAAATTTTTTAGGCTATGCGTAAAAAGAAACAGAATAAAAGTAAAAAATGTAGTCGAGAAAGTGTTGTAAAGTGGCTCGAGAGTCAAGACGCATATAACCAGCACCGCCTCGTTAGACACCGATTCCCAAGTGGCTATAATGTACGAAATTTAGATGATTTATGGGAGGCTGATCTGATGGATTTGAGATCCTGAAAAACTTACAATGACGGATACAGTTACCTTCTCATTATTATTGATGTGATCAGTAAATATAGCTGGGCAGAACCGATTAAGGAAAAAACTTCAAAAAATGTTTCCAAACTTCAAACGGACAAGGGTAAAGAATTTGTAGGCCGTGAAACTCAGATAGTTTTACACGATAATGGTATCACACACAGAGTAGCCTGTAGTCCTGATCAAAAGCAGGTATAGCCCAAAGACTAATACGCACCATTAAGGGGTTATGACAGTGTTAAAATTTTGAAAATGTCCATTTTTTTCTTCACTTTTTTCACAGTTTATAGTCCGTAGAATATGGTTCTGAAAACCGTTTTTTGCTGAGAAAATTTGCCTCGAAGATATCGGCAAAAAACTGATAAATCTGTTTCAAGTAAATTTTTGAAAAATCATGATTTTTAAATATTTTAATTAGGCCAAACTTGTGGAAAGGATTGTTTTACCACACTTTTTAAAGAGTAATTTCATGAGAAATCTTATTGAAAACACGACTTAAAAATCGTTTTACAAACCGTTTTTTTCTCAAGATTTATTAATTTATTTCTTTAAAATATAATAAAATCTGTAAAATTAATTTTTCTATGAGTGATTTTGTTACTAAATTCAATGTGTTAAAGTAAAGGCGTTCAACAAATTTGAATTTGCCACTCGAACAAGTTGTGCCTCACAGCGTCCGGTTGAAAATGAAGATTACTGTTTGATCGGTATAGTAGAATTTTCTGTAAAGCAGCAGAAAGCAGCCAAACAGCTGTTTTTCATCCAAGACACTAGATCAGTGCAGTTAGTCTGCTAGCTGCTGTAACAATGCTTATAACCTCAGTGGTGTTGCAAAAGTGCAAGAGCTTGTGCAGAGTACAAAAATTATTCAATTAAGTATTGGAAATTAATTAGTAATAATTGTGTCCATAATGAGCTTTTTCTTTATTAGTTTATTTTTTGCTTTTAGGTATACGGGTACAAGCCAGCAAGACGGGAATTGATATTAACTATCTGGATTATTGTTTTGCATGATTTTCAACAACTTGAAGTGTATTTAATAATTGTATGTATTGCATGTAACTGTAATTCATAAGCTTAACTTGATTATGCGTAGGTAACGAAAAATTTTATATTATTTTCAGCTTCTAAATACTATTATCACACAGTATGATATGCGCGTACCACCAAATATACTTTATTGTATATATATTTGAGTACTAAAAGCAAATCAAGGTATGACAGATAGTTTCTTTAAGTATAGCTGAGTTCATTTGTATGATTTACATTATAAACTTTAAATGCCTTTTACTCAAATTTAGTTTTTTCATGCTTTTTGTGTACTTGCCGCAGCTTTCTGAAGGAATGGTACCATCAATCCTGATGAACCAAATTAAAAAACCTTCCTTAGGAGTATGGTCACAATCTGAGCGGATCAGAATTGGCAAAGATAAGTTCAAAGTGAATGTTACGTATGTTTACATATGTAACATTCACCATAATTATTAATGTTGTGAATATATGTTTAATTAATTATATTAATTTTGTGTTTTTCAGGAATCTGTTCCGCTTAGTCTGAGACCAGACTCATCAGAAAAATTTGGCACTTTGATTCATAAGGATTGATGGTACGGTTCCATCAGAAACATGCGGCAAGCAACCAAAGTTATGAAAATCATGATTTTTGGTAAGAAAATATCTTTAATTGTTTTTAAATGTTATACTCACTTTATGCATATTATTTATGCATAAAAGTGATATATAATACTTGGATTTCAAATGAAAAATATAGTTTTTAGAGCACCTACATATATTTATTTTTTACAGTACTAATAATTTTTTTTTTCAGGTTTTAACCCTGTCATAACCCCTTAAGCAGTTATTTGCAGTTTCCCGCCATCTTGTGGTAATTGAAGTTTTTGGTTGTCCAAAGAGGAATTTTCTTTTGGAATCTTGAGAGCGAAGAATATTGGAGGATTTTTCATGTATAGTCAGAGAGGAACTTGGTGAGAAGTTTGCGAATATTATTATTGATATTTGATTGATAGAGGGATAATTTGGAGTGAAGAGGAATACGTACCGCGGAATATAGTGGACACTTTCGCTCGTTTCAGCGGACGGCAGTTTACCCTTTTGTATTTGATCTAGAGTAGAATCAATCGTAGTGGAAAATTCGCGGCCCTTCCTTAGCAATCACCGGTCATTCCTGGATTTACTTATATGGCCGTTGGCCCATGCTGTTATTTAAACTCAGGTCATTGTTGGAGAATTTGTCGTGTATTTAGATACCATAATATATTTTTTTAATATTAATTATTGATGTTTGATATTTGTTTCACCTAATTGCCACCATTATTCCGCTTTCCACCACTTGCAGGAACATTACGAGCCGGAGAAAAGGAGTCAACCGCGCAAAATGAATACTTTGTACATTAGCGGGAATTCTCGTGCGGGCGAGCTAAATTCCATGTTACAAGTTATACGCCGAGAATTGTGAAAAAATATGTTAATTTAATTGATGATAGAGTACTTGCTATATTCAAGGTAAATGTTGATAATTATTGTAAAAATTATCATCAATACCCTTCAGAGCTTGAAAAAATTGAAATTGAAAATTTGTTGTATGAACTTGCTATGTTACATATGTACAACTTAATAAATATGTTCAATAAAAGGTTGGAAAATTAATCAAACTGTGTCTTTTATTCACCTGTGAATCCATAATCCACCTCTATTTCACATTCATAATCGTTATTACGTAAAAAAGTAAAATAAAAAAGTAATGAAAGATATTTATTTACAAGAAAAATTATTTCTCATTTCTCAAAATTATTTCTGATTCCCCCCTCCCTCCCCCTTCCCGCTACTAAACACCACTCCCACCTATGGGTCTCCCTCCTTCCCCCCAATTACACGGTGTGCATACCCCCTTCCGGGCTATGACGCGTCAATGCAAATTCCCTCACCGATCTGGGTGCGGTGGTGGGGGTTTGTTTTGACGTGCCATAGTTCGGGGTATACTACTTATATGGCATGCCTTAACAGAAGGATTAATATCAAGTAAGTATTTATATTGACAGGATGCCATTTCATTGCCTCCTCTTTGCTACAGCTTCGTGCCACATGTAACAATTTGTTATATCTGTATCAGAATTAATTGTTAAATTAAATAGCCATAATGCGCGTTTGTAAAATGCAACGAAAGTAATTAAAAATGGAGATGGCAGACATTGCTGTAAATCAAATATTAACAAAACACTCAAGCCATCTAAGTTTTCTACAAACTTTTTGTCTTCTTTTGTGTTTTGTACCTACGTTTAGAATATTTATGGCGTATTTCCTTTTCTTCTATAATTTTTTCTTGAATAAAATCATCAATTTCAAATTTTATTTTTTCTGCAAATTCATCATTCACATTTGTGATCCGTATCGAATTGCGGATTTTAAATTTTTAGTTCCAAACACTTCACTATATATTTTTAAACTTAGTGGGTTCCTAGTCTCTTCTGCGTAAAGTTTGTACATAGTAACAAAATTTTGACCTGATGCTACATATTATTTTACGGTGTACCGTCTTGAATAATGACTTTCGTAGTCTGGAAAACGTTCAGTATGATTTTCAGTTTCTTGAATTTTTTCAGGTGAACTTTTATTCACAGGTACTATTTTCCCTCTTTTATTATTTGCGGATAGTTTATGCATTTATGTCCAGCACTCGTCAATAACATTTTTTACAAAAGATTCCGTTTCATCCAGTGTACGGAAAAAGTATCTTGTAGTCTCTTGTATTATCTGACTTTCATCAGCCGAGCTGTCTGAAAATATGTTGATGATGATTTATAAAAAATAATTCTTTATTTACTTCTGTGGAGCATATATTAATATACTTAAAGCTGGCACTATATTGAAACTTACCATTTTCTTTTTCAGACAATGAAACTTCGCTTAAATTTTGAGACAAATTTTCTATCACATTGTGAAATGATATTTTAGATTCATTTCTGTAAGCTGGCTTAGAATTATGAAGGGCGATTTCGACAAAAAAAAGATTTTAGACATAAATTACTTGTATAAAGTTTCATTAAATATTTTTAAAGTACTTACTATTACTCACCTTGTGTATTAGATGCAGACCTTAATTCTAATTTGTACTCTTTGAGTAAATCCATATTTCTTTTATAGGAGCGTACAAACTAGAAATCTTCACAAGTCAGATTACGAACTGAGATAGCATCAGAGCACGGAGGAAGAAAGATTTTTCTTTTTGCTTAAAGAATTATCGGCTACTTACAAACCATGTACACTATGAAGAAAAACATCAGAATCAGAACACTGAAGCCGTTAGATTGAAAAGATTATTGCAGCTGCGGCGGCTGCACGGAGGAATAGTGTAGCACAGGTTTTGAGAGTACAGTGGCGCCATAGCTTTATAGTTGGGGTTGGGGTGGCAAAAATGAGTACTCATCTCTTTAGAATGATACTTCGGTAAGTTAGGTAAGCCGTAGATAATTCACTCTTATATCCGAGCTCTTATACTGTAAATTCTGACGAGAATCAAAATTTACATTAATATATATTTAAAATAAGACTGAACTAATGACAGCTATGCTTTTACTTACGTAGTAGTACTGTAACGGTCGGGTTACCGTTCTCCAGAGTAATCGGCCGTGTACAACCGGGATCCAAAGGACCGCGTTTACTAATATAATTGTTCGTTCTCGGGCGTGCTGAAGGCACAGCTCGGCCGACTCAAGTTGCGTGCGTAACGATGCAGTCACGCGGAGGCGGCAGGGACTGGGATTCGCATAAAGTAAAACGTGAGACAGAGAACTTAGATAAAAGAAGAAAGGTAAATATATTATGAAAATAGTGTGTACAACGCTCGTTCGTACGAGCAATGGTGCGCCACCGCACACTACGCGAGGACGAGAGAGAGAGACGGGCAAGATCGCCCGGACGCCGAGAGAGAGTACGAACAGGTACTTACAGTACGCACGACGGTGCCGGGGGGTCGCAAGGTCCGCTTGGCGCTCGCTCGTTCGGGGCTCCGCTGGTCGGTCCGCACGCTGGATACAGCTCGAGGTCGGACGGCAAGGGGCCGGGCGCAGGTCGCACGCGTACGCTACTATTAGGTTAAGACCGGCGTAGGTTCGCGGGTTGTGCTCGCAAGCTACTTCGGTAGGCGAAAGCTCTCGCAATACTGAATACACGGAGCGCGACGCGGTAGGATGCTACTGTCCGTGTCACGCCGTTGTCATATTTTGGCAGCGCGTGATTGATGGACCGGCAACGCTGTAGACTGACCGACGCGTTCTCTCTCTATGCATGCTACTAGTACTCTCTCTCTCTCTCTTTCTCTCTTTCTCTCGATGTATTAGTGTCCGCTGGTGGGCGCTAGAATACAGAGATTTTATTAGTACATGTTTATATAGTATGCGCCCGGAGAGGCGATAACGTGCATCTAATGCAACCGTTATAGTACATATAATTGCAGTTTATCGAATGTTCCCACAGAATTACTTAACTTTAATGATTGATTAAGCTTGTACGAAGAGAAAGATACCATTTGCAAGTTTAATTAGGCGGTTGTATCGGTGCTAGATATGTAGTCAAATGAGCCAATACTCAGATCTTATCCCTTTGATTTCGATTTTATGCATTGTTCCAAACATTGAAATCGTTATTTCTCAAAAACACGAAAAAGTCACTTAAGTGGTTTTTCCGGTAAGCCACAGATATGATCTTTGAATAACATTCTGACATTACTTTTTATACTGAGGAAGGATCTGCTACTCATCTTTGAAATTCAGTTATGGAAATCGGAGTTAGCTACAATGTTTTTACCAGGCGGTTCTAAAATTTAATAATATTTATGCAACATTACAATTTCTGGAACATCTTGGCATGTAACATTGAGGTAATATTTCCACAAGATGTCGTGCTATTCGGGTATATGCACAGTTTATGTTCACATATTTTCCGTCTGCTTTAACTGGCTTTGATCGCTCTGTCCTTTTTCAACGCGTTGATATTAAGCTCCAATAACAGATGCCGTGCAGGGAGAGGGGCAACATTTGAATTTCGAATGTTCCTACTCTGATGTGTGTTATAGAAGAAAACTAGAAAAGCAATATTAAATAGTTACAACATGCATGACTTTTAACGTATTATTTCAGTCTTTATAATAAATGCTTTATCCAAACCATTCAGAAGATAATTATATGTATCTTAAAACAATCAAAAAATATTATCTTTATGGGATTAATAGAAATCTAATTATGGCTGAATTTGTATAATTGAAAATAAGTATTATATTAATGATATTGAAAAAAATTGTAATATCGCGAAAAAACAATTTTTTTTACGTTATAAGTAGCGCGCCCCTTAAAACTATCACTCTTCTTCTTTGAATTGTTGTCAAATACTAAATTTGAAGGAGTGAAATATTCGAAGATAAAGCTAGTATTCCTAGAAAAACAAACAAATTCATATACATCCGAAATATACATCGGAGTGGCTTTTGGTAAGTTAAAGTCAAGAAAAAATGATTTACCATAGAAGTAATACGAATTAAAATTTAAATGTGTTTTTAAAGAATTTGTTAGATATCTGAATTATTACTGATGTTTCGATTTCTTATTTAAGGCCTCATCGAGACTCACAGAGAGGGCAAGATCGCTAGTTTGATTGGAATCGAGGGGGGACATTCTCTTGGAAACTCTCTTGGTGTTCTAAGAACTTTTTATGGCCTTGGTGCTCGCTACCTTACACTTACCCACGCCTGCGATACTTCATGGTAAGTAAAAATGCAATTTTATCGGATTTATATGCATATTTGCTCGGTTATAATGAGACATTTTTGGAGTGAAAACAAGTAAATATTGTAACGGGGCCAATTGGCTTTGCACGACGACCACGGACTGTCATCTGTCACCGAGCATGCCTGACTCCTCGGCGACTATGCTATACTTGGTAGCACAGCCAATGTATTGAATACGACCACGGCCGTATATTGAAAATTAAAATTGCAAGTACAATTTGTTCGCATAGAAAGGTCGTTACTCACGACAGCGGAGAGATTTACGAATTCTACTTTGACAAAGAAGAATCGAGTATCTCGTGGCAGAAAATACTCGATTATCAGCGACTTTGTCAAAACGACGAGGTACACTGAGAATACAATTTACGCTGTTGCAAGGAGTTGTGTCGTCTCACTCACACTCCTTGTGACATCAACGCTTGATCAGGCTTGCTTGAACTTTACTATTAACCTGCGAGAAGAAGACGCTCCTTCTTTCGCTTCAGTTGTAGTCGGCTAGGATCTCAAAACTCAGCTCCCCGTTGACTATCGGTGAACCACGGGTACCCTGGCGGTAACTAGTCCACGACGTTAACGAACATGATTAGGTCTATGCGCCGGCACGGGTAAGCTGTACCTGACCATATTTCGCGTGCGTGCCTAATTCCCATACTCTTCCCCGTGCATCTCTCGATTCTACACAGCAGCGATGCCTGCTATGTCGTACGCATCGTGCGACCAAACGCACGCGCGATATTCAAACATCGCCTCCTAACCTCTCGTTACAATATTTATCGACTTTTTGATTCAAATTTTGTTATTTATGTAATTTAAAATCAAAACAGAATTTATCATATAAAATTGTAATATATTATTCTTAAAATATTTAGAATTTATAATAAAAACGACAACCTTTGCAAGCCTTATTAAAAGGATTAGGGCGGGTTTTTTGCCGTAGAAAGTTGAAAAAGGATCTTCAAAGGGCTTCTGAATGGTCCAGGTTTATGACGAATCTAATCACCGAATGAAAAAACGTTTACTTGACTCAACCTATTTATTTCAAAAAGATTTTAATTTCAAACTACGTTTCAGGCTAGAAAATACATATTTATTAAAGGTTTTTCAAAAAAACGGATTCTCCATATGCTGAATTAACTTGTGTGAAAGTTCTAGCCAAAACAAATAGTATTAACTGCCTGAAACATACGTTCTAAAAATGAGAATTTCAAAAAATTTAACATTGTGTAACGTGGCAGCGTTTTCCGAAAAGTTTTATTTTCTCTCCCATTCTTTCTCTCTCAATCTCTCAAATTTGCACAACTCGTCTCAAAGCAATTAGAGCAAATTTACACAGCTGCTCCGCTATGCTATAGCAGCTAATGTTTCCCAGAATACAATAACAAACCGATAGCCACAACATGTAATATGTACAGTAGGCTGCCAACTTTTACACGCTGTCTAAAAAAGTGCCAATAAGGTCGACTCTATCGATGGACAGGCTCATGACGAGTACAATCGATTTTGAATTTTTGAAATCGATCAATATTTAAGGGTAGCTACGCGACTGCAAAGTTCCGTGACCTAGTATAGCGACGTGACTGAAACAAGTGATGAGCAGGAGAATGGAACAATACGCATCATAATATCAGTCATAAACATCCCTCCGAGCCGATCTCTCCGGTAGGGTCAGGAACTTGAAATCTCCGGCATTAGGACTTTCTCCCTGGATGCTTGCCAGATTCTCCGAACCCTGAAAAACTTTCTATTTCTGTTTTCCTCCGAATTTTCTTCCCAGCATAAAGATGAATTTTCGTATTTTAATAATTTAATATTATAATAAAATTCTGATTTTTACAACAAAGTAATTGAATACACAATAACACATCGCAGAGCAGATTTTAGAAAATATCTTGACAATACTTTATGTTGTTTACATGAAAAAATCTATTTGGTCCGAAATGTAGAATATTTAAAAATAATTGATACGTATTTTTTATTTTGTTAATCAAACGATTATTAACAACGATACAATGCATTGAAAATTTCGTGACGTCACGACGAAAGTTACGGCGTGGGCATCAGTATATCTATATAGGTACGTATTGTGACGTCACGAATTTTTCAATGCGCTATAACATTGTTAAAAATTGTTTGATTGATAAAAGAAAAAATACGTATCGATTATTTTTTAATATTTTACATAACGGACCTAATAGATTTTTTTATATAAGTAACATATTGTGCGACGTAGCAATAATTATTGCTGCGTCGTGATCATTGTTGCACGGCCAGCTGACTTACTCTCAGCGAGTTGACAGCTCCTGGAGCGGAGCCAGCGCTCGGTGGCGCTCGCAGGAGTTGCCTCTGACCGGCCGCGTGCGGAGCGCAGGATGTGAGCTCCCGAGTCCCACCTGCGCGGCGCGTCGGCGCTCGGGAGGGGGCATGGCAGGAAGCGAGCCGGCGGCCGCGCGCACGCGGTTACATGCATGCGGCGGTGTGTAGAGGGGCGAGCGCGAGTGTGAGCGTGAGCGAGAGAGAGGGAGAGAGAGTCGGCGCGAGCGGGAGAAAGAAATTGGCGAGAGTGGGAGTCGAGCGTGTGTGAGATAGAGAGAGAGATAGTGCGCGCTTGAGAAAGAGTGAGAGGGATATAGTGGCGCGAAGTTGACGGCGTTTGGAGCGCTCTGAGTTGACTTTACTTTGACTTGCGGACGTCATGGAGATGTATAGAGGAATATACGGGTTGGGTTAGGAATCTTTGCTGACTCGACATATGTAGTGCTATGGTTTACTTGAGGATGATAGAGGATTTTCAAATATCGCGCGGCTTACAGATTATCTATAGGCGGAGCCACTGGATGGATATCGACATGATTGATTGATTGATCGATATCCATAAAGGGGGCGCGAATTTGCATATTAAAGGAAATAATAGAGGACGTTAATTGATTTTCTGACCGATGATTAAATTGGATTTGGAACAGAGGGCGCTGGGGAAAATCACGGATAGAGGAATAAATTAGTGGTGGTCTATTAATGGCCAATAGGGGATTTTTCTAGGAAAAGGGACCAATGATGTAATTTTGGAGGCCGGGCTTGCGTTTCCGTGAAGAAGGAGGTCGAGTGGGAAAACGCGGCATCCTTCCTCGATCGGAGCGTCGGCCTCGGCCATTCCGTTCCTGGAGCCCTTATAGTATAGTTCTCTTGGTAGTAATTGTTGTTTTTCTTGGGTGGACATTTTGTCAAGGAGTAGTTTTGGAAGGAGTTCAAGGCGCAGAGCGACGGGAAGTTTTTCTTGGAGTTTTGGAGAGATATTATAGAGGATTTTTGGTGAGCATTTCGAGTACCTAATACGGAATATATATAGAGGAAACTTGTAGTCGTAGAGGAACACGCGTGCGGCCGTTAGAGGATTATTTCGCGCGTTTTTCAGTGGATAGCGGTTTTTCCTTTTGTTCCTTTAGAATCGAACGTAGAGGATTTTCGCGGCCCTTTTCAGGTTTTTCGAGCAGCCGTGGATTTAGTAATTTGGCCGCGTGCCCATGATTTATATGTCGAGTCACTATCAATTTGTTTGCCGGATAATAAGTGTACAAGGAAAGTTAGAATATATTTGTGATTATTAACCATTATTTATATTTGTGTAATTCATCAACCTGATTGCCACCACATTCCCGTTTTCTACCATTGCAGGTTTCCACGAGGCTGGGAGAAGAAGTCAGCTGCGCACATTATAAATTATTTTGTGAATAACTGGAATTTCCGTGCGGGCGGGAAATTCCACGTTACAATTGTTATATATGTTGTTGTAATAAACTTTTTTCAAAAATCCAAAATGACTTATACTTAATGTAATCGAAAATTTTTTACTACAAGCATTTTGAAAATATTCTTGAATTTATTAATTTCTTGAGAAAAACAAAAAAGAATGTAGCTGAGAACGACAGCATGTGTTTGTACCATGTGTTGGGCAGTCTGCGGGAAGGAGCTAGGGCTGTTAAAGTATTATAGCAGCTTACCTCTGAAAAAAATTTGACATTTTACCTACTTTTTGGAAGGAAAGCCAAAACTTTGAATCGAATTTTAACCCTGTTCTAAACATTTTTTTGGGGAAATTCTTTTTGGAGTCGTTTCTCCATGTGCTTGAGAAGGCCATGTCAGAATTACAAAACCGTAGAAGCAGTGGAACGTACCTTAAATGAACTCCAAAGATGAGCAGTTTTGGTCGAAATATGCACCGGTTCACTTGCTTAAATATTAACTTATGAATACCAAACTTGACGGTATCCACTGATTTTTGCATGCTGATTCTCATGAGAACAAAATTTTTTTAGAAATGTCCAGAGTTTCAGAGTTATAAGCGCATACGATAGAGTCGATAGAGTCAACCTTATTGGCACTATTTTACACAGCGTGCAAAAGTTGGCAGCTTAATATACAGTTCTCAGACCCTACCGAGGCGCAACGAGGACTAATAAACCAAAACAAATAATTTTTGAGAGCGATAGGCCCCGTGCGGTCTAATCTCGAGACTCAGCACCTGCTAATTGCACCTTGCATTTTATAGACTTACAGGTAGCAAGAATCGCCGCTGAGTCTGGGGGAGATAAGCATTTTTGCCTGCTCACCTCCGAAAAATGCATATGTAGGCGTACATGGAGAGAAATACAAGAAATGCCGACTACACTTATCACTCAAAATATAGCCCTCAATAATTACCCGCACTGTTACTGGAAATATTATGCTTTTAACGGCGTTTACTTCAAGCAAATAATTAAGTTATCTCCAAAAGGTACATACCCTCAATCGCGTACAATATATTTTAGAAATAAGCAATACTCATTCATGTATATATAACTAAAATTACATTAATTATATATATGGGTATGCAATACAATTAATAAGGATCACTATTAATACAAGCCGGAACACATTTTTACACTCAGATATTCCGAAGCATTTCCATACGCACATACACACATGACGAAAAATACAATAATGTAATTACAGCTTAGAAAATTTTCCATAAAATCAAGCGTACCTTGCATATACATTGCTATTTTAGATAAGTACTACTATTATAATCATAAGTATATATTAAGAGGTGCGGTAGCGCCCCGATGGTAAGTATAAGTGTGCGCAGTACATGTACACTGTGCCTTCAAAGAGCAGCACGACCTATTATGTTTTGATTTTGCAAGATAACCTTCTTTTTTTTTCTTTTGCTAACATTTAATTTATCATATTTTCAACCTAGAACAAATAAACCGTAAATCTTAAGATTTTTTTAGATCTTTCTACTGGTAAAAAATGTTGTTAAGATTATGGTATTCTTAAAAGAATATTTATGATTGAAAATGAACTTATGAAAAAAAATTTTCATCCGATTGGATTTTTTTAAGACAATTTTTCAGCATAACCCAACAAATTTTATTTGCGAGTAATTATCATCAATATGTATTCGTGTATACATTCGTGTATATGAATATGATGCAGTCATGGATATAAGTAAATTATATATATAAAAAAATAAGAATTGTAAGTTGCATGTTGTGCTATCCTTATAATAACACGTTCGTTACAAAAACGGCAGTCGCGAAAAGTCCGGACAATCGAATCCGGCCACAGTCCTGCGACGAGTCGCAGCCTTGAACGTCGCGCGCAAGCTCGAGTTATAGACAAGAGGAACCAGTGCAGGTGGCCCTATAGCACGGTTTGAACTACTATGCTTATCAAGATGCGATAATCCTGGCAGAGAGATTGTTTACCGAAATGGATAATGAAGAGGCTATGTAAGCTATGTTTCTTTTTGCACGTCGTCCGCACCTCAAACCAGGAGCGGTTGATGGCAATGTTTTGTAGGCAGATGCACCTCCTCCACGTTCTCGAGCCTCTCGAGCTCCAGCGGGTGCGCAACCGCGACTCACCCGATCCTAAACAACTCGGAGCAGATGGCGATGGTACTGCTCAAGTATATGCGCTACCTTCTCATCTACAAGCCCCTCAAGCTCGAGCAGCTGCGCCCACCTGCGGCAGAGCAACTCAGAGCAGTTGTTGATGATGCTGCAGAAGCAGATGCACCACGTTCTCGTCGTCGAGTCGCTCGAGCTCTAGCGGGTGCATGTAACCGCGCTCCGTCCGCACCTGATCAATTAGGAGCAGTTGGCGATGGTACTGCTCAAGTAGATGCGCTGCCTTCTCATATTCAAGCCCCTCTAGATTGAGCGGCTGCGCGCGCCTACGGCAGAACAGCTCGGAGCAGTTTTTGATGATGCTGCACAAGCAGATGCGCTACGTTCTCGTCATCGAGTCGCTCGAACTCCAGCAGGTTCATGCTACCGCGCGCCATCGGCGTCTAATCAACCAGGAACAGTTGGTGATGGTGCTGCACAAGTAAATAAGCTGCCTTATTATTGTGAGGAATCTGCATTGATGCCAGTCTTGGATACAGCAGTAAAAACCCATCGTTGAGGTTTTGTCTCTACGAAAAATGATTTAAAAAATTTAGTTTGTACAAAAGATACTTGTTATAAGCTTAGCCCGATAATGTTCTGGAAATCTAGTCTATTATTTGGAGTAATCCTTATTACAATATTATGTACGCCGCGTTACTGCAAGTTTAGGATGGACGAGCAGTAAAAAATTTTACCGTCTTTGACGTTTTGCATTGAACAATTTACCGACGAAAAAGGTAATTTTGGATTTTTATGTTTTTTCTCGATGTTCATAAAAAATTCGACTTCCCAAAAAATTTACTATTCAAAATAAAAAGTCATGAAATTAAAAATTAAAAAAAAAACGTTGAAAGTATGCATTGATGAATACCAAGCCAATTTTATGCTTATGAAATTGCTATAAAAATCCATAGTTTTCGAGAAAAAAATTTGAGAATCAACTGAAGAAAAGGATTCGAAGATCAATAATATGTGAGACTTGTGCTGACATCTACCTGTAAACACTAGATGAAGTCAAAACAATTAAGAGCTTATATCTAAGTTAAAATCTTAAAAAAATCGATTTCTTATATTCACTTTTTTCATAGGAAATTATCGGTCGAATACGATACTAAAGTCCCTTCTGCAAAAAAAAATTTTTTTTGGCAGAATAACTTATTTTTAAAAAACCGCAATTTCCGTGTTTTTATTTGTCAGTGCTATGCAATTGAACATGATTATTTTTTGTGCTTTTAACCCTTTTCATACACGACATATTTATGATATTTGTTACGTCGGGATAGTGACGCTCACAACTATATATTTATTATTGGAGGTGTGATGGTTTTTTTCGAATAAAGGAAATATGTGTTTGGTAATTTAATAAATTTATTATGAGTCAAAAATCTATATACAATTCTCTCCTTTGGCTACCGTATTCACGGTCATGGCCTACCGGGTAGGAGAGCGGGATTTCGAGATTACCTCTGTATATAATGCGTGTTAGACAAACGTGAGTGTGAACGCCCGCAGCGCTAACAGAATACGAGGCCGTACCTTGCGTGTGTGCGTAAGTATATATGTGTGTAGGGAAGTCGCTGATCGTGCGTGTGGCTCGATGAGGCGTTGAGTTGTCCCTCTGATGCTCCAGCAATGCTTCTAAGAATAGACGCTCTGGGTTAGCGTCGAGCGGTTGCGAGGTGTCAGCGGCTGCAGCGTCTGGCTTTGAGTCGGTGGTTGCTCTCAGCTCTCTTGCTTTTCCGAACTTTCGGATGAGGTTGGATTCGTGATAATCGTCTCGTAAGCGGCGGTTCCCCGTATGCAGCACTGGTTGAGATAGAATGAGTAGGTCACGGGCAGAGATTCGTCCGTGCTCTTGATCACTGGATGGTCGACTAGCCTCCGGAGCTTTCGCTCCAGATCTATTTAAGCGTTCGTTCTTCCCATTGTCGCGCTGTATTTTGCCGCGCAGAATATTTCCGCGTAGGTTTTTCCGAGCTTAATCGATGGTTTTCCTATAGTGGGGGCTATTTTCAGATACAGTATGATTCAGATGATCTCCGTGAACATCGAAAATTCGCTATAAATTCATGATTTCCCATTTCTAGGGCGCCTTATTTGGGGTGGCTACTCTTAATTTTATATAATTATCCGGAGAACAGTCATCAGACAGATCGGGTTACATTTGATCTGCGTAGATCGAGACATTATAAAAAATTTAATTATATACTCTTCGCGGTTTATTACACTTCCGCCCTTATGAAAAGACGAGAGTATCACTCGAGTCGCTTACACGTAGTGTGCTAGCAGTATTTTCACACGAATATGGGTATTTGATTGTCCCTGTTTGTAGTTTTTGCACAAGGTACTGCTTTACAAAGGTTGGTTGTTACAATGCGCTCTTTAGTCTTAGTATTTAACGACTTTCACACTCACTAGTTAAAAAAATTTTCAAACAAAATTACACATACAATGGAGATAATTTCCCCCGAGTCAAAAAATTTTCCTCTTTTACGACCGTTTTACCAACGATTTTTAATGTTTCGCAAAAAATTTTTACTGACTTCTTAATGCTTTTAGTGTTTTTCGGGTTAAATTTTACAAACATTTTACCGACAATTAACGTGTTTCAGGTTAGTATTAACGCTTTTCAGGTTAAATTTTACAAACATTTTACCGACAATTAACGTGTTTCAGGTTAGTATTAACGCTTTTCAGGTTAAATTTTACAAACATTTTACCGACAATTAACGTGTTTCAGGTTAGTATTAACGCTTTTCAGGTTAAATTTTACAAACATTTTTCCGACAATTAACGTGTTTCAGGTTAGTATTAACGCTTTTCAGGTTAAATTTTACAAACATTTTACCGACAATTATTAACGTTTTTGTTAGTGCAATAGTTGCATAATATTATTGCTCTTTTTCCTATTTTATATGTTCTTTGTTCCTGTAAGCAAGCAAGATTTATGTTAAAAAGTTTTCTGTGGAGAAAAAAAAGTTTATAAGTGTCTGTCATTGTAATGGTTTCGTAAGTATTTATTGATTTCGTAGTATTTTTCTTTTCTCATGGTTGTAGTTCTCTGTTTTTAGATTCTTATGTGTTCCCACTCTGCCAAAAATTTTCGTCGATTCCACTCGACGAGTTTCGTGATATTATTCGTTCTCTCAGTTCTGATCTGTTTTCGCTCGGAGCTTCTACACTTCTTTCTCTACTGTCGCCATGCCGATCACCGTAAGTTTGCTTTACTCCTTTTTTCTTTATGTCCAATATTCTCTTTTGTCAATATGTCATTTGTTATCTTTTTATGTTGCAGAGGTCTCGTTCTCGTCAAATTCGGGAGGAGAATTTACAAATCGTTCTCCCGACTCAAGTGTCTGAATTGGAATCTTCGTCGTCTTCATCGCCATTGTTGTCTCTGTCGTCTTCGTCGTCTTCGTCGTCTTCGTCGCCGCCGCCTTCGCCACCTCCTTCGCCGAAATCTATTGATTCTTTTTCGGGCCTTCCGCTAGTGATGCCTTTATCTTCGTCGGACTCAAGTGCCAGTGCTTCTATTGGGTATACTCCGGTCTCACCTCCCAGGCGTGATTTCGAAGAGGCGGATACCCTGTTGGGTAGTGAGTGGGATGTTGCTGTTGTTCGTGCGGCTTTTTCTGAAGATTTCGACTTTAGTCCTCGGATAGAGGATAGATGTCGTCAACCTATCTTCTGGGAAAAATGTCATTTTCCGAGTCCTGGTCGTTGCCTTTATTGCGGAGGCGTTAATATCTTGCCGGCGAGGATGGAGATTGACTTTCGTCGAACTGGAGGTCCTTATGTAAGTTTTTATCTCTGCTTTTTTTTTTTTTTTGTAGGCCTATCTTTAATCTGTTTTTCCGTTTTTTCAATATCCTCCTTCTCGCCCTCTTTTTTTTTTTCAGTATTGTTTCCCTACGGTGGCTCCGTCTTCCTCGGCTTGTAAGAAGCATAAATTCGTCCTGTGTCATGACATGCATTTCTCCACTACTCCGGGGAATTGCGATATTTGCGGTTGGGGCACTTACATGCGGGCTCCTTTGATGCGTTGGGAAAATGTAGAGGTGAGTCTCGTATATATTTTTTTTTGCTATTATTTCTTCCGTCTAGGGTTATATTTTTCTCAATTTTTTTGTTATAGGAGTGGCGAGTTGTTCCGTTGACGGGCGATCATCCTAATGTCTTGTGGAACAATCGGATAGATTCCGTAGTGATTCGTCCTTGGTGCTGATTATTCTTCAGTAATTTATGTTGTGAACGTATTTAATTGATAATATACGTATATAAATATCTCTCATACGTTTTTTTTTTGTTTATTTATCCGGTTTTCTTTTCCTTTCCTTTTTCCTTATGTATCCTTACTGTAAGGGTCGTTACTATCTTATGCAAAAATTCTCGTGAATAATCTGCTCTCGGCTTTGCTTGATTTTTGTTTCCATTCCTTTCCGTTGTAAGATTACGTTTATTTGAATTCTTGGCATTTTACCTGTGTTGTTTTGAAAGAATCCGTGATCATAACATGTGTTCTTTTGGTAGAGTATGTATATATATAGTTGGTCTCTCTAGCGGAGTGGCTTCGCTGCGCTCCCCCCTTCAGCGTTCTAGTTTATTTTCGACTTCATTCTCGTAGAGTAGGGCAGTGGGGCGTGGTAGATCGTTGACTTTCGTACGGTGGGTCATGTTTGTTATGGTTTTGTCGGTGTAGGCGACCTTCTGTTAGAAAAAATCTTTGAGGGTGTTTGGTGAAATTCCGGTTTGCCACATACATATGAAACACTTGTCCTCATATAACAAGTCGTATTGGTGCGTGGGTACAGGACAGGTTCGGCATACTACGTATGCATTCTTCAAATATAGTTGAGGATCCATGCGATGGCATAATTCGCATTCTCGTCTGATATCTAAACCCATCTCGCAAATAGTGCATTTTCCATAAGTTTTCTTTGATGCAAATCCTTTTCCTCCGAAGTTAAGCTCTAGGTTTTCAATGTGTAAATAGCCTCCTGTTCTATCAAATGGTAAGTCTAAATCCAAATTTGGGTGGAAGAGTTTAGCGATCTCTCTTGACATTCCATGAATTCCTGTCTGCATGGGAATTGCTCTTTCGTCTTCTAAATTAACGTCCTCGGGCGTATTGTTCCTTAATTGAGTGGTGACGTTTCCGCAAGGAAATCCCGAAATAAAGGGACAGTCCGGATTGAAGAAGAAATGTGTAGCTCGCGGGTCGTTTTTCCCGTGTATTCCCCAATTCTCGATTTTTACCTGGCATGCGAAACATACCGTTTCTCTTGGTCCTACGCAGAAAAACCCTTCTGCGGATAAGTCAAAGATAGATATATTGAGTACGTTCCATTGATAGTAGGTGGCTAGTCGTCTCCATTCGAATCTGTATTTTCTTGTTATTTCCGGGTTGTGTACAGGCCAGTTGGGGGTTAAGTTATCATATAGAGATGCATGTTGCATTCGGTCCTGCATCATTCTAAAGAATTTTCGTTCGGTCACAATAACCCAGTAAAGCTGTTGTATACCTTTACGGAAGGTAGCATTTATGCAATACTGCACATAGGTACTTTCTTGATATGCGGCTTGAATGAGTCCTTCGGTTTCGGCTGGCATTCGCATTATATCCTCGCAAAATATTCTCAAAGCAAATTTTATACTCTTCACCAGTCTTTCGTTATTTTTAATTATTTCTTTTGTTACTTTGTGTTTAAGTCGGAGATATTGCTTGACTCTTGCTTTTAATTTCCCTTGGTAGTCCGGTTCCATTCGTTCCATTTCCTATAAAATGGGTATAATTGGCAATAATTTCTGCTTCGAAAAATTTGTTATAAGTTAGTGATATTAGTAATCACAAAGAAGCTCTTAAGGGTAACGAGTAATTAAGGCGTTTGGCTTTCCTTCTTCTTCTCATTAAATAACCGGTGAGGCACATTGCGCAAGAGATTAGGCCTTGTGCCTTCAAAAGTTGTGTTTGGCAATTCTCGCATCCCTTATCTGATATTGGATTCCTTGTTAACACGTGAAATCTGTATATACATATCCAATGCGCTGATCTGTCGGTAGGTAGTAAGGCGAAGCATTCCTTACATAGTAGCTCCCATTCATGGGTATTCAAGTACATCTCGCTTAGTCCCGGGAGCATTTTTAGACACAGCTTCTTCTCTAGTGTATCGTACAGCTCCGATGGTTCTTCGTTAGGCGCTGTGGCTGCGACTGCTATTTTTATACTGCTTGGCCTCATGCTAGTGGAGGAGTGTGCATTAGTATACTGCTGCTCTTTGGTTATTACTTTCTTTTGTTTCTTGGTTAATTTTATTCTAGTGTCTTTTTTTTTTATCGTTTTCTTTTTGTTTTCTTTCTATTTTGGGTGTTATTAGTTAATATCATTCTATATATGTATATAATTGGATTAGATCACACGTATTAAGTAATTCAAAAATTTGTTTAATATGACTCTGGTCGTCTGGCCGTATATTCGGGTACGAGCGGATATAATGGTTGAGCATTTTCGGCACCTGTGGGCATAACAGCCGTGGTTGCCTGAGAGTCTAGATTTTCGACGGATTGATACATCAAACGAGGGGCAGTGGGAGATGCCGCGTCTTCGGCATTTTCCCCCTTTTTCTTATTCGGTGCATTTGTTTGTTCGCGTCTAGCTCCGAGGTGTAGTAAGAGTTGGGTCACGGAATTCCATAATGATCCTACTAAGTGTATTGAAAAACCATATAAGCTATATAGAGCGTATCCATGAATCATAGTATCCATAAGAAGCTTAACAAGTCGTCCTATTAATACTATACCGATGAGTCCGGCGCTGGCCGTGCCGAAAGTGAGGAAAGCTAGACCACATTCGGTTCCATGTTCCCTTTACTATTTCGGTCATGGTTTTCTCATCGAACATGTGGGTTAAGCCGATTCCGTCGGGTGTTCCTCTACCTGTCATGCCTTGCGCGATTTTGTGAAGCACGGTTGGTTTCTCTACGGGAAAAAGAATCATGTCCCTTAATCGAGAGAGATCTTTTTCTCCGTAGATGCCGCTTATGGCTAGGGAATCGGCGCTCATATATTTCCATTCTGGCTTTGTTTGAGGGCGCAGTACTTCCGGCTGAGTGGTTTCTACTAAGACCGGGAGCATCTTATACCAATTATTATGTAATTTAAACATCGCAGGTACTCGTGCGTCGCAGCTGAGCTCGGTACCCGTTCTCACGAGTATACGTGTCCTGCGAGGCCAAAATAGCTCCTCGTTCCCGCGTCGAACCGGCAGCTCTCCGTAGCATTTAGTAGTTGTTCGTACTCTACTTCTACTCGAATACACTTTAAGAGATGCACCACCTCGCCCGCGACTACGCCTACGTATCCGTTTTCTTCCATGAGCCGATATCCGAATTGTTTCTGGTGACATTGTGGCAATGGATACGGCGTTCTTCAATACCTTCCTTTCCAATTCGCATTCCTGTTTGAGTATTTTGTAATACATGCTTTGTATTTGTCCACTCATATATTTTTCTACATACAGGAATTTAGAATTCACATAGGCAAACATATCTAGATTTGCAGTTCTATAGGTGTTTTCTCGATTAAGGGTTGTTTTCGAATATCCTCTAATACAAAGAGTTTCGGATGCTCGGTGCTGTAGTATCGGTAGCCACATTTCTCCATTTCCCCTTTACGCCATAGTGCGAATGTGCGATCGCCATGTTCGACGGAGTACATTATTTTTCCGTGCTCGGTGTCATTAATTCTATCCATGTATCCTTCATATAGTACTGAGTAAGCCTTTGTTCCGCAGAAATCTTCGGGTACTTGCTCCCAAAATACTTG
>JACCIB010001949.1:0-14134 GCA_018906965.1 Philotrypesis tridentata | reverse complement strand
CGTGAGTGAATTAATTTGACTACAAGTTTTTATACAGACTTTTTGTAATATAGATTTTACATCTCTTTAAATTTGTTTTTTAGATGTATTGTAGCATATGTAGATGAGATTACAGCAGAAGAAACATTTGTTAATAGTATGACTCAGAAAGAATTTAAATTGTTTAAGTTTGTAGCTAACAATAATGATGGTTTATCTATCCAATGTAATATTTACGGTGAAAATATTGAGTCTTTTGCTTCTGAAATAAAATTAAATCATGTAAGTGTAATCTTATAAAGTTGGATCTACATTTAATTACATTTTAGTAATATTTACACGATAAAAAGTTTTTGAATACATTTCTAGAAATTTTTATTGGAAAATTTGTTAGTCGGAAAAGCTAAGAAATATACAAAAGGAAATGTTTCGTTTGAATTAACTCTTCAAAATTATAGTTCTATAACAATGCTTGGACCTTTTACAGTTTCAAATAATAATACTACTATCAAAGAATGTCAATTTCAAAATATACCACAGCACAAAGGATTGATAAGTAAAAATTTTAGTTTTGGGGTATAATAAAATGTAATATATACATTATTTAATGTCTTAATATTGTATAGAAATTTCTGGATATTTGCGAAATATGTTTGTGATCAAAAACAGTAGAACAAAATCAGAATATTTCGGGATGCATTACTGATGGAACTTATAAATTAGACGTTTTATTAATTCATTTCAGAAAAAGTACACATTGAACGTGGAAAATAGTAGATTTTCTTACAGGGGGAAAATTGTAATTTCCGCACGCACGTGGTATGACGTCGAGGCGATAGCCGAGGCCGTCATAAACGTTGCGTGCAGGAATTACATTTTACCCCCATGTAAGAATATAGTATTTTTTCTATCCCCGTGTCGAAAGTACATTGTTCATTTAAAAAACGAAATCTATCAGATTGCTTGTAGGTTATGCGCGTTTAAGGACTGTCGATGCCGCCCGACATTTGCAGCACGAGCGAAGCGAGTGCTGCTGGTCGGGGCGGGCATCGAAAATACATAAACAAGCAGATTATTGTAAATTGCTTAAATAAAAAGGCAATATAAAAGAAGAGAAAGACAATATTGATAAATTATGATTAGAAGATTCAAAGTAGCAAATTTTTTTCAGATAAAAATAATAATCTATTTATGCAATTTCACATGAATAAAAATTATTTACAATGTTACCATGAAAAGTACAATTTTTCATATTTAATGCACGAATTCTTGAAAAAATTTTCTGAATCAGCATTATTCACTTTTTCTTTGAAAACGATTTCTTGTCTTCGATCAGTTGCACTTTTGCTTCTTTATCAAAATCTCTAAGCACTTCTTCTTCGTCGGTAGAAACTATCGTCATCAGATGTTATATTTGTGTTAGCCATACTGTACTTTTTGATTACTCGTAGCAAGTTTTTAAGACTTAACCTCGTGCTGCATAAGCTCTCAGCTTTGATACGATGTGATTTGACTCGCTTGTTTTGATGTGACTCGACCATAGAGCGAAAATATAGTACGACGCTTTGAAATTGGCGCTACTTTCACAGCGCGATCGTCATCGATTTATCAATAGGTAAAAGTACTCCTTTTTCTTGTCTAAGCAGACGGCGAAACAATGTACTTTCGCCCAGGGGATAGAAAAAAAATTAAAAATTATTGGAGATTACAAGAAAATGGTTTTAAAACATTTTTTCAGTAAATTATATTTGTTTATAATAATATCATACTAAAATATATTAACTAACAATAATGTACAGGAAAAACTTTCTTCTGAGAGTAAACAGTTAAACAATATCACAATTTTAGAAGAACCGTTAATGGATTTAAATACATTAATAAGTGCCTGTGAAATATTTCTAAATTCGGTTTGTAGAAATTAATACTTAGATGTATCATCATGTATATTTTTCGAAGTTTTCATTGTAAATAACAATTTACAGAATGACGAAGAAAATAAAAAAATCCAACCGAATGTAGAGTAGAGGTATACTGCAACAGTTACTCCAATTTAGGTAAAAATGCCACAGTTTTAGGGCAATTATTGCTCCAAAACTGGCGGAAATATTTACTTAAGCTTTCTTTGTTTCAGTAAAATAGTAATTTCACTATTCTTTTACTGTTACACTGTAACTATACATAAGTGTTCCTATCTACCCCACCTCCAACCATTTGCTTACATAATATATTTGCAGATACGCTTATATTCTCGTTGATGCATGGTTATCATGGTGCTACAACTGATAACGCAGTAACTATTCACACTGACTCAAGTATTACCGTAGTAACTCCAATATTTTTACTTCAGTATCATATAAAAAGAGGAACAGCAGCAACAGGTCTGATATCAATAATTATCACTTTTTTAATTTTTTAGTATATAAAATATACATAATTGGTAACAATATTACATTTATTAAAATGAAAAGTAGTTCTCAAGTTAAAATTAAAGGCGATGGAAATTGTTTATTTCGATGTTTTTCTTATTATTTATATAATAATCCAGATTTTCATGTTCAACTAAGACAACAGGTAGTAAAAAACGTTATTAACCAATGGGATGTATATAAATGGTTCGTAATAGGTAACAGTTACTACAAAGACATTGACAATAGTGATCAATATTTTCAATACATGTCTTGCGTTGGCATTTATGGAACTGGAATAGAAATTCGTAGTTTTACAGACCTTTATAACGTTGACGTATCTATTAATGATGTTAATACAAAATCAGTTATCAAATTTGGAAACAAATTCAGTAAATCTAAATTAAATTTATTGTTATCTGGTAATCAAGATTCAGGTCATTATGATGTAATTAGCTGTGTTAATTCTAATAAACAGTCAAATCAAATAAATAACAAACAATCATCACTTAATTCTTCAAATGAATTTAATCTACAAGTTAAAATTAAAGGCGATGGAAATTGTTTATTTCGATGTTTTTCTTATTATTTATATAATAATCCAGATTTTCATGTTCAACTAAGACAACAGGTAATAAAAAACGTTATTAACCAATGGGATGTATATAAATGGTTTGTAATCGGTAACAGTTACTACAAAGACATTGACAATAGTGATCAATATTTTCAATACATGTCTTGCGTTGGCATTTATGGAACTGGAATAGAAATTCGTAGTTTTACAGATCTTTATAACGTTGACGTATCTATTAATGACGTTAATACAAAATCAGTTATCAAATTTGGAAATAAATCCAATAATTCTAAATTAAATTTATTGCTGTCTGGTAAACTAAATTCAGGTCACTATGATATAATTAGCTGCATGAATTCTAAAGATAAGTCAAATCGATCAATCAACAGTCAATTATCAATTAATTCAAATGAATGTGATAAAGAAAAAGAAATTACAAAAATTAAAATTCTAGACGATGAAAATAGTTTATTTGTAGGAAAAACAAGCTGTTTTTCCTTGTTTTTGAACAATAAGGAAAGATTTTATTATGCCGTAAAGCAAAACTTAGTAAATAACATTGTAACTAATTGGGAAGACTACAAATGTTTTATTGTTAAGAAAAGTTATTACAAATGCGTGACAAATGCTAAAGAATATTTTAGATATATGTCACAAAATAAAGTTTATGGCGGAGAAGCAGAAATTCACAGTTTTGCAAATATGTATAATGTATTTGTATCAGTTAATGATTTAAATTCAAGTAAAATTTCTAAATTTGGAAATAATTTGAATGTTTTCAAGTTAAATTTAGTAAGCAGCATTAGAAATGTTTTCAACCATTACGACATTATATCTTACTATAACACGAATATGAAAATAATAAATAAATATATTGGAAACAAGAAACGTATATTAGAAGATAGCGAAAACAAAATTTTGAGGAAAAAACCAAAAGTTTACAACATAAGTGATGTATCGTTTTTTGGTGAAATGAATTTCGTTTGTGACAACTGTTCAGCTGTTTACTGGAAAGAGGAAAAGAAAAAATCAACATGTTGTCACAAAGGCAAAATTTGTTTATCTCCAATGATATACAATCATAAGTTACAGGATTTGCTTATGACTGATAAATTATATAGATTGTTTATTAGATACTATAATAATGCATTTTGTTTTGTAACTTTCAATGCTAATGTTCAGTTCAAAAAAAAATCAAAAAGCTATATACAACCTTAAAATTCAAGGTCAAGTAAGTCACTCAACACCAACCTTTCTCATAAATTCAAAAAGTAGAAACGAATCCTGTGGCCAGTTGTATATCTACGATAATGATATTGCAATTGAAAAACGATTACAAAAAAACAAAAACATCTGTAAAGAACATTTACAGACATTAACTGAAGTATTAAATAAAAATCCATATGCTGAAAAGTACAAGTATTTGAATCAGTTAGCAAATATTAAACAGCTACCAAATTATAGGCTTTACTTTATTCAAAAAAACGATAAACATAGACATAGGTATAATAAACCATTAACAGCTGAATGTGGCGCAATTATCGTCTCTAAATCTGGAATACCTCACGATTATGATTTATGTATTTATCCGAAATGTAAATCGAAAGATCATGAAATTGAAATGACGTATTTGAATAAATTATCACATCATGTTGACCCTATGGTTTTTCCATTGTTATTTCCAAATGGTGATTTAGGATGGAGTATAGGTTATACAAAAAATCCAAATTCTTCAGAAAAGCTTACAATGTTACAATATTATTCATACAGATTAGCATACAGACCAAATTCAGATTTTAGTCCCCTCTTATATAGTGGAAGATTAACTCAACAGTTTTTTATACATGCATATGTAATGGTTGAAAGTAATAGAATGAATTTTTTTAGAAACAATCAGAAACAGTTAAGGATTGAATGTTATCAAGGTTTAGTTGATCACGTTATGCGTAGTGCATCAAACATATCAAGTAATTTTGATAAAGAGAGAATAGGAAATATTTTTATTTTACCATCGACATACATTGGTAGTCCAAGATATATGCAACAGCATTATCAGGATGCAATGGCTATATGCAGAAGTGTTGATTCGAAAATTGACATATTTATGACAATAACGTGTAATCCAAAATGGAAAGAACTTAAACAAGTTCTTAAAAATTTTCCACCTAATACTACACCCAACGACATTCCAAATATTACAGTCCGTTTATTTTTTGCTAAATTTAATTCTATTTTAAATGATGTTACGAAAAATAAATTATTTGGTGAAGTTATTGCTTGGATTTATACAATTGAATTTCAAAAAAGAGGTTTACCTCATGCGCATGTAGTCATAACATTGCATCCTAAAGATAAATTGCTAACACCTGCAGCTATTGATAAACACATATCAGCAGAAATTCCGAGTGAAGACGATACATTACGTAAATTGGTAATTAAGCATATGTTGCACGGTCCTCACACAGAAAAATCTACTTGCATGGACAAAAATAAAAAATGTAAAAGCAAATTTCCTAAAAACTTTCAGACAACAACTATCTTTCAGAAAAGCGGTTATCCATTATATAAAAGAGATAATAACATTTCAGCAAATCACGTGTATCGTAACAAAAATAGTAATATAAAAATTCCTGTTGACAATTCAATGGTTGTACCGTACAATAAATTTTTACTGAAAAAGTATAAATGTCATATAAATGTAGAGTACTGCTATTCCATTCAAAGTGTAAAATATATTTTCGACTATATTCATAAAGGGGGAGATATGGCTTATTGTAAATTAAAGAAAGTAGATGAAGAAAAAGAGCATTTGATATATGACGAAATTACACAATTTGTTAATGGTAGATACTTGAGTCCTATGGAAGCAGCATGGCGACTACAAGAATATCCTTTATGCGGTAGAAATCGTACAGTTATACCTTTAGCTGTTCATACAGAAAATCAACAAAACATCGTTTTTGAAGAAAACAAAGAAACTGAAGCAATTTCTAAGCATAGAGGTACCACTCTCACAGCATGGTTCAGTTTAAATAAAATTGACAATTTTGCTAGAAATATTAGATATGTTAATATACCCAGATACTATCGATTTGACTTACAAACTAAATCATGGGTAAAACGATTACAAGAAAAAGAAAATTATGCAATAGGAAGATTACGTATAGTGTCACCAAAAGATAGTGAACGATTCTTTTTAAAATTAATACTAAATAGAGTTACAGGTGCAACCAGTTTTTCAGATCTTAAAACTTATGCAAATATAACTTACAATTCTTACAAAGAAGCAGCAATAGCTATGGATTTAATCGAACATGATTCTCAAATTTATAATATATTTGAGGAAGCAATTACTGTCATGTTACCTTCCCAATTACGTAAATTCTTTGCATGGTTTCTTTTATCAGAAAATATACAAGGTAACATCATTTGGGAAAAATTTAAAAAATATTTCATGGAAGATTTTTCAGAAGATCCAGAACAAAACGCACTAAATTCTATAAATAATATTCTATCACTTGAAGAAATGACTTGTAAAGATTTTGGTTTACCTGAACCTGATCCAAATATTATTAACTTATCAAATGATATACATTTATACGTTGTTCAAGAAAGCAAAGTTCATTTTAATTCTATGTATTCTAAACTGAATAATGATCAAAAATTAATATTTGAAAATGTTACAAATAACAGTTACACTATGTTTTTCATTGACGGTCCAGGAGGATCAGGAAAAACATTCCTATACAAGACATTAATTTATTACTTTTTATCATTACAAAAAAAAATTGTATCAATGGCTTGGACAGGAATTGCATCTATCTTACTACCAATGGGTGTAACAAGTCATAGAGCATTCCGTTTACCTTTAGATTTAGATAGTATTGAAATTGCATGTTTAAAATCTGCATCAGATAAGAGAAAATTAAGAGAAGCAGATGTAATTATTTGGGATGAAGCATCAATGATTCCTAAAAAAGCATTAGAGATCGTTGATAAAACACTTAAAGATATATGTAATAATAATAAATCATTTGGAGGTAAATTAATAATATTAGGAGGTGATTTTCGACAAATACTTCCAGTCGTCAAAAACAGTTACGAAAATGCTATTGTTGAAGAAACTATAAAATATTCCTCATTGTGGCCTTCTTTTAAAATTTTTCATTTAACGCAAAATTTACGTTCAGAAAATATAAAATTCTCATCACTTTTATTAGATTTAGGAAATGGTAAAATAAATTCTTTTAAAATTCCAGATAATTGGAAAACAAATGATGTTTGTTCAAAAATCTACAGTGATATAAATAAATACAATTCTATAGATCGAGTTATTTTAGCACAAATTTGACTTTTTCATGATTATAGGAATTCCTTTGCAAATATTCAAGATGGGTGACGCGACACTTTTATATGATCAACTTCGAAAATTATATGCTTTTTGAATGTTTTTTCTAAACAAGCAAAAATTTAGTGATCCAACTTAACAGTTGCTTACATAATAGCAATATAGATTAAAATTCAAAATTATTATAAGAATTCCTTTGGGAATATTCAAGGTGCGAGTTGCGACATTTTTATAGATCGATTTCGAAAATAATGTTTTTCGCATGCCAATTCTAAGCAATCGAATATTTAGTAATGAAACTTTGCTAAATCTTCAATATTCACAAAGAGATGCTTATAATTATTTCGGACTAGAAAAACTTTCTCTGCAAATGTACGTTGCCACTATGTAAACTGCTGCAAAGTTTGTTCACTGATTTTCAATTGTTTAGAATTGCCATGCAAAAAAGACAATTTTCGAATTCGATCGTATAACAGTGTCGCGTCTCGCACCTTGAATTTTCGATAAAGGAATTCTTATAATCACTTTGAAGCAGGGAAGTTTTTTCTGTGAATGTATGTTGCCACTATCTAAATTGCTAGAAAGTTTTATTACTGATTTTTCGATTGTTTAGAATTGGCATGCGAAAAACATATAACTTCCGAAGTCGATCGTATAAAAGTGTCGCATCCCGCACATTGAATATTCGCAAAGGAATTCATATAATCATTTTGAAGCAGGGAAATTTTGTCTGTAAATGAATGTTGCTATTGTGTAATGAACTGTTAAGTTTGATCAATAAATTTTTGCTTGTTTAGAAGAAACATGGAAAAGCATATAATTTTCGAAGTCGATCGTATATAAAAGTGCCGCGACCCGCACCTTGAATATTCGCCAAGTAATTCTTATAATCATTTTGAAGCAGAGAAACCTTCTCTTTGAATGTATGTTGCCACTACCTAAACTGCTGCAAAGTTTTATTACTGATTTTTCGATTGTTTAGAATTGGCATGCGAAAAACATATAATTTTCGAAGTCGATTATATAAAAGTGTCGCGTCTCCCATCTTGAATATTCGCAAAGGAATTCTTATATTCATTTCGGAGCATCATACGATCGACTTCGATAATTTTGTTTTTCGCATGCTAATTCTAAACAATCGAAAAATCAGTAATAAAACTTTTCAGCAATTTAGATAGTGGCAACATATATTCACAGAAAAAATTTGACTTTTTCTAAATGATTATAGGAATTCCTTTGCAAATATTAAAGATGGGTGACGCGACACTTTTATATGATCAACTTCGAAAATTATATGCTTTTTGAATGTTTTTTCTAAACAAGCAAAAATTTAGTGATCCAACTTAACAGTTGCTTACATAATAGCAATATAGATTAAAATTCAAAATTATTATAAGAATTCCTTTGGGAATATTCAAGGTGCGAGTTGCAACACTTTTATAGATCGATTTCGAAAATAATGTTTTTCGCATGCCAATTCTAAGCAATCGAATATTTAGTAATGAAACTTTGCTACATCTTCAATATTCACAAAGAGATGCTTATAATTATTTCGGACTAGAAAAACTTTCTCTGTAAATGTATGTTGCCACTATGTAAACTGCTGCAAAGTTTGTTCACTGAATTTTCAATTGTTTAGAATTGCCATGCAAAAAAGACAATTTTTCGAATTCGATCGTATAACAGTGTCGCGTCTCGCACCTTGAATTTTCGATAAAGGAATTCTTATAATCACTTTGAAGCAGGGAAGTTTTTTCTGCGAATGTATGTTGCCACTATCTAAATTGCTAGAAAGTTTTATTACTGATTTTTCGATTGTTTAGAATTGGCATGCGAAAAACATATAACTTCCGAAGTCGATCGTATAAAAGTGTCGCATCCCGCACATTGAATATTCGCAAAGGAATTCATATATCATTTTGAAGCAGGGAAATTTTTGTCTGTAAATGAATGTTGCTATTGTGTAATGAACTGTTAAGTTTGATCAATAAATTTTTGCTTGTTTAGAAGAAACATGGAAAAGCATATAATTTTCGAAGTCGATCGTATATAAAAGTGCCGCGACTCGCACCTTGAATATTCGCCAAGGAATTCTTATAATCATTTTGAAGCAGAGAAACCTTCTCTTTGAATGTATGTTGCCACTACCTAAACTGCCGCAAAGTTTTATTACTGATTTTTCGATTGTTTAGAATTGGCATGCGAAAAACATATAATTTTCGAAGTCGATTATATAAAAGTGTCGCGTCTCCCATCTTGAATATTCGCAAAGGAATTCTTATATTCATTTCGGAGCATCATACGATCGACTTCGATAATTTTGTTTTTCGCATGCCAATTCTAAACAATCGAAAAATCAGTAATAAAACTTTGCAGCAGTTTAGGTAGTGGCAACATACATTCACAGAAAAAGTTTCTCTGCTCCGAAATGATTATAAGAATTCCTTTGCGAATATTCAAGATGGCAGACGCGACACTTTTATACGATCGACTTCGAAAATTATATGCTTTTGCATGTTTTTTTTTTTCAACAAACAAAAATTCCAAAACGGACTAGATAAGCTCATTAATTAAGGCATATGAAAAAAATACATAATGGAAAAATGCATTCACAAAAAAGATTTTCCTATTCGGAAAAGATTTCCTACGAGAATACTGTAGATGCGCGATGCAACACTTTTATACGATCGACTTCAAGAATTATGTTTTTTGCATGTTTTTTTCTAAAACAAGTCAAAACATATTGATCAAAGTTGACAGTTGATTACATAATAGCAAACATTTATTCGCAACAAAATTTCCCTGCTTCGAAATGATTTGAAGGGTCTCTGCACGAATATTGAAGGTGCGAGATGCGAGATAATTTGCATGTGCCGGTGCAATTGTCTTGAATCCCAAGGCGGGATTCTATGGTAAATTAGTTTTGCTACTTTTTTTAATTCGAATTACCTAAGTATTATTCAAGAATTCAATATTTGTTACTATATTTGGTGCTGCTCACTTAAATATCGACGTAAGTTTGATTAATGATTTTTTATAGAAATTTAAGTAAGCGTATATAGTTACATTTAAATAACAAGGTCTTTTGTCAACAGTGATATATCGTTTGGCGGAGAGCCGTGATAAATTTCAAATTATGAAGTAGATTAATACTGAACACATTTTGTCGTATTATTTATTTCACTATAAATATTAACAATAAATAATAAGTAAACATTTCCATGTTAAAAATTATGTGTACGTGGATTAAAAATTATAACAATAACAAAATTAATAGCAACTATTAGTACGCATTTTACGCAAGTCTTATATAATAATTACAACTATTAAACTAATTTATTTAAAATGCGGATTTTGATGGGCTTGATTAACCCATCAGTATCAGGATTCTCCTGCGTATCTCCTTTTACAATAAAATATTGTGGTCCATTGGAAAAATCCAGATCTAAAAATAAAAATTCGAGTAATTTGTAAACTTGTATTTTTATGCTAACAAAGAAATGGAAACAAAGAAAATAATTAATTTACCATCATCATTGTCATTGCGCATATCTTCGAGAATGGATGCCTCGACCGTCGAGGATCCCGCCTCACCACAGGATGATCCTACTGTAATTTCCGCAGATGAATTGGCCTCAATATTGTTTTGAGCAATAGCTACTGCTTCCAAGTCCTCCTGCGACAGGTCAGAGTTGTCGCTAAACTCATCGCCTTTATGGACGTTTGCACATCGAATGATAAATTCATTTGGTGTGAGTGCACCCAATTCTAATTGCGTCCAATACTCTCGTATTTTTGGCCGAATTTTGCTCTCTTGCGTGCAATTTATGATCAAATCATTTTCTACTGCCTTCAGATTTGTTCTATATTTGACGAGTAGTGTTTTAATGTTTCTAAAATGAAATCAGTGAGTTAATTAATAGGAATATAATATAAGTGAAATTTTTGTAAACACTTCCACATTACTTTTTCTTTATGATATACTATACAGAATAAAACGATTGTTTCTCAACGGCGAGTGAAAAATTTTCAGAACAAGCAAGTGTGGGTGCGCATTACAAAAATAATTTAAATTATTACAAAAATATATTACTGATAAATTTCATTGCCGCTGGTCGAGATCCCAAAATCACCTTCAATTGCGAGTGATATGACTCCAAGACATTATTTGTTGTGTGCGCTAGCCTGTTAACGCTGATCCATCTGGCTTAACTTTATTAATCCACTCCTTTCTAAATAATCGATGAATTTCTCGAAGTAGTTTTCATACAGGCGTGTACATTCTTCCACGAGGTATTCAAAGCAATTCTCGATATTGGTAATGTGGCAAATACGCCAAAGCCATAAACTTCAACAACATCTCATGCTTTTCTGCATTTTCTTTTTTATTTTGTTGTATCGCTGCTCCTTTATCTACTGCGTTCCGAAACAACGCCTGTTAAAAAAGTATTATAGTAGTTATAAATATAGTATATTATATAGTAGTATATTATAAACCATGGAAAAAAGCAAGTCTTTTGCTACTCTTGCGTATGTTTAAAGTAGGAGACGAACATGTATTAGATCAAGGCAAAAGGATTGCTTCTCTTCCGCAGTGCGTACTGTACTTTTTATAATATGTCAGATTTGCTGTTTTTTTTTCGATTTTTATTTCTCTTATATATTTCTGGTGGTTGCAAAAATACTCAAGAAACTTCTTTGCAGGTAAAAAAAACTCGAAAATCACGCATGTTTTATAAAAGTAAATTTTATGCAAAAATACATACTTGCGTGAATGGAAGTAACATCCACAGATTTTTATATCTGGGAAGATGGTTTTGGCACTTGTGCGGATACTTATTTCATAATCCGACATGAAAATTTTGGTCTTAGAGACGGATTTTGGTTCTGAATGTATTGCAGTATGGCGACATAATCCTCAGTACGTTTTCCCTGCATCAATATCCAGAATGCAGGAAATCCCTAAAATAAGAAGTAATTCCAAAAATGTTATTTTAATCAAGTAAAATATTTAGAAAATGAAAAACTCGTCATTTATACATACGCAACCAAATTTTTCACACATGATTGTTAACAACTGTGTTACTTTCCGGATTTTCGGTCTAGACGAAAATGTAGCGTCAACGTAAAGTCTCTGCGTATCTCGCATTAAATTGACGAAATCCTCATCATATATGATGAGATGCTGCCTATCTCCAACTGTTATTATTTCTGATTTTAAAAAGTATTCTTTTTTTTCATTTGCTAATTGCATTTCATAGCCGCATGTCTCTTTATTTTTCAATAGAATGTTTCGGAGATCCGTTAAGTTAGTTATCTTCATGGTTAATGTTGGCTTTTCGCTTTTCCACATACGAATTTTTCTAGCCAATGATGGTGTATAGGGTAATACTGCTCCAGCAGCAGGATACCTGTATAAATCATATTAATTAATAACAATAACCAGCTTTTTTTTAGATAACTCAAATAAACTTACTTTTCAACGGTCTTAGAGTAGCACATTTGTCCTGTACCTAAGCCTGTTTCAACAAGAGTTCGTAGATGGTCCATGAACTTTTTTTTTTCCTCCAGCAGAGCATCATACTTGCACACATGTCGTGCATTTGACACATCGTATGTGTTATTAACTAGTTTTGCACGAGCTTTGCAAGGCTTTCCGTCTGCTGTTTTGGCTGTGCATTCTAAATATCTGAAAATGTATATAAATACATATGTAGAGTGTAAAATCAAAATAATCATTGTAATGAGAAAAAGCAAACTGTGAAGCATTGAATAATAAAATGCAAAGCTGTGAAGCATTAAATAGTAAAAAGCAAAGTGTCAAGCATTACATAATAAAAAGCCAAGCGTACTGGATATATATTGCTAGTTATAGCAATTTTAAACATTGTTACACATAAAATAACTTTTTTATCTACTAACTATATTATACAGAAACAGTAAAGTATACATAGATAAGAATTAAAATGAAATTAGAAAAAATTATCGTGTCAACTTTTGGAATATATTATACGAGACACAAAATATATGAATATATGAATTTGTTTTGACATAAATTTGTTCGTACTTAAACATTGTATTCTTTGCGTCATTAATTGATATACGTGAGAATTATCAAACTGAAATATATAGAAGGTATACAAATTGTAATTATAACATTATGGCCTCCAGTAAGCCTGTCTAATTAGTTACTATAACAAATATACGATTAAAGAAGCGCAAATTCGCATTTCAGATAAAGAACAATAATACTTTGAAAATGATAAATAATATTATAAGTTACTACATCCACAATACAAAAGAAAGCTTTTCTTGTAGATTTAGCTGTAGAGAAGCATATCAAATTAAACACTTTAAATTTAATAAGAACATACCATTTTAAAAATCTTCATTGTCAACGTAATTATTCAGTTCAATGATGTGCTTCATGTTTTATAAAATTTAACCAAATATACTTCTGCAGTATTCAATAAGTTATTTCTGCGTGTATATATAATGAACTGATATAATATTTGCTACATAGAAATTTTTAGAAATACACCTTTTTAAAGTAATTAAGGGCATATACCATACCAAAAATCTTAATTGCTTATGAAGTTATCAATTTTTTTTCTTCATATTTGATAAATTACTTACCAAATATATTTTTGGACTTTGCAATAAATGTTCTCTGTGTGCAAATAAAATCCAACAATCTTCGTTATTTATGCAATAAAGCATTATTTATAATATTGCATAAATAATACATTATTTTACTTTATATTTTATAAATTTATTCAAACATAATTCTAGCTTCTTCAAAAACCTTTTATGTAATGTATAAAGAGA
>JACCIB010001948.1:0-14141 GCA_018906965.1 Philotrypesis tridentata | reverse complement strand
TATACGTAATACAGATTTTGGTATTTTATAATTAAAGAAAAGAATATAAAATAAGATTTAATACTTGTCATTCATGAATAAAAATTTAGTATTTTGTCATTGACGTACTTTCTAAAGATTTTCTAGTTTTTATATATGTACATATATACATAGGTATGTATAATTTTATAATTATATATCTTTTTTGTTTTTGACATGTTCCATTTGCTCATGACTGGAAAAAGCAGACAACTACCCCAGTGCCAGCGGAACGCTTCAATGTGGGCTCAACGATCATCTCTGGAGGAAGCCGCGAGTCTGCCGAATCATCACAATACACCAGCAGCCATTCCCAACGTCCGGAGAACGCACTCGACGCTTTGTTAGACGAGCTGCAGACATTTAGCCGTCCAACATCTTCGCTTTCACAGGTATCAAATGTATCTTCACAGCAGCAACATATATCACCACATTTAACAGATATAGGCCGCTCCATCAGTGGAAATTTTACTGGATCTACAGGAACTAGTGGCCGAGCACCGAGCATTAAGGAAATCGGTCGAAAAGGCAGCATTGACTCGTCATGCTTGAACATATTACATTCAAGTCAGTCAGGTACATTACGTCGTCTTCATTCATATCCATCAAGTTCAGATACAGATACTTCTCCACCAATGCCTCAGCTTTCTAGCGCTGACAGTCAAGAAGACAACGTTGATCATGAAATCGGCAGTCAATTCCCAGCAAAACCTCCAATACCTGAACGTAATGTCGAATTATTGCAGTTGGCAAGTGCACGACGAATACCTCCTCCTCCACCACCACGCACTAGCTCAAGATCGCCTCTAGCTAGTCCATCTAGCCCACAACTACCACCCCGGGATTCTTGTGCAATTGGAACTCCACCGACAATACTGCGTCGAGGTCAACCCCCACCGCATGTTAAGGCCTTTTCTGAAAATAATCGTAAGTTAACATTGGAATTACACTGCTCCGGGCCTCCGAACAGTAACGCTATATCAACGAGTAACTCAAGTTCATGCGAAAGTGTTAACTCGCAAGAAGGTCTGCAATCTAAAAAAGAGCGTCAAGAACAACTAGATCAGCGTCATCAAGAGTTATTACGTAAACAGAAAGCATTACAAGAACAGTATGCTCGGCTACAGCAACTTCAGCGCAATGCAGTGGGATGTACTTCCAGTATTCCACCAGCTCCTCTAGACTTACTTAAAAAGACAGGCTCTGAAAGTAACCTACTGGCTAAGATGGGGTTAGGTTTGAATCCGGTTACTACTTCGGGTTCCTTGACAAGCTTGTGTAATGCAAAACCTATAAGTCAGCCTGTTTCAAATAATTTATCATTACTTCGAGATAATAATGTCATTGTAACGATAGATAGTGCAATGAACAACGTAGATCTTACCACTTTAATTCCTAACAACTCCAGCAGCGGTAATGACACTATAAGTAGCGTTACAACTGTCAGTAAGGTCTACGAAACGGATATTCTGTGACTAGGAACAATTTTAAATTCATTGTTACTATTTTTAAGTGATATTCTGTTTACTTTAATCCTAGTATTAGCTGGCATATATGCAAAATATTTACATCTATTCTATTTTCATATACAGAGTAAATGAAAATCATGCAACTAAAGTGAGAATTAAGAAACTTTCTATCTTTATGAATAATTCCATTGATGAGTTTTGATTTAGAAGCACTGTGACAAAATATAACTTTCTTTTCAATTTTATTAGAAATTTACAATTTATAAATTTTATATTATTTTTTTATAAAAACATCATAACAATAAAATAATAATAGAATAATGTTAAAATTGTAAAGAACATAAAACATATTAGATAGAAGTAGTTTATAAAACTGCAACTATACAATTTTTATTTTTGCAAGTATCATAGAATTATGTTAAATCTGGTAATTGAAAAATACTTTAGTAATCTAAATTTATATCAGTGATTATTCCCAGTGACCGTATAAGTATTATATTTATATATATATTTTTCAAAATTAATTTAATAACCTTTAATATTAATTCCTACTTTGGTAGCTTTGTCTGTTATATACAATTTCGGATAACACGAGGTTTCTGTAAAAATATAGTTGCGATCTAATTATTATCAGATCAAAACTTATCTAATTTTGAAACAAAAAAAATAAAATATCGATTGAACTTTTCCAGATAGCCTCGATACCACCTTGGTGGAATCATTCAATAGTTCTTTTAGCAGTATATGCCCAGTTCAAAATGAACGGCCCAGTGAGTTTAGCAGTGGTTGCCCAGTGTACTGACAATTATCGAATTTGAAAAATGTAATAACTAAAAGTTTAAATAATTTGATACAAAAAATACTAATTATTTTCACAAACAAACGAAGTTTTACGCTCTTCTAAACATTAAAAAAATTACTTTGGTTATTGATTAATAAATAACACGTAATACATGTACTGTACTCTGTTTACATAATTTAACTAGATCAGTCTGTAATGTCCCGGGTGGCGTACAGAGTGTATTCCACAGGCAGAAATATATTTATGTTAATAACCGGAGATTGTAGACCTTTAATTCTGCACGAGCCGCGTGAGCGGCACGTCAAGGGAAAAGGTAGCAACGCGGTGTAACGGTGCGAGAGAGAGAAAGTAAAGGTGTTAGCAGTTGAGTCAGTGTGCTAGACCGCTAGGCGTATTGTGTCGGCATGCGCGATATGAGATAAGGCGGAAACCTACCTTTAGACGACTGTGACTCGGCTCTGCTTGGCGGTTGGTCTCGATTCGTATCTCAGCTTGGCTCGTCCAGTAGTAGTCAGCTTGCTCCTTGCGCTTCGTTCTCGTTCCGGTAGAGGTTTACGCGGGAGAATTAAATGTTTAGACACGGGCTTATTCTTTAAGGTAAGCAATATTTATTCGGAAGTTACAACTGATTTTTACAATAATACTTTGACGCAACTTGACTTGGAGAATTACAATGTGTTAGTAGTGTTCCCGACAAAGTTTAAGTATACTTGTTACTTAGTAAGAGTCGAACCTCGAGGAAAAGATTCTAAGTCTACGTATGAACTTGAATTAAGGAAAACTCGGTCAGAGTGACCCTCTCTAGAGATCGGCGGAGACAGCCCCGTGTGCAGGCGCCTCTGGCCTTTTATAGGGGTGAGGAGAGCTAGGATGAGGGCAAGGGGGGTGAGTCGCAAAGGAGGAAAGATCTTAATCTTCCTGTTTCCAAGCGCTACAAGATGCACGTATGTGTATATATATTGTTGCACGTGTCGTCCGAGTCTAGGATGAGGGGAGGTTTTTTATTACTTCTAGTCCGGTATGTCTTCGTTTGTCATGCGCATCATCGGTCCGTTCAGCCTCTCAGTAGCCTCTTGCCCACGTCGATTCTTAGGTGATATCGATTGCTTGAATGGTGTAAATTCGGCTTCGTGGTTCCTGGTAAGTTACCACCTGCTGCTGTGCTTCCAGCTGTTGGACATGCTGATGCATTCTCCGTCGGTAATTTACCGTGACGTTACAACTGTGACACAACATGGTCAGGTGATCTTATTAAACTTGTCATTTCTCCTAAATATGATTCATAAATGAAGGCACTTATTTGATTTGAATTTGTTCCGGTGTTCTTGACATCACTTGTTATATGAACCAAATTATGCACATTGAGAGAAACAAATGCAGGTCCGTACAAACTTAAACTCTTATTCACAAATTTTTCCAATTTAACTTGAGTAAAAGATACATGTCGATTTGCATTGTTTTGGGAAAGAAGCCCAATAGCCAATATAAATCACATAAAATGGTTGTATAATTCACTTAATAGTATTTTCTTGAGAACAAATGGTGCAGCATACTGAATGAAAAATTTGAGTTCAGCTGCTATATAGTTAGTGTGTGAATTTATCGGTCTCATTTTCCGAGGATAATCATCAGGTATATCCTTCTGTATTTCTAATGTTCTTCGCTGTAATTCTACTTTCAAAGTAGGACTCAACCTAGCTTTACTTGAAGTGGATGAATTCATAAGGAAATCCAAAATTCTACTTGAGCATCCTAAAAACAGCAAGTGCATCTGATCCAAGATAAACTGGTTAACCATATCACTTTTTGGTTTAACTTTTGTTAGCAGTAATACATCTAAATGGTAATCAGGATCTTCAAAGGCTCTGAATTCTTCGTCCGTTTTTAGTTTGGAATTACTATTCAAGAAAACAGTGATACCTTCAACTCTTTCCCCTATCACATAACATCTTTCACGTACTTTAAGTGCTGTGTCCAAGATCGCACTTCAAGAAAGATCTGGCTGGAGTATCGCATATGAAATATTTTACTTGAACATCAAAATATTTATCACCAATCTTGATGCCAGTAGATAGTATGCTATTCAGTTCTTTTACAATCTTCGACAAATAGCCAGCAACAGTTTTTGGCATACCGTATCCAACATAGATTGATACTGTGAAAGGTTTATTATATACATCACTAAGGGTCTCGATTGGACATAAAATTGGTCACACACTTAGAGTACAGGCATTGAAGGGAGAGAATCCATCAATATTAAAAGATAAGTCCAAGACATTGGATGTATGTAATTCTAATTGGACGTATTCTTGTAGTTAGTTGATTAAGCCAAAGTGATAGAATACTCCAGAACTACCATCCGCTACTGTCATGCACTCAATCATAAACTGTTCATTATTTCTTAGAAATGTTTTTGAGCACATTGGAAGATCTGGTAGAACACTTTATAGCTAGTCGCTTTTTATTCATTTTCACAAATGATGTACAAAAATACGATGCAGACGAAATAACAGACTCTAGCAGGTCTTTTAGGTTAGATATACTCGGTGTTTCGTTTAGTATAGGTACGTGATATACGTTGACGAACAATGTGACGAACAAACAAATGACGAACAAACGAGCAAAAAAAAACTTCATAATTTTTTTGTATAGAATAAACAATAAATTATAGTTAAATTTTTAGATAATAATAATTTTTGTAATATATAAAATGTAGTTATTCTTATATTATTTAAAAAAATTTACATCATTACATTAGCAGTCATTGGACAATAACTCTGTTCTGAACTGGCCAATTAGTTTTGGGCAGTACTTAGTCTGCACTCCAGTTTGACTGCTTTATTTTCTACCAAGGCATGACATTTTTTATACAGTCTTTGGCGTATAGTTACTATTTGACAATTGTCGAGGTCAACACTCAAGGATATTGGTATGGTAGCTCTCTGCGTTTTAATATCTGTAGCTTGCTTCGTTCTTGATGCTAAAATAAAGTAGAGATTTGAAAATACTTTTAAAAGGTTACAAATAATATAGTAAAAAATTATTTTAAAAATGTAAAATGTTACGCTTAAACAATTTATAATTCTTTGAAATTATAATTTAACCCAATATTCGCACTCAACGTATAACTGAGTGCGTGTTTAAAGTATATAATTGCTCGATTAAATAGATTAGGTAGGTGCTCTTTGATGACCAGATTCAACAGAAAATTTTTTTATTTGCAAGAGTGAAGCTTATAATGTTTAAGTTTCATAATCTACTTCAATCTGGTATACAATATATATAAAAATCACTTTATGTTCTTTTCATTGTTCCTAAACAGATATCAATGCTTTAGAAATTATTTAAAGTTTACGTTTTTAATTATACAAAACTTCAATGTTTATCAATTTTTACTGAATATAACGATTACAAAAACCATTATATAATAAAAGGAGGCACTTACTTTATAAATAATAACAATTTAAATGATAACAATTTAATAATTATGTTAAATTAGTTCATCTAAATATAATTTTTATATTTTATGTTTTTACACTTCATCAAGTAAAATACATTTAATACATTCATACATTTGTATACTGCTATTACCACAAATATCTCTAACGTGAACCTATGCGTTTCGACGGCTGAAAGAAAAAACCAATAATCTCAAATTAGTCTTTTGGTGTAAGCGAAAATATACGGTTAAAGATTCAATATTAAAATTTTGTTGTTGATGTAGATGATTCTTCCTATCAGTCGTTGAAAGATAATTATGGAAACACAAGTAAATTTTTACTGCTGATAGAAGAATTATAACTAAATAATTTTAAATAATTACTTCTTTTGAGAAGTATAAATGCGCTCATATTTGTAATCTACTAAGTAGTAAATTGGCGTGGAAAATGGGAAGAGAGGAGAGAGAGGAGGAGAAACTGATAGCTTATTTATTTCTAATAAGGCCCTTAGCCACCATAGGCCAGGGATAGAAAAAGAAATGCAGTGAGAATAATTTTCTCTTTTCATATAATGATATTAAATTTATAAATGCGCACGAATGAATTTCTTTATTTAGTCAGGGAGTCAGAGAGTTCAATAGTGGGATGTCGGGCACTTTCTTCCACGTTTAATTTTATTGTCGAAATATGTTAATAGTAACTTACTGAAAATAATCCTGAGGTCTCGACTTCGGACCTGATCAGGAACATTGTGATTATTGCAATATCAACTTGAAAAAAACTTTTTCGCGAATAATTTGTTTGTTTCTCATTTTATGCAAAAAAAGGTGGAGATGGAAATTTTTCAGAATTGAATTTTACACAAGGTATTCCCCAATTTTATTGCTAAATTTATTTATTGCTAAATTTATTTATTGCTAAATTGTGAAACAAAAAATTTGATATTGTGAAAGTTTTTACAAAAAAAAGATTTTTTTCATTGGATAAGTTTTCAAATAAGACTTTTAGTGCAAGCAATTTAAACATCTTTGTCCAATCTCGATATCTCAAAATGGCGTCGAATTGCAAAATTATTTACCCTAAAATTTCATGCGAAGATAAATAGATCTAACAGCATTCAATCGATAGCTTATAACGTGCTTATAACGTATCTAACGACTTTTAATTGATAGCTTATAACGTACTTAATAAACGCTAAAAAGGAATTTTCTTAAAATTAATATGAAACAACATTTTTAGTAACAAGTAGTTTTTATTTTCGTCAAATTTCAAGATACAGAAATGCAGTAAAATGTAGCTTAATATAAGTTAAAAATCATGAATTTTCATATAAATGTTGTTAAGATCCGACCAATAGGAGTTAAGATACGAATCTTTATTCAATCAACGATTATGCCGAAACTATACGTGACATTTTTAGTTGAAATTTGGTATATTGCTTGTTGAAATAATATTCTAAATTATAGCATTTTTCCTAATAATTGCAGATAGATTAGTTCGTCTAAAATGATTGATGAACAACCGAAAATCTTCGCGCGCAGCCACGTGGCTCTTCGACCGGGCGGCGCAGTGGTAGGGGGGCTATCGCTGCGGTGGCAGAGATTTTTACAACTTTACGGATTGTAAATTATCGTGGCAAACCAAAGCTGCTACTGTTCAATAAGTTTTTTCAATTTTTCATATAATGTGTTTTTTCAGCTTTAAGGACATGCTAATTAAATTGTCATAGGTGCAATGTAAACAACTCAAATTATAAATTAAAAAAAATCCATTTTTGTTTATGTACACAATCATTATATGCACTACTCCCATTATAAAAATATTTGGTAGCACATATATGTATATCAAGGTTGTGTATATAGCCAAACAAAATTTTTTAGAAGTATTTATAATTTTTTTGTTGTATTGCACCTATCACAATTTAATTCATGTAGCATTAAAGCTGAGAAAAAAAACACGTTAAATGAAAAAAAAATTTATTGCAATAGCAGCTTTAATTAACGAAATGATCAAATTACAACTAACGTGTACGAATTCAGTCCGCCGCCGCGTGGCGGTTCTCTCGCCGTCGCACCGCCCGGCTTAAGAGTCGCGCGGCCGCGCGCGCAGATTTCCAATTCTTCATCGGTCATTTTAGATCAATCAAGCAATCTGTAGTTATCGGGAATAATGTTATCATTTAGAGTATTATTTCAACAAGCACTGTTCCAAATTTCAACTAAAAACATCAAGTACTTTCGGCGAAACATCGATTGAAAAAAAAATCGTATCTCAGCTGCTGTTGGTCGAATTTTAAAAAAAATTTATATGAAAATTTATGTTAATTTTAATAAAATTCCTTTTTAGCGTTTATTAAGTACGTTATAAATACTTTAGCGTTTATTAAGTACGTTATATAATAAATATAAATTGTCGATTAAACGCAGTTAGATCCGTTTACAGTTCCATGGGCAATTTGGGGATGAATTTGAAATTTTTGTACTAAAATTCATCTTTTAGAGCTTATCCGTACATTGTCTTGTTGATAATTCAATTCTTAATAACGTTCATTCCTACCTTTTTTGCATAAAATGAACTACAAAAAAGTTATTCGCGAAATACTAAAAAAAATTCTTTTTTTATGTTTATTTTGTAATAATAACAATGTTCCCGATCGGGTCCGAAGTCGCGAATTTAGGGTTACTTTTAATAGGTTACTACTAACATATTTTGACAATAAAATTCAACGAGGACGTAAGTGCCCGATAAAATGCCAAGACTCCCGGACTAATTCGTCACAATATAAAATTGATTGCATTATCAAAAACTATAACGAACATTTTACGTAAAATCTATTGAACATTGTTGATGATAATGTGCATTCAAGATTGTTTAAAAGTAGTTTAATGTAATGAAATATAAAGAATGAACACTGTAAATGATAAAACTTTTTTTAACGAATTGATACCCGCATTGAATATTGTTACAATGTATGTAATGTCTACAATAATGAACCTATTAGTTTATATCATATCATTTATTTGGTCATAGAACATAATCTATTAATTTATTTATAAAAATTAATAAATTATGAGAAAATGATCCTAGAAAGAATAACATTTATTATAGCAGATTTAAATAATTTGATTTGGTTCAACGTAGTATATGGAACTTACTTTATCCTACGATATCGACTTAATTAGAATATATGAAAGGTTAATTTATAATGCTGTATGTATTCATCGGTGAATGAGTATGTGAATTTTGTACATTTTTGTAGTAAAATGATTTATGTAATATCCATTGCGTTTATCAAAATATCCGACAAAATATATTTACTGAAAATTAAAATTCTTATAATAACCTGATTTATTTAATGTTTAATTTTTTCAAACATGTTAGAAATAAATATCCGAAAATCCCAGTCGAAAATATGTGATATGTTTATAAGTAATTAGAAATTTTTGCATTAGCCAACTAATAGTATTATTTTGATTAAATGCATATATGATAATATATGTTACGTATGAATTTCATATATATTTCAGCTAGAAATACATAATTATTGCTCTCAGTGAGGTATATTTTAAATCGTGTAATTTACCGTTGTGATATTATAGAAACTCCCAACGTACAGACCTTCATCCTTTGGAACAACTCCGTACAAACAATGGCTACCCTGTTGAGAGTCATGAAGGCACGGAATGACATCATTTGATAGAATCAGGTTGAGAACATTTATGACGCCATCTTTCATTGGTAAAGCAAAATGGAGTTTTGCTTGGAATAACGTCATTTTTTATCGAAATAACGTCCTTTTCTTCGCAAAGTAGCTCCGGTAGCGCACCGAATGACGTCTTTTCATCCAAATGATATCTTTTTTTTAACGAAATGACGTCTTCGAAACAAAGTATCAATATTTTATGTCATGATCGTACAACTATGTAATATTTTTTTCTCGAAAACCGTAGACTGTAGAGAAAAAGTTTATAGAAGAGAAATGTCTTAAAATTGATCATAGAACACTCTCAAATTTTTTATAACTTTTGGAGATGATTTTGGAAAATTGTATTTTCCAAGTTTTCCAAAAACTCAAAAATTTTCTCCAAACATCCTGAAAAAATTTGAAAGTATTCTATGATTAATTTCAAGACATTTTTCTTCTATAAACTTTTTCTCTATACTCAATAGTTTCCAAGAAAAAAATGGCCGCCATTTTGTTGGAAGGAGTGATTGAAGGATTTTACAAAAATTCCCTCAGATACTTTGATAATCGTGATCACCCCTGATCATACTTTTATAACGATTCCGTCCCGGTAACATTGTTTAAAAAATCCGCAAAGTTTATTTTTTGCAAAAATTTCCGCATTTTTTATTGTTTAAGTGGCTGTAACTTTTTATTATGCAGCCAATCATAATTTTGAGCCCAGATTCTGAAAGGGCATTAAGTTTTACATCGAAATATGTGTCTCAAAAAATTTTCTAAGGTCTATAAGTACAAAAAAAATCGCGTTGAAATTCGACAAAAAAAAGGCGTTTTGGTCGTTAATGGATTAACATATGTGTGTGGTGTGTGTGGTGTGTGTGTTGTGTGTGTGTGTGTGTGTGTTGTGTGTGTGTGTGTTGTGTGTGTGTGTGTTGTGTGTGTATGTGTGTGTTTGTGTGTGTGTGTGTTTGTGTGTGTGTGTGTTTGTGTGTGTTGTGTGTGTGTGTGGTGTGTATGTGTGTGTGTGTGTGTGTGTGTGTGTGTGTAAAGGAGATACAAGCCGTTCCCGACAATAGACTGATGGCAAATTCAGTGGCTACACTCTCAACAGTGACAGGAAATTTACTATAGTTAATATTGACGGCAGATAGGAAGAACCAGCTAATTCAGAAATGCGTCCGGAAAAGAACTAATTCGGAAAAGAGTTTAAGAACAGACTAATTCAGAAATGCATTCAAAAAATCAGCTCATTCAGAAAAGTCTCGGAAAATCAGCTTCCATTTTTGATAAATCAAAAACCAGCCAATTCAAAACAACTTTGGTGAACCTAACACTTTAACCATGATTTTGAAGAACCGGCCAATTTGACCCAAGAACCCAAGAATTGTACTTTAATCTATCGGGTGGTACTACCTTTCTACCACTCAAAGTGACTACGCTTGGTTTCTCATCACTTTTACATGTTGTACGTTCATCCCTATTTTGCCACTCTTTTCATTTTCCTTATATTTATCTACAATAAAATTATTATCGTCAGACATAACGTTTCTATTCCAACGGATATATGCGTTGAATTGGTCGTATCAATTCGCCGTTCGCTGTTCGAAGGCGTAATTACTCATAAAGGGAATAACAGGGTGACCTTCAGGTTGACGGAACATCATCCTCAAGAAGGTGCACCAGGTATACTCGCGAACATACAAGAACACACAAAAACACACAAACAGACATAAAAATACATAAAAACACAAAAAAAAATAGAAGCACGTAAAACTAAACAATGCTATCCAGGTATCAGGGTAACCTCTTGGAAGGCAGAACGTCATCCTCGAGATGATGCACCAGGTATACATACAAATATGTGGGTGTAGATAAAGTGTAAATAATAATAATAATAATAATAATGGACGTATAACGTCAGATGTAAGTTTAATGTCAAGTCAAGTGTAAGTTTAATATTAATTTCCCTGGAGATGATGTCCAGGTGTCAGGGTGACCTCCAGAATGACTGGAAAATATCCTGGAGTACATCCTGTAAGGACACATTAACATTCCTTACAAAAACTAAAAAAAAAGGAAATATGCACTGTAATTTTGTATTATAAGGAGCAAAAAATATGCGTCGTGAATTATTACCATCGGTAGTAAGGAAATAATTATTTGTATAAAAATAAAATTTATGCAAATTCATATAAAATGATGCATGAGATAAAAAAGGACAAACAAAATTGTAAATTACAAGTAAAATTATGCGCTGTAATTCTATATCATCGGCAATAATTTTATATCATCGGCATCACAGATATATGCGCTGTAATTTTAAATCATCGACAGCAACGAAATAATTAATTTTTCTTAATTCTGCTGCGTCTAAGATAGGGTTTGACTGAAAGAAAGCAGTATTAAATATATTTTTCCAGTATTTTGAATTCTAATTATGACATTCTATAATAAGTCTTTCTTTAATATATTTTTTTTGTCTTACTGAAGAGTCCATTTAATAAACCTGGGATGAAACGCAAACAACAGAAACATTATATATTACACTTTTTATCCTCTAAAGTCAGGGTGACCTTCAGGATGACGGGAAATCATCCTCGAGTAGATCCTCTAAGTACACATTAACGTTCTCTAAAAAATCTAAAAATCCCGTGGAAACGATGCACAAATGACATGGTGACCTCCAAGATGTCGGGAAATCTTCCTCAAGTACTTCCTTTAAGTACACATAAACGTTCTCAAAAACTAAAAATTCTGTGGAGACGATGTCCAGGTTTCGGGATGACCTGACTTCAATTTATATAAATAATTAACTAATAATAGAGAAAAGTAATTCTATAATATAATATTAATTATAATATATAAAATATTATAATATAATCTTATCTTATATTATATTAAGCGGCTACCGTGTTCCGTGTGCCGCGTGCCTTGTGTCGTGTACCTTATATGATCTCTATTGTGTGCATACTTAATCTCTATTACTTAATAATTTCGCGTTATAAACATTCTAATTTCATTAATATTGTTTATTAATTTGCTATTATCTTAACGATTTCGTTTTTCCTTTTCATTTTTTATGAATTTGCATAAATGTTATTTTCACGTAAAAAATAATCTAATTTTTTCCAATCTAAGCAAATGTAGCGTACATAACATATTATTTTTATATCATGATTGTGTTGCCATTTTGATACTAAATACAAAATTTTAAATTTACAAACATTTTAATCCATTGCAAATGAAAATCTAATAATTTATACAAATTTACAAATAAATAACTTTTTCTAATACATTAATTGCAAATATAAATACAATAAAAAAATATTTGCGCATACTATCAGTAAATCCAACAAATTCAAAGGTTAATTTTTCGTACTAGATAAAATATATTTTATACCATTAGTATTTAGTTTAAATAATACAACTGTTTAATTAAAAAATTATATTATAATTGTTGTAGTTTGATCATAATTATATGAGTCCCTCGTTCGAAGAGATAACATATATGTAATACCCCCATGCCCATTAGGTGTCACAGCGTTTTAGAGTGAGAAACAAAATCTTGGCGTTAGAGTGAAAAAAAAACGTGGATGCGTGGATCGTGCACACGGAATCTATCCGAATTGATAAAGATTTATTTATTTTTTGAGAAAAGGAATGTATAGTTGTAGTGGGAATCGTATCCTTTTTGGATGAGAGGTGTTTTGGAATAATAAACTAATGATTCCATTAGTACGTTCTTTCTTATTTTCCGGTTTCGTATTCTAACCTCAGTTTCATTGGTTTTAATTAAAATTTTCACCATCTTTTACGGATGGTGCTTACACAAAATGAAAATGTCATATAAAGATGGCGAGGCAAATAATATTATGATAATAGAATATATTCAAGATCTAAGAAAAAAGAGAAGGAGACGAGAATTAAAAAGTCCCCTAGAACTTCAAGCTTAGAGGCTCTAATGTACCTGGTTCAAGTAATAAAGGAACAAATACTAAGGTAAATCAGAGGCAAACTACAACTTTGCCTAATTATTTATTAACTTAATGCATATAAAATAGGCAGTATTATTTTTCTTATAAATAATTGATAGTAAGAATAGAGGAAAATTCAAAGTTGAAGTCTTGTTCAAAACGCGAGAAGAGGTTAATAAAATCCTAGTTAATAAAAGTCTTCAAGACCATAATTTGGAAACTTTTATACCTGGATTTAGAAAAGTAAGGAAAGGTGTAATGCGAGGTATCCTCGTTGATTTTTCTGAAGAAGATATACTTAAGTCCTGTCAATCTAAATTGGAAGTTCAGGAAGTTAAGAGATTAATGATGAGAAACAGAAAAATAATTCCTAATAGTGATGATGTAAAACTGGTCCCTAGTCAGTCCGTCATAATACCTTTTATTGGTCAATCCCTTCAAAATGAAGTGTCTATCTACCATGTTAAAAGTCAAGTTGATCCATATGTAGCTAAGCCTATGCAATGTTTAACTGTTACCATTTTGGACATACTAGTAAGTCCTGTAAAAACAGATCACTATGTATAATATATGGAGCTGGAAAACAGGAAGAGCAGCAGTGTTCAGGAGTAGTACCAAGATGTTTTAATTGTAAAGAGGCTTATAAAATTATAAATCCAAAGTGCCCAATTCACATGAAATATTCAAGAATAAATACGATTATGGCATATGATAATATTTCTTTTAATGAAGCCAAACATGAGTATGGGATCG
>JACCIB010001947.1:0-14158 GCA_018906965.1 Philotrypesis tridentata | reverse complement strand
CTTCTCGTGTTTTCCCGGAGTCCCCACTCCTAATTGCGCGGCAGCGTCTCTTATTATCTCTCTCTAAGTCAGCGTGCTCTCTTTCTGTCACGCTGTGTTTACGGCCCGACTCGAGTATTCGTCGGTCTCTCTCTTACTCCTATTCTTTCCCCTCTCCCCCTCTAGCGGTTTCGTGTGCGGCTCCTGCCGCCTCGATCCTCGCATTGCCGTGCGCTCGCACGCATGTGTGTGTGCACGGCGTTGCGATAAATGTGCGTACATGTTCGTGTGCGGGCACCTTGTCGCAAGCTGACTACTATGTAGCTGCTACGTTGTATATATCGGTATAGCACTTCGTATACATACCGACCGAAGCTCTGCAAGGAAAGCATATGGGTGATTTGCAGAAAAGTGGCATATGGCATGTGGCCACCACCTACACTGCCGTATAACTGCCGTTAAATTTTATCGAATTCGCAATTACACAAAAATATTCTATTAAATTTGCTTAAAAAGTGAGGTTATGTGCTTAAGTCATTTTATTAAGTGTGCATTCATGGTTGAAGTAAATGTTGCTAAAATGTCACTTTGTGGGTTACTACACATTTTTATTTAACACTATTTGCAATATATGCATGTTTTAATTTATTTTCAAATTTTATTTTACATGTATACACATTACCATATATATAAAAGAAAATGCCCAGGAAAGAAAACGATGGAGGCCGGTAAGGATATATATATATATATAGCATTTTCTTTTATATAACATTTGAAAATAAATTAAAACATGCATACATTGCAAACAGTGTTAAATAAAAGTTTAAAGTAACCCAAAATATATGTGAAAGAATTATAAATAATGACGTTATCGCTCGATGGTGGAAGTTTTGAGGATTGGAAAAACTGTGCGTCTCTTCGAGCCAAGTATCTTTATTTCTGCCAAACGTTTCGGGATGTATTCATCCCCTCATCAGTGGCTAAATTAATGAGTACAAAAATTGAATTTATAACAAATTTACAGAATAACAAAATTTTAAATTTTACAGAATTACTATAATAATATTACAAATATAATAATAATAAGGAATTTAATTTAAATTTTACCAAAATTTAGAAACGAACGCCGTCTTCCTGATCGACGAACAGTAAAAGAATGGCAAACGGATCTAATGAAACAATATTATAAATGAGCTAAAGAATTTATACAATAATTACAAGAATTAATAATCTAAAAGACTTACGGAAACTATGACTCGATGCTTCTTACAAGCTAATCATGCCGGTGCCACTAGGTGGTAAAGCGGCACCGGCCGAGGCCGGAGGTCAACTAACATCTCGCGACAAAAATCGCCCTTTTAATCATCACAATACATCCACTCCAACAGATATTCATACACAAAATATAAAGGTGTGCAAATTATAGCGGCCACAGATACCCAAGTTCGCTCGGTGTATTAGGAGCGCAAGACGTCATAGAGGCGGCATATACTAATACTCAGATAGTAGAGCGGGGAGTCCGAGCCGCTACGCATGAAACGCTCCTGCCATGACTATATTACTATATAGCATACAGTATGGTCAGTGCGTTGCCACGGCAACCCGGACTCTCCGACCTCCCACTGGGCTGTGCCGCTCCGACTCGCCGGCCAATCAGTATCGAACACATGTTAGCCGAGTTGAAGAGAGCACGAAGCGGTATGCCACCTCTTCCCGCATGCTATTATCCCAATACAGCCTGCTCGTCACCGAGCCTCTGCAATCGCATCATTTATTGATTTATTATATTCGGATTATTTTTTAAATTAGATATAACATTTTTATAACTGGTTTTGAGGTGGCACGTATCCTCAGCCCTATTAAGAGTGCCATCGAAAAACTGTATATGTAACATTTCTGAGAACCGTCTGCGGAAAATTGACGGCTCTCTATCTATTATTTTAATATTGTCGAAATTAAAAGTATGCCCTGTTTCCAATGCATGTACTGCGAGGGGGGACTTTAAATCGCCCTTCTCTATGTATTTCTTGTGCTCGTTTTGCCTAGTTCTTAAAGGCCGATACGTTTCTCCGATATACGTTGAATCGCAATCGGAGCAGTCAATTTTATAAACGACATTTCTCGCGTCCTGCACCGCAGTAGGATCTTTTCCTAATTTAATAAATTTGTTAAACTTATCGGGAACATTGTTGACTAGACTCAAGTTGTTATTTCTGATAACAGATTTTAATTTATCATTAAACCCTTCGTAGTAAGGGAAAACTACGAACCCTTTTCTAGAATTAAAACTATTGTTACTGTTGCAATGATGTGAATCTTTATTACTCGCCCCTGAGCCCTCCCGCGTGGCCCTTGAGAGGTCCAAATTGCGAGCAATCCGTTTCTTACTGAATTTTTCTATAAAGTTTATCGGGTAATCGTTAGCCATGAGGATTTTTTTCGCTTTCACGATATTCTCACGGTGGAAACGCGGATCCGATAACAATATTGCCCTATCAAATAGGTTAAATATTATTGCAATCTTTTGATTTTTTGGGTGGTGGGAGAAAAAATTGACGTATCTAGAAGAGGCTGTGTCTTTTTGAAACCAATTTGTAAAAATATTTCCATAATATTTAATAATAAAAAATTAATAGGGCTGAGGATACGTGCCACCTCAAAACCAGTTATAAAAATGTTATATCTAATTTAAAAAATAATCCGAATATAATAAATCAATAAATGATGCGATTGCAGAGGCTCGGTGACGAGCAGGCTGTATTGGGATAATAGCATGCGGGAAGAGGTGGCATACCGCTTCGTGCTCTCTTCAACTCGGCTAACATGTGTTCGATACTGATTGGCCGGCGAGTCGGAGCGGCACAGCCCAGTGGGAGGTCGGAGAGTCCGGGTTGCCGTGGCAACGCACTGACCATACTGTATGCTATATAGTAATATAGTCATGGCAGGAGCGTTTCATGCGTAGCGGCTCGGACTCCCCGCTCTACTATCTGAGTATTAGTATATGCCGCCTCTATGACGTCTTGCGCTCCTAATACACCGAGCGAACTTGGGTATCTGTGGCCGCTATAATTTGCACACCTTTATATTTTGTGTATGAATATCTGTTGGAGTGGATGTATTGTGATGATTAAAAGGGCGATTTTTGTCGCGAGATGTTAGTTGACCTCCGGCCTCGGCCGGTGCCGCTTTACCACCTAGTGGCACCGGCATGATTAGCTTGTAAGAAGCATCGAGTCATAGTTTCCGTAAGTCTTTTAGATTATTAATTCTTGTAATTATTGTATAAATTCTTTAGCTCATTTATAATATTGTTTCATTAGATCCGTTTGCCATTCTTTTACTGTTCGTCGATCAGGAAGACGGCGTTCGTTTCTAAATTTTGGTAAAATTTAAATTAAATTCCTTATTATTATTATATTTGTAATATTATTATAGTAATTCTGTAAAATTTAAAATTTTGTTATTCTGTAAATTTGTTATAAATTCAATTTTTGTACTCATTAATTTAGCCACTGATGAGGGGATGAATACATCCCGAAACGTTTGGCAGAAATAAAGATACTTGGCTCGAAGAGACGCACAGTTTTTCCAATCCTCAAAACTTCCACCATCGAGCGATAACGTCATTATTTATAATTGTTGGGCATTTGCGTCACGAATATGGCCCCAATAACACGATCGAAAACAAGGTTAAGGCAAACGGTTTCTACTTGTGCTCCGCCGATTCCACCTTCACCATCAGGAGCATCGACCGATGAAACAAACAAGCACGGGGGAGAGTCAACGACTTCGGAGGTTACACGGCATCGACTATGTCAGCTGAGTCTCGATAACAACATTAACGATCGTGTCCTTCCCGGTAGTGGTTCTAATGACAACATCAATAATAGTCTTTTGAAATTTCCGGATTTTGTCAATGTTAGAGTTTTGTTTAAATTTATTTCCGATAATTATTCTACTGAGGTTAGGTGTTTAGTCAGCAGATTTTTAAAGGCACAACATGATACTCTAAAATGCACGTGTCAGTTAAAGTTTTTACTAGAGTGTCGGGAAAAAGACTTGGTGCCAAAACATATATCTAGGATAAGCGTGCGTAGATTTTTTCATAGTAAATTTGCGGCTAGAAAATACCGAAATCTTGTAATAAATTCACAAAAGAAAGTTTTGAAACTTGAAATTATAGATTGCAACACTCATATTAAATTCTTGAATAAAAAAACTATGTACACTATCGGTAACATTGAAAGACTGACTTCAGAACACTTTTCTAGATTGATATTGGAGTTTTCCGAAAACTCTTTATTAACATACAGAACCAAATTGAATTATAAATACGGGAAAAAAATATCTGATCTTTCCGCAGTATACTCTCGCTTTGATGGACATGACCTTCCGGTACGCCCGCATGGCAACTCTTCGAATGCTTACAGTTCGAAGGAGAATAATATTACAGGTTATAATTTTAGCCATGGTGAAATTTCAGATATAAGAAAAAAATGGCTTGTGAATCTTACTGATTCACAACTTCCGGAGTTTGTTAATAACGTTATGTCAATGGGAGATAAATTCAATTTTAACATAGAATTTCAATTTAAGCAAGCTATTGAGATTTTGAAAAGCTTGGAGAATGTTTACATATTTAATCGGGGCACAGACGGAGGACTACGCGATAGTGTGATTTCTATACTTAATTCACAGATAAAAAACAAGACGCATGTGCCTTACCATGAACGTATTATGTCTTACAATATTAAGCGCACAAAACAATTTCTAAAAAACAATCCAGATTTATTTTTTACCAAAGCAGACAAAGGTAACGCCACGGTAGTGATACACCGAGATGAGTACATTTCAAAGGTCAGTGATGCCCTCAGCGATGAGAGGTTTTATAGAAAGGTTAAAGTTAACCCCGCCGCGGGGATAAAGAAGCGGATAAAAAAGCTTGTTGACCTTTGGATTGCACGTGGTGTTTTGGATTGTGACGAAGCGTTTGGAGGTCTTTCCTCTAAGGGCATCGAACACACATCGCTACCGAAAGCGTATGGCCTTATAAAAATCCATAAACCGGATAACCCCGTACGAATTATAGTTTCTGCGATTAACAGCCCTACTTATTTCCTGGATAAGTGCATATCCGTCTTGTTAACAAAACATTTTCCTCTACCGGCTTCATATATAAAAAATAGCACTCAGATTAAAAATGATTTAGTTAATATGAATATTTCTGATCAACACTGTTTCGTGTCCTTCGATGTAGTCTCGCTATTTTCAAGTTTGCCAAAAGAAGCAATTATACTGTCGATTGAGAAGAGATGGAAATGGCTCTCGTTTATGAAATGTATGTCGAAGAGTGAATTTATTGATGGTATAAAGACTCTTCTTGATTGCACGTATCTTGTTTTCGACGGCAAATTTTATAAGCAGGTGTCGGGCGCCCCGATGGGATTCTGTTCGAGCCCTGTTTTTGCAAATATGGTTCTTGAAGATCTAGAAAAACATTGTCTCGGCATTGCGAAGTCTAACGTACGATTTTTCCGTAGATACGTGGATGATTGTCTTTTGATCGTGGATAGGGAGAAGATTGAATTGGTGTTATCTATTTTTAATAGTTACAACAATTCCCTTCAATTTACTTCTGAAATTGAAGTCAATAATAGTATTAATTTTCTTGATATTTCCATTTTTCATGATTGTTATGGAAATATTTTTACAAATTGGTTTCAAAAAGACACAGCCTCTTCTAGATACGTCAATTTTTTCTCCCACCACCCAAAAAATCAAAAGATTGCAATAATATTTAACCTATTTGATAGGGCAATATTGTTATCGGATCCGCGTTTCCACCGTGAGAATATCGTGAAAGCGAAAAAAATCCTCATAGCTAACGATTACCCGATAAACTTTATAGAAAAATTCAGTAAGAAACGGATTGCTCGCAATTTGGACCTCTCAAGGGCCACGCGGGAGGGCTCAGGGGCGAGTAATAAAGATTCACATCATTGCAACAGTAACAATAGTTTTAATTCTAGAAAAGGGTTCGTAGTTTTCCCTTACTACGAAGGGTTTAATGATAAATTAAAATCTGTTATCAGAAATAACAACTTGAGTCTAGTCAACAATGTTCCCGATAAGTTTAACAAATTTATTAAATTAGGAAAAGATCCTACTGCGGTGCAGGACGCGAGAAATGTCGTTTATAAAATTGACTGCTCCGATTGCGATTCAACGTATATCGGAGAAACGTATCGGCCTTTAAGAACTAGGCAAAACGAGCACAAGAAATACATAGAGAAGGGCGATTTAAAGTCCCCCCTCGCAGTACATGCATTGGAAACAGGGCATACTTTTAATTTCGACAATATTAAAATAATAGATAGAGAGCCGTCAATTTTCCGCAGACGGTTCTCAGAAATGTTACATATACAGTTTTTCGATGGCACTCTTAATAGGGCTGAGGATACGTGCCACCTCAAAACCAGTTATAAAAATGTTATATCTAATTTAAAAAATAATCCGAATATAATAAATCAATAAATGATGCGATTGCAGAGGCTCGGTGACGAGCAGGCTGTATTGGGATAATAGCATGCGGGAAGAGGTGGCATACCGCTTCGTGCTCTCTTCAACTCGGCTAACATGTGTTCGATACTGATTGGCCGGCGAGTCGGAGCGGCACAGCCCAGTGGGAGGTCGGAGAGTCCGGGTTGCCGTGGCAACGCACTGACCATACTGTATGCTATATAGTAATATAGTCATGGCAGGAGCGTTTCATGCGTAGCGGCTCGGACTCCCCGCTCTACTATCTGAGTATTAGTATATGCCGCCTCTATGACGTCTTGCGCTCCTAATACACCGAGCGAACTTGGGTATCTGTGGCCGCTATAATTTGCACACCTTTATATTTTGTGTATGAATATCTGTTGGAGTGGATGTATTGTGATGATTAAAAGGGCGATTTTTGTCGCGAGATGTTAGTTGACCTCCGGCCTCGGCCGGTGCCGCTTTACCACCTAGTGGCACCGGCATGATTAGCTTGTAAGAAGCATCGAGTCATAGTTTCCGTAAGTCTTTTAGATTATTAATTCTTGTAATTATTGTATAAATTCTTTAGCTCATTTATAATATTGTTTCATTAGATCCGTTTGCCATTCTTTTACTGTTCGTCGATCAGGAAGACGGCGTTCGTTTCTAAATTTTGGTAAAATTTAAATTAAATTCCTTATTATTATTATATTTGTAATATTATTATAGTAATTCTGTAAAATTTAAAATTTTGTTATTCTGTAAATTTGTTATAAATTCAATTTTTGTACTCATTAATTTAGCCACTGATGAGGGGATGAATACATCCCGAAACGTTTGGCAGAAATAAAGATACTTGGCTCGAAGAGACGCACAGTTTTTCCAATCCTCAAAAAATATATGTGAAAGAATTTGTACTAAAAGTTCAATATTATACCACTTATTTTTTTAAAATAAACATTACGATGAATTTTAAAAATATTTAAAGCACCCTTTAATACATAGAAAACAGTGGTTCCCTAATTTTTCCCGAGTATATTCATTACACGTAACGATTCAAACTTAGGTGTTGAACAGGTGTTAATGGATTAAATGCTTAACAATGCAATTAACTCGTTTATATAATAATTTTCAGTAATTAAGAGTAGTTTCAGTTTGTACTAATGTTTAGAATTTCATACTCTAATTTAAAGATAATGAATTTATCGCTCGAAAATAATTCTATTAAATTAAGAATTTATCTGTCACTTCCAGCCAAAGAAATTAAAATTAAAAAGTTTAAATTTACTAATTTCTAAAAAAAATTAATATTAGTGCGTTTTTTTAGAAAGTTTTTTTTAGTAATCAGTAAATTTAACTTTTTTAATTTTAGTTTCTTTGGCTCGAAGTGACAGATAAATTCTTAATTTAATAAAATGACTCTAAGTCAAACCAAGTATATAGAATTATTGGATGCAAAATACAATCTAGAAAATGCTAAACTGTCTGATACTCCGATGGTGACAAATTTAAGACCAGAACAAGCTAATGAAACAAATCAAAGTATTAATTATAGAAATCGGATAGGCGAATTACTATACATTAGTACAGGCACTAGGCTAGATATAACATATAGTGTAAAGTATTTAAGTCGATACCAAAGTTGTTTAATAATGAATCTATCGCTCGATGATGGAATAGTGTAGAATAAAAATTGATGCGTCTCTTCGAGCCAAGTTGTTTATTTTAAAAAAAGGCCAAACGTTTCGGGATAATTTTATCCCCTCTTCAGTGGCTGTACAACGTTTAAATTACAAGGTTTATTATAATAATAATTTTAAAATGAGTGAAATTGAAAATTGTTCATATAAACATATTTACCTAATTAGAAAAACAACTTCCGTGTTTTTACATTATTAGGAAACAGACCAGAAAGGGATTAATCGCATATGGCGCTATAATATAAATTTAAATTTTAAACCAAAAATTACAAAAGAACTATTACAAATTTTTTAAATAATAACTTACGGCCTAGGACTCGAGAATTTTTACAGAACGATTCCCCGGTGCCAAGGTGGTAATGCGGCACCGGTCGAGGCAAGACGTCAACTAATGTCTCTACAAAATTACGGCCAATATATATTCCGCAATACATACATTAGATGTACTAATACTTATAAATGTTATTATAATGCAAACCGCCTCAGCCACGGATACCTCGAGCTTCATCCATATACCAAGAACGAATACCACATTGGAGGTGGCACGTTAATACTCAAATAGCAGAGCGGGGGGACCGCGCCGCAACGTAAGAAACGCTCCTGCCATGACTATATGACTATATAGTATACAGTATGGACGGAGCGTTGCCACGGCAACCCGGTCTCCCCGACCTCCCACTGGGCTGTTCCGCTCCGGCTCGCCAGCCAATCACTATTGAACATGTGTTGGCTGAGTTGAAGAGAGCGCGAAGCGGTATGCCACCTCTCACTGCGTGCTAAGTTCCTGATACAGTCCGCTCGCCACCGAGCCTCCGCAATCACATTATTTACAATTAAAATTTATTCGGACTATTTTTTAGGTTTGATATAACATTTTTATAACTCGCTTTGAGGCGGCACGTATCCTCAGCCCTATTAAGTGTGCCATCGAAAAACTGAATGTGTAGCATTTCTGAGAACCGTCTGCGGAACATAGACGGTTCTCTATCTATTATTTTAATATTGTTAAAATCGAAATTGTGTCCTGTTTCCAATGCATGTACCGCGAGAGGGGAGTTAAGATCCCTTTTCTCTATATATCTTTTATGTTCGTATTGCCTAGTTTTTAACGGTCGATACGTTTCTCCGATGTACGTAGATTCGCAATCGGAGCAATCGATTTTGTATACAACATTCCTCGTATCTCCCACAGCAGTAGGATCTTTGCCAAGTTTAATAAATTTATTGAACTTATCAGTAACACTATTAATCAGACTCATGTCATTTCTTTTTAAAACCGACTTTAATTTTTCGTTAAACCCTTCATAATAAGGGAAACACCGCATATTCTTTTCTAGAGTTAGATCTATTGTTTTGAGGGTGTGCATTACTTTCAAATGCCCCTTCTAACGAGGCCCTTGAAAGGCTCAGGTTGCGAGCAATCCGTTTTTTACTAAATTTCTCTATAAAATCTGGAGGATAGTCATTCGCTATGAGAATTTTTTTCGCTTTTTCGATGTTTTCACAGTGAAACCGCGGATCGGACAACAATATCGCCCTATCAAATAAATTGTACATTATTGCTATCTTCTGGTTTTTTGGGTGGTGAGAGAAAAAATTTATGTATCTTGATGACGCTGTATTTTTTTGAAACCAATTCGTAAAAATATGACCACTTGAATCATGAAAAATAGAGATATCGAGAAAATTTATACTATTATTGACTTCAATTTCGTGAGTAAATTGAAGGGAGTTATTATAGCTATTAAATATAGATAACACAAGTTCAATCTTATCTCTATCCAAAACCAAAAGACAGTCATCCACGTATCTGTAAAAAAGTCGAACGCTAGATTTTGCAATACCCAGACAATGATCCTCGAGATCCTCCAGAACCATATTCGCAAAAACAGGGCTCGAGCAGAATCCCATCGGGGCGCCTGAGACTTGTTTATAAAATTTGCCATCGAAAACAAGATACGTACAGTCGAGAAGAGTTTTTATACCATCCATAAATTCGCTCTTCGACATACAATTCAAACACGAAAGCCATTTCCATCTCTTTTCAATCGACAGTATAATCGCATCTTTTGGCAAACTCGAAAACAACGAAACAACGTCGAAGGACACAAAACATTGCTGATCAGAAATATTTATATTATTGAGGTTACTTTTTAATTGTGTACTATTTTTTATATGAGAAGCTGGTAAAGGAAAATGTTTAGTTAATAAGACGGATATGCATTTATCAAAAAAATAAGTAGGGCTATTAATTGCTGAAACTATAATTCTTACGGGATTGTTTGGTTTATGAATTTTTATTAGGCCATAAGCTTTCGGCAGCGATGTGTGCTCGATGCCCTTGGAAGAAAGACCTCTAAAAGCCTCGTCGCACTCTAGAACGCCCAGTGTACTCCAAAGGTCAATGAGTTTTTTATCCGCTTTTTTATCCCTGCAGCAGGGTTAACTTTAACCAGTCTATAAAATCTCTCGTCGCTGAGGGCCTCATTAACCTTCGAAATATACACGTTTCGGTCTACCACTACCGTAGCATTGCCCTTGCCTGCTCTAGTGAAAAATAGATCGGGATTATTTTTTAAAAACTGTTTTGTAAGTCTAATATTGTATGACATAATACGTTCATGATAAGGCACATGCGTCTTATTTTGATCTGAGAATTTAATATGGAAATGACACCATCTCGCAGTCCTCCGTCTATGTTTCGATTGAACGCATATACATTCTCCAGGCTTTTTAATATCTCAATAGCTTGCTTGAATTGAAAATCTGTATTAAAATTGAATTTTTCTCCCATGGACATCACCTTCTTTACAAATTCCGGAAGCTGCGAATCAGTAAGATTCACAAGCCATTTTTCTCTTAATTGTAAAATCTCCGCATGGTTAAAATTATAGTCAAAACTGTCAATATTTTCCTTCGAACTACGAGGATTCGAAGTATTGCCTTGCGGACGGACCGGGAGGTCATATCCATGAGAGCGTGTATACAAACTAGACAGGTCAGACAGGACTGTATCAGGAACTTAGCACGCAGTGAGAGGTGGCATACCGCTTCGCGCTCTCTTCAACTCAGCCAACACATGTTCAATAGTGATTGGCTGGCGAGCCATAAGAATAGAAATAATAGAAATAATAGACTGCAACACACATAAAACTTATTTAAACAAACAATATCGCACACTATCAGTAACATTAAGAGTATGACTTCTGAGCACTTTTCTGAGTTAGTTTTAGAGTTTTCCGAAATTTCCTTAAAAACTTATAAAAATAAATTAAATTACAACTACAGGAAAAAAATATCTGACCTGTCTAGTTTGTATACACGCTCTCATGGATATGACCTCCCGGTCCGTCCGCAAGGCAATACTTCGAATCCTCGTAGTTCGAAGGAAAATATTGACAGTTTTGACTATAATTTTAACCATGCGGAGATTTTACAATTAAGAGAAAAATGGCTTGTGAATCTTACTGATTCGCAGCTTCCGGAATTTGTAAAGAAGGTGATGTCCATGGGAGAGAAAATTCAATTTTAATACAGATTTTCAATTCAAGCAAGCTATTGAGATATTAAAAAGCCTGGAGAATGTATATGCGTTCAATCGAAACATAGACGGAGGACTGCGAGATGGTGTCATTTCCATATTAAATTCTCAGATCAAAAATAAGACGCAATGTGCCTTATCATGAACGTATTATGTCATACAATATTAGACTTACAAAACAGTTTTAAAAAATAATCCCGATCTATTTTTCACTAGAGCAGACAAGGCAATGCTACGGTAGTTGGTAGACCGAAACGTGTATATTCGAAGGTTAATGAGGCCCTCAGCGACGAGAGATTTTATAGACTGGTTAAAGTTAACCCTGCTGCAGGATAAAAAAGCGGATAAAAAAACTCATTGACCTTTGGAGTACACTGGGCGTTCTAGAGTGCGACGAGGCTTTTAGAGGTCTTTCTTCCAAGGGCATCGAGCACACATCGCTGCCGAAAGCTTATGGCCTAATAAAAATTCATAAACCAAACAATCCCGTAAGAATTATAGTTTCAGCAATTAATAGCCCTACTTATTTTTTTGATAAATGCATATCCGTCTTATTAACTAACATTTTCCTTTACCAGCTTCTCATATAAAAAATAGTACACAATTAAAAAGTAACCTCAATAATATAAATATTTCTGATCAGCAATGTTTTGTGTCCTTCGACGTTGTTTCGTTGTTTTCGAGTTTGCCAAAGATGCGATTATACTGTCGATTGAAAAGAGATGGAAATGGCTTTCGTGTTTGAATTGTATGTCGAAGAGCGAATTTATGGATGGTATAAAAACTCTTCTCGACTGTACGTATCTTGTTTTCGATGGCAAATTTTATAAACAAGTCTCAGGCGCCCCGATGGGATTCTGCTCGAGCCCTGTTTTTGCGAATATGGTTCTGGAGGATCTCGAGGATCATTGTCTGGGTATTGCAAAATCTAGCGTTCGACTTTTTTACAGATACGTGGATGACTGTCTTTTGGTTTTGGATAGAGATAACGATTGAACTTGTGTCATCTATATTTAATAGCTACTAATAACTCCCTTCAATTTACTCCCGAAATTTGAAGTCAATAACTAGTATAAATTTTCTCGCTATCTCTATTTTTCATGATTCAAAAGTGGTCATATTTTTACGAATTGGTTTCAAAAAAATACAGCGTCATCAAGATACATAAATTTTTTCTCTCACCACCCAAAAAACCAGAAGATAGCAATAATGTACAATTTATTTGATAGGGCGATATTGTTGTCCGATCCGCGGTTTCACTGTGAAAACATCGAAAAAGCGAAAAAAATTCTCATAGCGAATGACTATCCTCCAGATTTTATAGAGAAATTTAGTAAAAAACGGATTGCTCGCAACCTGAGCCTTTCAAGGGCCTCGTTAGAAGGGGCATTTGAAAGTAATGCACACCCTCAAAACAATAGATCTAACTCTAGAAAAGAATTAAAGTTATTAAAAGTTATTAAAGTCGGTTTTAAAAAGAAATGACATGAGTGTGATTAATAGTGTTACTGATAAGTTCAATAAATTTATTAAACTTGGCAAAGATCCTACTGCTGTGGGAGATACGAGGAATGTTGTATACAAAATCGATTGCTCCGATTGCGAATCTACGTACATCGGAGAAACGTATCGACCGTTAAAAACTAGGCAATACGAACATAAAAGATATATAGAGAAAAGGGATCTTAACTCCCCTCTCGCGGTACATGCATTGGAAACAGGACACAATTTCGATTTTAACAATATTAAAATAATAGATAGAGAACCGTCTATGTTCCGCAGACGGTTCTCAGAAATGCTACACATTCAGTTTTTCGATGGCACACTTAATAGGGCTGAGGATACGTGCCGCCTCAAAGCGAGTTATAAAAATGTTATATCAAACCTAAAAAATAGTCCGAATAAATTTTAATTGTAAATAATGTGATTGCGGAGGCTCGGTGGCGAGCGGACTGTATCAGGAACTTAGCACGCAGTGAGAGGTGGCATACCGCTTCGCGCTCTCTTCAACTCAGCCAACACATGTTCAATAGTGATTGGCTGGCGAGCCGGAGCGGAACAGCCCAGTGGGAGGTCGGGGAGACCGGGTTGCCGTGGCAACGCTCCGTCCATACTGTATACTATATAGTCATATAGTCATGGCAGGAGCGTTTCTTACGTTGCGGCGCGGTCCCCCCGCTCTGCTATTTGAGTATTAACGTGCCACCTCCAATGTGGTATTCGTTCTTGGTATATGAATGAAGCTCGAGGTATCCGTGGCTGAGGCGGTTTGCATTATAATAACATTTATAAGTATTAGTACATCTAATGTATGTATTGCGGAATATATATTGGCCGTAATTTTGTAGAGACATTAGTTGACGTCTTGCCTCGACCGGTGCCGCATTACCACCTTGGCACCGGGGAATCGTTC
>JACCIB010001946.1:0-14176 GCA_018906965.1 Philotrypesis tridentata | reverse complement strand
TTCATTCAAAATCTGTCAAATATTTTTCTAAAGCTTTTAAAAAAAGTGAAAGAGATAATTTTTTATTTACCATTTAAATTATAAAATGCATTATCTGCTTTTATAGCCATGCAGAAAACGTGAAATCTTTCAGAAATTTGGAAACGTTTATACTGTTTTTTTCAGTAGACTTGCGCAGTATATTTTATGCTTCGGAAGAAACCATGAAGTACGTCCCCAAACCACTCCCTTGTTCTATAATGTATTGAAGTCACATGAATGTTTTTTGTCATTGTATGGTATTCGATAGTTTTAAAGAAGTAGGGCATCGTTTTTATTTAGAGTTTAAAACTTATCTCTTCTAACGTACACACACCTTTACATAAAACTTTGAATTCCCGCCATGTTTTGTGGTTCTACGCATCTCAGCTGACTGGCCACTCTAACGCTGTTGGCAGTGGTAAGATTAAAATGCTAAGATTATAATACCCCCCACGATCAACGGCGTTATAGCGATTGGTTAGTTGAGATGCGCAGAACATGGTGAGAATTCAAAGTTTCATTTAAAGGTGTGTGTACATAATAATGCTTTTAAACTGCGACGTGTTTTCGTGAAATCGAAAATTAAGAGAAAAAACAACAGTTCTTGTCACAGTTATAGTTAGTAATTGTCTTTCCAAGATGTTCAGTTGGACTTTCTAGATAATATATCTTTGGACTTTGTTGTGTATATATGCATAAGTAGTATGGTGGCACCATGGAGAAAGTTAACAAATATGACTTTGACCTCAGTGACCTCTCGTCCATGTCACTTTAGTCAAGAACATATTTATTCACACTCTCCATGGTACCAAAACTACTTGGGAGAGACCCCCTCTCCCTCTATTTTTTTCTCCATAGTGCAGCGAGATACTTTGAAGAGACCTCCGCTCTCCAAAGTAACCTCTGAACGAGAAGATACTTTGATAAGATCCTTCTTTTTTTTCCATGGTCTCCCTCTATTTTTTCGCCATAGTGTAGCGATATACTTTGAAGAGACCTCCGCTCTCCAAAGTTACCTCTGAACGAGAAGATACTTTGATAAGATCCTTCTTTTTCTCCATGGTCTCCCTCTATTTTTTCGCCATAGTGTAGCGAGATACTTTGAAGAGACCTCCGCTCTCCAAAGTTACCTCTGAACGAGAAGATACTTTGGTAAGATCCTTCTTTTTCTCCATAGTACACGTAATATGTAAAATTTCTTTGAATAAATTAGCGTGCTTAGAACTAGACTATATCTAGAGTGAGCGTGGAGGATGCTTAGGTTGGGTAAATGAGAAGAGAAAATATAGTGATAAATAATATTTATTCAATTAATACTTATAAATCTAGATACAAGTTACGAGTTAGATAATGTAGTGCTGTTTAAATATACGACTAAATTATACATATGTAAATTAACAAATTCGTAAATAATTAAGGGGACCCACCACTTTTAAAATCTGTAATAAAAAAAATTTTCAAATAATTCAAATAGTCAATTAGAATTGAACTAAAACATTTTTAATCTAAAAGTATATACAAAATATAGTAAGATTAAATTTTTATTGTACTACTTTGAGCCTAATACACATTCATGTTAACGTAGACACTGTTCGATGACTTTTGGCACTGTCCGTAAGATTCCAAGTGTACGCATGGATGAAATGGGCTCAAATTTTTTTTACAAGCTTATTATAGTATTAGTTTCAGTATGAACAGAGGGATTTTAATTTGAATGAGTAGAACATTTGAAAAATCGAAATTTATACAGTTTAAAAATCTTGTACACGGATTTAGCCGTTCTGTGCGATTGTGTTTTGAGTTTTTGCGCTAGTTTTAAGATACTTTAATTACTTTTTCGCTATAGTTATTTCTGCATTAAAGAAGAAATTATGTTTTGATTATCACTGCATTAAATTTGTACCTAATTTGTTATATTACTCTAGCTTGTAAGATCCGCAAATTTATAGTTTGGCTTTCTTAATTGTTTGTAAATATTCTTTTTGTATATTCTTGCCACGCCATATGGTCCAGTTGACCGTGGCTTAATAAATTATCAATCAGTCAATCTCTCTCTCTCTCTCTCTCTCTCTCTCTCTCTCTCACTCTCACTCTCTCACTCTCACTCTCTCTCACTCTCACTCTCTTTTACTCTATCTCCCTCTCACTCTCTCTCTCACCTGCTAGAGCCCGCCGGCGGTAATCCCCTCGGAGATAACCGCCGAAATGAAAGTGCAATGGAGCTCATGGAAACCGAAATAAATTCACCGTCTGGTAAAAGAATAAGGGACGACTCCGAAAAAAATGAGGACGAAAATCTTAGAATGCTGAAGCGCGTTGGCTACATTAATTCACGGCCTGCTGATGCGAGGAATAACGGGACCGAGCAAAATCCAAACACAAACAGCGAAAAGACGAGTACCGATGACAGCTCAGTTAAGTTATTAACCATCGCCGAAGTAAATAACATCATGCTTCAAGTCAACAAGGAGCGTAAACACATCATCGACTGGATCGCCAATGCGAAGCTAAGTGAAGGAAAAAAGCAAGTCAGCAACGCCTTGGAAGTTTTCGGCGATGCTATTACAAAATTATGCTCTGCCTATATTGTTCGAGCCTCTACTGACACCTGTAAAAATGCACTTGAGAGTACATGCGATCGTCTTGACAAAATTGTTGAAAACCTCACGAACTCTCCCAACATTTCGAATCACAACGCAGGTAGTGATTGCTGCTCTAAAATACCGCCTCGTCCACTATATGCGGACAAAGTTCGTATGCCATCTGCCTCTGGGTCCGCATCGCATCGAATCAATCTTGGACGCGGTAAAACGATCCCGATTGTCACTCTCAAGCATGTATTTATCAGCCCAACGGAGACGCGGAAAAATGAATATGCCAATTCTGAAGCTGTTAAGGAAGCAGTGCTCAAGGTTGTCAGCCCAGCCGATCTTCAACTCAAAGTAGAGCGTATTATTCTACTGAAAAGCAACTGCGGAATTTTGCTCATTGGCGACGCGCTTGAACCGCTATTGAAATGCGAAGCTTTGCAAACCATTGGTCTTGAAGCTAAAATTGATGAAAAACTTAGTCCTCGAATTATCATTCATGGGATACCTGTTAAGTACAAAGAAGAAGATATAAAAAACTATCTAGTCAACCAGAACTTCCCGGACGTATCTCCAGAAAAATTTAAAGTGGTCTATCTGTATCCGGAGGGCAAGAAGGAGTATAGATCGTGCGTCGTGCAAATGGACCATCATCTACGGGAGGACCTTTTCAAGCGTGGCGGAGTTAATATTGGTTGGCACCACTGCCGTTTTGCTGACCATATCACTGTTCTACAGTGCTACAAGTGCCTGCGATTCGGCCACAAGGCCAGCGACTGCGACAATGAAGACAAATGTGGCAACTGTGCAGGACCTCACGCGACTTTAAAGTGTAAAAATCGTAAGTCTGTATGCTGTGCTAATTGTAAGGAGAGTAGGCTGTCCGATTCTCACTCTGCGTTTGACAAATCTAAATGCGTCATACTGCGATCAAAAATCGAGCAAAAATCGGCGCGGATAGACTATGGCTGATAAATGCAACGCGATGCTAGGCCACATCAACGCTCAGTCGCTGCTCGCCCACTTTGCTGATATACAGTCTCTTATACTTGCGGAGAAACCAGTAATTTTCGGAATTAGTGAGACGTGGCTGAAGCCTAATGATCTATCGGTGCCTTTAGAAGTTCCAGGGTATGCTTTATACCGGCACGACAGGCTCGGTAAGCGAGGTGGCGGTATTGCACTGTATGTGCTCGAATCTTTGCGCTGTAGAGTTGTAGGATTTTCCGAACGCCCGGCGACTTATAAAAAACTACCCGAATTTCTGCTAGCTGAGATCGTGCTCGATAACTATAAAATTCTTTGCGCGGTTATTTACAACCCCCCCAAAGCAGGCTTTTGGAACACGCTGGACGAAGCAATACTCTATTGCAACGCGCCGCATGACTATCTCGTACTAATGGGCGATTTTAATATAGAATGGACTTCGAATTGCACGAATCGCAAAATCCTTGCACAATCATTAAGCACGTTCAGTCTCGCCACAGTTCCTTTTGGAGCTACTCACCATCTGGATAAGTCGGAGTCCACGATAGATTATATCTGTATTTCGGATACTTTGAAACCGACAGCATTCAAGCAGGTGAGGCAACCGTGGATATCTGCGCACGACGCACTGTTTGTGTCACTCCCGGGAGCGCGCACACCCACCTCTCGCCCAAAAACCGTCACCTCGAGAAATTTTAAGAATCTTAACGTTTACAAACTGTGGGAAGACCTGCGGCAGATCGACTGGTTTTCGGTAACTTCTCAATCGAGCGTGAATAACATGGTTAGCTTGTTTACTGAGAATATTCTCAGTCTTTATAATAAACACGCTCCCATGCGCACTTTCATTGTAAAAAAACGGCCCGCGCCATGGCTCACTCCTGAGCTCCGCGCGCTTAGGAGAGAGCGAAACAAAGCTTACTCAAGGCGTAGGAAGAATAAAAATCCGGAGAATGATAAGCGATATAAGGAGCTGCGTAACAAGGTTAAGACGGAGTTCAATAAAGCGGCGAATAATTATTTCTGTAAGAGATTAGCTGACTGTCGGAACGGTAAAGAGACGTGGAGTGTTATTGATAAGCTTGGCATTCATGGCAATGATAAATCGGGATCCCAGCTCCCAGTTTCGCTGGACGAGTTAAATAAGTTTTTTGTTGGCGCAAATCAACCTGCTCCTCTTCACGACCGCCGACCGACAGTCAGGATTTCTCCCGATGACCGTTTCTATTTTAAGCATATAGAAGTCGACGAATTCTTTCGGGCACTCAGTGCTGCTCGCTCCAATGCTATCGGTCTCGACGGAATTCAGCTCCGATTCTTAAAAGAATGCTCAGCCACAATCGCACCTGTACTAATGCATATATTTGATGCCTCTCTACAATCAGGAGTCTTTCCCGACCCGTGGAAGAGGGCTCGTGTGACGCCGTACCCGAAAATTAGCGATCCAAAGAGCGCCGAGGACCTACGTCCTATTAGCATTTTGTCAGCCCCGGCGAAAATTCTTGAAGCCATTGCCATCTCGCAAATTAATGACTATATAGCGGCGCGCAATTTGCTCAATCCCTTTCAATCCGGGTTTCGACGGGGATACAGCACGCACACGGCACTTATTGCAATCAGCGACGATATACGTCAAGCGATTGATAACGGAAAAATCACGTTGCTCGTATCTATTGACCTAAGCAAAGCGTTTGATCACGTGAATATTGCATTATTAATCAGCAAGCTCCAAAACCTTGGTTTCTCTGACTCGGCTTGCGAGTGGGTTCGATCATACCTCACAAATAGACCTCAGGTCGTTGCTGCTGCCTCGGGCGATCTATCCAAACCGCAAATAAGAGCCTCGGGTGTTCCTCAAGGCTCGGTGGCAGGCCCCCCACTCTTTTCTGTCTTCATAAACGATCTTCCGGATGTATGCATTGGCTGTCATTATAATCTTTACGCCGATGACTTTTGTATTTATATAGAGGGACAATTAACGGAGGCCGAGGACATTATTGTCCGTATGAACACAAACCTCCGCAACATCAGCAACTGGGCTCACGTGAACGGTCTAAAAATAAACGGAGCAAAGACCAAGGCCGTATGGTTCGGTTCTCGTGCATTTATAAATAAAATTCCGGGCCTAAATCTTCCCCCTATTATTGCTGAGGGCCAGATCATCAATCCCAGCGATTCCATTAAGCTGCTTGGAGTTACACTAGATGGCTGCCTGTCATTCAAGCCGCAGTGTCAAAATATGGCAAAAAAATGTTTTGCAGCTTTATCGAGGTTGAGGAGGAATGCATTTTTTCTGCCGGCGACAATAAAACTTTTGCTCATTCAAGCGCTAATTTTCCCGCACCTCGAGTATGCGCCATCACTTTTTCTTGGGCTTACAGAGGAGCTCTCTGTAAAACTAGAGCGATGTAAAAATGCGGCCTTACGTTTCGTCGCAGGCGTTAATCGCTTTCAACATATCTCGCCTACATACAAAAAATATGGCATAGCCTATTTCAAAGTTAGGATGAAACTTTTAGTTTTGTGCCTTCTCTCGAAGGTCCTTACGTATCATAGGCCATCCTACTTACGTGAGCATCTAATCTTTCGAGATTCAACGCGGCAGGGGTCAAAGCGAGCTTCTCAGCTAGACATTGTCATTCCGCGCTTTAATATCGAGTACTTCGCCAACTCGTTTCGTATTGGTGCGGCAAAGCTCTGGAACGAGCTCCCACGTTCTATCAGAGAAGGCCCAAGCAGAACATTTAAAATGCGACTTTCCAAATGGTTTGCGGCGAGCGATCCTCGACAGCGTTAGCGATAATGAAAATTGTAATATTGTAATTGGACGGATATATGTCACTACGCAAATTAATTGTTTGTTTTTATATATTTATTTGTTTTATTTTGTTTTTAGTGTGTGTGTAGTTTGTGTGTGTGTGTGTGTGTGTGTGTGTGTGTGTGTGTGTGTGTGTGTGTGTGTGTGTGTGTGTGTGTGTGTGTGTGTGTGTGTGTGTGTGTGTGTGTGTGTGTGTGTGTGTGTGTGTGTGTGTGTGTGTGTGTATGAGGGGAGAGAAAGAGAGAAAGGGGAGGGGGTATAAGCATTGCGGAGGGGGTATAAGCATTGCATTAGATATTAATTGCCAGATGGCATTGTGCAACTAAAAAATTTTTTGCGAAGAAAAAGCAGATAAACATGAAGCAGAATAAGATGACAATGTCTAATATTTTTACCCGTTCTGCATAGTCATATGATAATATGCCGCAAACTGATATAAAAATTATCAGAGACAGATGTTGTCCAATAACTGAGTGGTTTGTAATATACAAGTTTCGATGGCTCGATCAATTTGTTAATCTCATCATTAGCATCTAATTGTATGCAATAAGCATGAAGGTCAATATCGAAGTAACGAGTTGTACAAGTAGAAATACATAAATATATTTTATCGTCATTTAATACTAGTATCTCTTCTATGCGTCCAAATAATAATAAATCATCTGTCCTTGAAGAAGTTTTTTCTAGAACAACAAATAATTTTGTCCTGAACTCTGTACCATTTATTTCAACGGATTTCGAAGAATAGACTACGTCATCGTCAGTGTATCCAATATCAATCAGACTTTGCCTACTTAAACTACTATGTACAGGTGTTGGTTTAAGAGACTTAACTTTTTGCCTGTTAAGTTTTACTTGGCCCATACCCCAAGTCGAACTTTGGACACATTGCGAAACTCTCACTAAAGTTTTAGGAGGATTTTTAAAATTGTGCACATTTTGAGCTCGCAATTTTAGCTCATAATGTTTCGCTTCAAATCACATGCAGCAATAACGTTGTAATGGGCCTAACCATTCTATACAGTCAGCATAATGATTCATATGATGGAATTTATTTATTAAATTGACCTCAGGAAATAATGTCATGAAATACTGCTTGAAATCTTTAGTTAATTCATCTAAATACTGTCTTAACGAGGTGTGAATTTTCGGCGCAAATACCAATTCCATTATTCTTAATAAATATACAACAAGTTGCAAATAATCATCGTCTTCATCAATTTTTTCATATAATAAAAATGGCAATGCTCTTACCAAACACCATATTTGCATTACTTTTTGGCTTAAAGAGTGCTCTTTTTTGCATAACATTGCTGCTGTGAAATTGGCGGTAGGTTTATTTTTTCTTTCGGTATAGCCATAATTAAATGACGATATCCGTTTGTTGAGATATGATATATCAAAGTATTTTTTTACAGTAACATACTCATGAAGGACCAATTTCACAATCATGGGACAAATTCCGCACATCAAATCGTGCATGATGTCAAATACTTTATTGTCGGTTATATGGAAATAGCGCGATTCATTTAAAATACATTCACCCTTTAAGCCAGTTGCAGTCTTTGCAGCATCAGAATAATTATTTCTTTCCAAATATTTTAACCTTTCATTATAATTTGTTCTGGTTGCGGGGACTGCATTTTCCCAATTGCCAGAATGCAACTCTGCTCTTGTGCATGAGCATATACGACACAGCCTATTAGCAGATGGGCCTAAAAGGTTGTAAATTTCATGAATCGCGAGACCATCACCACAAAAAGCAATTATTGTACCATGAATTGTAAAAGTTTCGTTGTCAATAGTCACTTCAACGCCCTCGTCACTTTCAAACTTCCTCAAATCATGCATGAACGGTGCAAGTATAGCGCTTAAACCATATCGCATTATATCAGCATGACAAGCAATATTCAAAACATCTATGCTACCTAGCTGAGAATTGACATGTGGAGGCAAATTATCAATTTGTAGATAAAATGCGCCTAATTTGTGGATAGAGGTTTTCGAGCCTAACGGATTGACAACTTCAATTTCGTCATAATACAGTTTTAATCTGATTGCGTTTTTAAATCTTCTAAATAATGGATGAACTTCATACATTTTTCCATCAATAAACGAACGACTGATTCCATTACCAGACCGCTCTTCTAGACTGACTGCATCTCTGACCTCTTTATTCGATAAAACGAGCTTTAATGTCTCTATTACAGAAACGTATTGGCATGTATTATGAACAACCGTTGGTAAATAAGACATTGACGTTTTGTCAAGTGTCATTTCCCAGCGTGTACCTAACGGTATTTCCTGAGGATCTATGTATTTATAATTTTCGGCTAAGGCTCTTGTTTGTTGTGCTAATGATTTGACTTCGCTGAAGGGACTATCGATACGAAATGATTCCTCAACTGAACTTATGAGTGTTTGATCGATTAATTGCCCAATATTCAAAAAACTTTTTATTTTTTTTCTCAACGTATCTAGCGTATAAAATAGTAACTCCTCGCATTCATTAAAAATAGTAGTAATCATGGAACCCGTCATAGAACCATGAGACTGCAGTCGGCCTATCATTTGTAGCACATATAATTTTAAGTTTTCCTCAAAATCAATGTTTTCTTCCTTGAATAAATTTTCTTCCAGATTAATTGGATTATCGACTTGTTCGCTGGGTTCATAACTACTACTATCAACTGAATCTGTTTCCATTAAATTTTCATTCAAAGGGACACCATTATTTTCAAGTCTATTATCTGTAAGATGATTTTCTCTAATATGTTTTCTTAATGAAAAAAAATGTACGAAACTTTTACGACAGTTGTTTTGTCCACAAATAAATCCTGTATTACTCATAGAACGCGTAAGTGTTAAGCCGTGAAAGCATTGAAAATGTTGGCTTAAACCGTTTAATCCTCCAGGAATTAAACGCGTACATAAAAAACAATTCAGTTCATCCATGATTCAATTTTATCAATGAATCTATATTTCTGTAAAATAATTTAAATATATTCATGTTTATTCCTTCCACGGATTGAGGCGTTACGACAGGGTTAGTGTTTTTTAATTTAAAATGTTCGTTAGAAATATAAACTATTCGCTGTGTGCTCAAACGACAGTAACGCCATTCAAAATTCGCATAATTAAATGTGATTGGCCCAAAAGTTTCAATTTTCTTCGCTATGAGTTATTATAGGCTATCACCCCTTTCGCACACAGCGAATAGCAATTAGCTCTTTTTAAAATCTCAGGTTTTCATCAAGTTATTGTAGCTCACGATGTTTATACCTAAATAAGGAATCGACTCTAAAAAGGACATTTTTTATTCGTTAATTCCCTTATACTAAGTATCCTAATTATCTGAAATATCGAAAAAACAAATACCGAAATATTTTGAAATATTAATATCGACTATCCGAAGTAGAATTATTAAGGATTTTTGCCAAGTTTTTACGTTGCTAGAGATAAAAATCGTATTTGAAGTTATATAAATCAATTTTATTGTTACTATTTGTATTCAATTGCAAATAATCCCAACAGTTATATGAATTAATGTTTCGAGCAAAACTTATTCGATATAATTCATCTGTTAGTCAACTACAATCCTTAATTATCCTTCCTAGACATATTATAAAGTAAACATTGTTCCGGACGAACGTGAGCAGAGCGAGAGTTGCGCATACATCAGCGGATAGGCGTCTCAGCGCAGTAGCAAATACTGCGTAGGCCCTGTGTGTGCAACGACCAAGGGTCGTTGTAGCCACATTTTTTCTTGTTGTGAATGCAGCGTCTACGGGGACGTGCAGCTTCACTTTTTAATAATGGCACTTTTCCCCTCCATCGGCTGAAGACAGCCGGTAATAGGAGTTGGGCGCGGGGCGAAGAGAAAGCCACGAATTCTCTTCGCGGACGCTTGGCCACGAGACGTGCTGTCCTGATGGCTCGCTGTCGTAACACAGGGGCGCATGTGGCAGACTCCGATCTGGCTTGCGCGTTCGAGAATATTTTTAATAGCTTTAGGATATTGGTTGACGACGAGTTGTAGGTAGTAATATAAGACTTAGTTTGTATATGCACTGTTCTTGGCGTGGGTTTTTTCCTCACGAGGTTTTCCCCACGCCGCGGAAAGAAATCCGAGCGAATGCGAGAACAGTGTAGGTTTTTCTTGTAAAGGCTGTCGCGACTGTGAAGTCCACTCGTGGCTAGGAGTAGAAAAAAAGGGTCTTTGTGTGCGCGGTTTATGGTACTGCGCCGCGCTCAGCGCAGGCTCGGACTCGCGCGGCGAGCGCCTGCGCGACATCTGGATCGGCTCAGCGCGGAGCGCGCGGCGACTCCGGCGCTCGGGTCAGATTTTACGACTTCGCGACGCGGCGAACGTATACGGGAAATTCGTATTGCGTTAAAACAAAGACTCAAAGAGGGACACTTTTCGGGGGTTCGACTACGGCGAGCAGCATCGCCTCGTGGACTTCACGGGGCAGTCTCGAAGCAGACACGGTACCGTTCAGATCGTGTTCGAATGCCTAGAGAATTTTTAAGAATATATTTTCGATTTTAGCTCGAATTTACTTTCTTTTTATTTTAGTTTTGAATCCCCTCTGATCGCGACACTGCTCAGGAGAGCAGCCCACAAACATTTTTCCTTCCGTTATAGGAATGATGGCGTTCAGAAATTTAACAATGCATGATCTACCTTGCAATATAGCTATCGTTATTTCGTCGACTCCCAACGACCGCAATTTCGATGCCAATTCTTCGCTGCTTTTTAGGTTCAAAAAGTCACACATTCTCCAAGTACCCTGAAAAACTATGTTACAGATATTGTTACACAGTTAATATTTGAATTATTATTTTAAAAGCACAATTTTATGTTCTGATTACTTTAATACGAAAAATATTGTACAATAACGATTCGCAATACTAACATGTGTCTCGATCATTCACAACAGCTCAGATCGCTCAATAATAAAATTTCTTTCAAAAGCCGTAGATGTCATTTACAAATGAATGTATTTTAAAAATTTCTTAACATTTTCTTAACATCGGAAAAGTAACCTATAATTTTCAAATACGTGACGGACAACGTTGTTAGATTTTTTGAAGCATGGACTTGTGATAGTTGCATTTTACAGTGAAATCGAGTAGTATATTTTAACAACTAATTAGAAATTAATATTTGTTTATTTGTAAAAGTATATTCCTTGATTTCAATATAAAATGCTATAAAAAAATATTTGTTTATTTATGAAAATAAACTACTCGATTTCAATATAAAATGTTACGTTAATATTTGTTCATTTATTTAAATATATTACTCGATTTCAATATAAAATGCAATGTACACAAATCCGTGCTTCTATAACATCTAACTACCGGTCCACCATGCGTTCGAAAAGTATAGGTTACTTTTCTGATGTTAAGAAAAAGTAAAGAAATTATTATAATTCAATAAAAAAAAAAAATTTTAATTATTTACTAAAGCAAAAGTTCAGTAGTTAGTTCAGTTCAATAGAAAATGTTACGCCCATAAAACTATATGTTATTAATTTGTATCTACGTTATCTGTCACGTATTCACAAATTGTAAGTTAGTTATCCGAAGCGATCAAATTTTTAAGTAATTTGTTAGTGTTATAATATATGAAGAAAATGCAATACCGATAGAGTTACAGAGTATACGTCTGTGTGTAAATATAAATATATATATATAATGAGCGTGTGACACGTGGTCTCCGCGCCACATGATTTTTATGCAGAATATATATTCACCCTATCATTTTAAACCCGAAAATATTTCGCGATAATGATGAATAATACGAACCTGTATCTATTATTTCTGCACCAACAATGTATGACAGCTCCAATCGACGGACAGACATGGATCAGGTGGATGCACTCTAATTACAGACAGCGACAACGTTTCGTTGGCGTTGAATCGTATTTCGGCGCTCTCAGCTCGTCGCCGTATTCAATAATTAATTTTATCTAAAAATTCATAGATTTCATTTAGATAATAACATTTATTTTTTTAATAGGTTAGGTTAGGTTAGGTTAGTTCAGCTCATTAGAAAATGTAACGGCTATAAAATTATATGTTATTAAATTGTATCTACGTTATTCGGCACGATATTAAGAATTGGAGGTTAGTTTTCCGAAACGATTAAATTTTTAAAGTAATTTGTTAGTATTATAATATACGAAGAAAAACTGGAAAGAATTTAGTGAGTTAAGAATACTACTATTATTATCTGTCGCGTTAATCACAAAAAAATATCAATATTCTTTAGATAATGGCTGACACGTCATCAGCGTGCGACACGTGGTCTCTGCGCCACATGATTTTTATGAAGAATATATATTCACTCTATCTTTTTAATCTGAAAAATATTTAGCAATAATGATAAATAATATGAACCTGTGTCTATTTTTCCTCTACGAATAATATAAGATGGCTCCAATCGACGGATGGATGTGGATTCGGTAGATGCACTCTGATCCGTTGATCTACGAACAGCGATAACGTGCTACGGTCGCGACATAATAAGCACGGTAAATTTTATGCGCTATATGCTATAGAGCGGCGCGCATGCGCAAGGCAATGAGCGCGTAGTCGGTGGGTGCAGCTGGCAAGAGGGGCTAGGCTTAGCGTATCCAACGCGCTATAGTAATACTGAATACCGTATGCTATTGAGCGGCACGCATGCGCAAAGTTATGTGCACATATTGTCTGCATACAGCTGGGGAGAGGGGATAGGCTTAGCGATGCCGCAGCGTGATAGCAATACCGATAAACTTACCGAATATATGTGTGTGCGTGTGTGTGCGCGCGCGCGCGCGTGTATATATATATATATATGGGTGATTCTCTGACAAATCGTGCGCTCGATTTTTGGACCCCCCCAAAAAATATTTTTAAAATGTTATTTGGATGCTAACTAGAGCCCCTGAATTTTTTCAGATTTTTTCCATTACTTATTTCCAAGTTACAGGGGCCCAAAGTTGGCATTTTAAGCACTTTTTGCATTTTTTGACTATTTTCATTAATTTGTAGCTCCTCAGGGAAGCATTTTTTACTAAAAACACATACAACATTTTTTTTTAGGAAATTTTGTCTAGTTTTCAAAAAAAATATTTTTGAAGTCATGTATATATGTTATCATTTTCTTACAACCAATTTAAACTCTAAAATCAGTGAAACTAAGAACTGATCCGGAGTTCGATAACCAAAAAATTCATGAAGAAACCTTTTCTAAGTACAAATATGCTTGCATAACTCATTTTTTGGCACTGAGCCTTTAATTGTTGCTAAAAATAAAAATAATACGTGTCAAAATTGAAAAATTGGATATCCTTTTTAAAAAAAATACATTTAAATAGTAAAAAAAATTCTAAAACAAAAAGTATTCTTGGGATTTTTCTTAATTTCGCTTCGTTTCCATGCTAAAAATCGATAAAAAGTCGAATTTTTATAATAAATTTTAAGCTAAAATTCGACTTTTTATCGATTTTTAGCATGGAAACGAAGCGAAATTAAGAAAAATCCCAAGAATACTTTTTGTTTTAGAATTTTTTTTACTATTTAAATGTATTTTTTTTAAAAAGGATATCCAATTTTTCAATTTTGACACGTATTATTTTTATTTTTAGCAACAATTAAAGGCTCAGTGCCAAAAAATGAGTTATGTAGGCATATTTGTACTTAGAAAAGGTTTCTTCATGAATTTTTTGGTTATCGAACTCCGGATCAGTTCTTAGTTTCACTGATTTTA
>JACCIB010001945.1:0-14223 GCA_018906965.1 Philotrypesis tridentata | reverse complement strand
GGGACGAGTAATTGACTTGATATTACAGATTTTGTGCTCATCTCAAGTAACTTTTGGATTTTTGGGTTTTTTTTGTAATGTTTTCTTTCTAGTATTTACTAATATTTTTTGTATTTGACCGAAATACAGAGTTACTCTTGGCTCTCTCCATTCTTTCTATACTATTTTTTATTTCGAAGAAGAATGTGGATTTTTGAATCTATTTTAGCTGTAGATTCTGACTTGCTTATTATTTTTTCACTTGCAGAGTTTTGCTTGAGGAGGCAGATACATCATCAAAAGAATCATTAGACGATGATGTCAGAATTACTGTTACTATTATTACTGATATTACAGATTTTGTGCTCATCTCAAGTAACTTTGGCTTTTTGGTTTTTTTTGTAATGTTTTCTTTCTATTATTACTAATATTTTCTGTATTTGACGAATCAGAGTTACTCTTTGCTCTCTCCATTCTTTCTATACTATGTTTTATTTTCGAAGAAGAATGTGAATTTTTTGAATCTATTTTAGCTGTAGATTCTGACTTGCTTATTATTTTTTCACTTGCAGAGTTTTTGCTTGAGGAGGCAGATACATCATCAAAAGAATCATTAGACGATGTGTCAGAATTACTGTTACTATTATTACTTGATATTACAGATTTTGTGCTCATCTCAAGTAACTTTTGGCTTTTTGGTTTTTTTTGTAATGTTTTCTTTCTATTATTACTAATATTTCTGTATTTGACGAATCAGAGTTACTCTTTGCTCTCTCCATTCTTTCTATACTATGTTTTATTTTCGAAGAAGAATGTGAATTTTTTGAATCTATTTTAGCTGTAGATTCTGACTTGCTTATTATTTTTCACTTGCAGAGTTTTTGCTTGAGGAGGCAGATACATCATCAAAAGAATCATTAGACGATGTGTCAGAATTACTGTTACTATTATTACTTGATATTACAGATTTTGTGCTCATCTCAAGTAACTTTTGGCTTTTTGGTTTTTTTTGTAATGTTTTCTTTCTATTATTACTAATATTTTCTGTATTTGACGAATCAGAGTTACTCTTTGCTCTCTCCATTCTTTCTATACTATGTTTTATTTTCGAAGAAGAATGTGAATTTTTTGAATCTATTTTAGCTGTAGATTCTGACTTGCTTATTATTTTTTCACTTGCAGAGTTTTTGCTTGAGGAGGCAGATACATCATCAAAAGAATCATTAGACGATGTGTCAGAATTACTGTTACTATTATTACTTGATATTACAGATTTTGTGCTCATCTCAAGTAACTTTTGGCTTTTTGGTTTTTTTTGTAATGTTTTCTTTCTATTATTACTAATATTTTCTGTATTTGACGAATCAGAGTTACTCTTTGCTCTCTCCATTCTTTCTATACTATGTTTTATTTTCGAAGAAGAATGTGAATTTTTTGAATCTATTTTAGCTGTAGATTCTGACTTGCTTATTATTTTTTCACTTGCAGAGTTTTTGCTTGAGGAGGCAGATACATCATCAAAAGAATCATTAGACGATGTGTCAGAATTACTGTTACTATTATTACTTGATATTACAGATTTTGTGCTCATCTCAAGTAACTTTTGGCTTTTTGGTTTTTTTTTGTAATGTTTTCTTTCTATTATTACTAATATTTTCTGTATTTGACGAATCAGAGTTACTCTTTGCTCTCTCCATTCTTTCTATACTATGTTTTATTTTCGAAGAAGAATGTGAATTTTTTGAATCTATTTTAGCTGTAGATTCTGACTTGCTTATTATTTTTTCACTTGCAGAGTTTTTGCTTGAGGAGTCAGATACATCATCAAAAGAATCATTAGACGATGTGTCAGAATTACTGTTACTATTATTACTTGATATTACAGATTTTGTGCTCATCTCAAGTAACTTTTGGCTTTTTGGTTTTTTTTGTAATGTTTTCTTTCTATTATTACTAATATTTTCTGTATTTGACGAATCAGAGTTACTCTTTGCTCTCTCCATTCTTTCTATACTTGTTGAAATTATAAATTTATGCTTTGCACAGCAGTGCAACGAACTTAGGAAAATGCAGACAATGCTGAATTGTCAAATCAGCCTTTTATAACCGAGCGATTGACCGCTGAGAGTTAGTTGGTAAGGTGATTCTATGTCGGGCTGTCGTAGTGCTAAGATGCACTGTATAAGATATTATAAATAAATGTAATAAATAATTATTAAATCTCTTCTCCTATACTTAATTTTTCACCATATTTTAGCATGGTAGCAGAGGTCCGTGGTTCGTGGTTCCAAATAGTGATTAACTAGTTTTTTTTGAACAATTAAATTTTGTGTTAAACTATCCATGGAAGAATTCATGGTTGAAGGAAAACTCAGATAAGTACATAGGAAAGCTTATTGATGAGCAGTCAAGATAAATATTGGTATTTGAAAGGAAAAAACCCAGGTTGGGTATATACAGTTCCAAAAGAAGAATTAGTTGAATTTTTGTGTTTAATCGAAAAGAGTTTAGTGTTAAATTTGTACCTTTAGATGAGGTAAGGAAATTAGTCACGCAAACTCCAGAAAAAGAATATGCAGCTTCAGCATCAAAACAAAAATTAATTGAAATTTTGGATAAATACGCTACCAAAGAGATATATGATCTTTTGAAGTTAGATGATCTAAGAAAGGCAGCCAAAACAGTACTAGAAATACAACTTGAAGATCAATCGAAAGAAAACCAACTCAAACTAAGGAAACAAATAGAAGAAATGGCAAATAACGAAGAAATTAAAATCCAGGTATTTGACGGTAAAAATTATAGTATATGGAAGAAGAGAATATTACTATTATTAAAGTGGAAAAAATGTGATGAACCTGCTACTAGAGAGAAACAAAGTACTGAAGAATTGGAAATTTGGACCGAGAAAAATCTGAAAGCAATGAACTATATTTACGGCAGTATTTCAAATGACCAACTAGAATTCGTGAGTGAAAAAGATACAGCGTTAGAAATTATGAAGAAATTTGACGAGTTATATTCGAAAGAATCATCGGCTTTGCAGATATGCATAAGAAATAGATTGGATAAAATAAAGCTAAAAGATTTTGACAACTGCAGTTTATTTTTCACAGAATTTGAGAAAACGATAAATGAATTGAAAAATGCAGGTGGAAAAGTTGATGAACGAGAAAAGTTAAATTATATGCTGAGAACATTACCCGATTCACTAAGCTATTTTGGAGATTTAGTAGATGCAATGCAAGAAAATGATAGAAACTGTGAATTTTTAAAGAATAAAATAAACATGTGGGAAAGCCGAAATACAGAAAAGGATAGCGGAAAGAAAAAAACGAGTGTTTTTCAAGCTGAACAAAACAAAGATAAAAACTGTTTTGGATGTGGACAATTTGGACATATTATGAATGAATGCCGAAACTCATGGACCAGAGGAAGGGGCAGCAGAGGTATAACGCACTGGCGAGGAGGTGCGCATAATCAACATCAGCAGCAACAACAGACACAGCAGTTTCGAGGTCGCGGAAGCAGAGGTGTACAACGAGGTTACTATCGCGGAAGCAGAGGTGGACAACGAGGCTACTATGGTAGAGGCAGAGGAAATCAGAGACACGATGCGAGGTATAGTGAAAACGTCAGCGATCAAGTGACACCAGAGTCATTTTCAGTAGAGGTAAAGCGCAATGATGAGTATGACGCGAAAATTTATGCTTGCGATACAAATAAAATAGATTGGATATTAGATAGTGGCTGCTCAGACCACATAATAAATGACGAATCTTATTTTCATGAATCAATCACTTTAGAGAAGCCAATAAGTGTAAAAGTTGGTGATGGTAGAATTTTGAAAGGTACAAAAGTTGGTAAAATCTTAACTAATTTTAGTGCAAATAGAATGACAAATAATGTAGAAATATCCAATGTATTTTACGTTAAAGAAATGGATAAAAATCTGTTAAGTTTTGCGAAAGTAACGGATAAAAATAAAATTATTTCTGTTGAAAATACATCGAAAATATATAACAAACAAAACAATTTAATTGCGGTAGCTTACAAAGAACATGGATTGTATAAAATCAGTAGTTTTATTGATAGTAAAGAGTGTTATATCGCAGGAAAAAATGAAAAAATTGAAACACAGAAAGAAAGATATCATAGACTGTTAGGCCATGTTAATTTTAAATATTTAGAAAATATGTGTAAAAATAAATTAGTGGATGGTATGCCAGAAAAATTAGAATCAGTAATTTTGAAATGCGGTACATGTATTCAAAATAAAATGCATAATTTGCCTTTTGCAAACAATAGAACAAGAGCAACTGATATTTTAGAACTTATACATACAGACTTGAATGGGCCACATAAAACTACGGGATTTGATGGTTCACAATATTTTCTAACATTTATTGATGATTATAGTAAATGCGCGTTAGTTTATACGATAAAGTCAAAGTCAGAAGTTTGTGAATGTTTCATTGACTATATTAATAAAGTTGAAAATATTACCGGGAAAAAAATAAAAAGATTGAGATGCGACAACGGAAAAGAATATTTAAATCGAGATTTTTATAATGTTATAAGTGAAAAAGGAATTTTGTTAGAACCTTGTCCTCCATATATACACGAATTAAATGGAACAGCCGAAAGATATAATAGAACAATAATGAATACAGCAAGATGTTTGTTATATGAAGCTAATGTAAATCGTAAATATTGGCCAGAGGTAGTGAAAGCGGCAGTTTATTTAAAAAATAGAACAATTGCGAATACTATTGAAAATAAAACTCCTTTTGAAATTTTCTTTAAAAAGAAACCGGATATTAGTCATTTGCGATTATATGGCAGTAAAGTTTTTGTCAGAGTACCAGAAATTAAAAGAGATACGAAATGGGATAGAAAAGCTGATGTAGGAATTTTATTAGGATATGATCACGTTGGATATAGAATTTTAGTCAATAATAAAATAGTCAGAAGTAGACATGTTGATATAATTGAAAATGATAAAGATTTAATTGGTTTTCGTGGTAGTGAAAATAGTGACGATGATAATTACGCTGAAAATGATAATTTTGAAAATGATGAAGATTCTAGATCAAGCGATATCAATGAAATAGTTAAGGATAATGCAAGTAAACTTCTAAGAAGATCTGAAAGGGAAAAAAGGAAACCTGACAGATATAATGCAAATTTCGCTAACTCAAATTATATTTATGTAAATGTTGTAAGCGTAGATAGTCCTTCAACTTATGAAGAAGCTATAAATAGTAGCGATAACGATTTATGGAATGAAGCAATGACTAGAGAAATGAATTGTTTAATTAAGAATAAAACATGGAATTTAGTTGAAAGACCTAAAAATAAGAAAATTTTAGATTTGAAATGGGTATTCACAAACAAATCTGATAATAGAAAAAAAGCCAGGCTTGTTGTAAGAGGTTTTCAACAAACTGAAGTACTTGAAGATCTATATTCACCAGTAGCTAGAATTCAAACTTTAAAATTACTACTGTCTTATTGTTGCAAAAATAAATTAATGATTAATCAAATGGATGTAGAAACAGCTTTCTTAAATGGTTATGTAAAATCAGAAGTATTTGTGAAACAACCTAAAGGCTTTGATGATGGAACAGATAAAGTTTGTAAACTAGAAAAAGCATTGTATGGTTTGAGAGAAAGTCCGAGAGCATGGTATGAATGTTTTGATGATTATTTAAAGAAAATGAAATTTCAAAGAAGCGAAAGCGATTATTGTCTATACGTCAAACAAGAAAAAGAAGACATAATTTATTTAATTTTATTTGTAGACGATTTATTAATTTGTGGAAAAAACAAAAAAATAATTGATGAAGTTAAGCGAGAATTATCAAATAGATTTGCTATGAAAGATATAGGGGAAGTAAATACTTATTTAGGGATAAATATTAAATATAATTGTGAAAAAGGTCAAATGACATTAGATCAGAGTGATTATATAGACTCATTAGCCATAAAATATAATATTATAAATGCGAAACTATATAATACGCCAATGGAACAAAATTTGAGTTTAGAACCCGCACAGGCAGCATCAAATGATTTAAAATATAGAAATTTAATCGGAGCATTATTGTACATTAGTACAGGAACAAGACTAGATGTAAGTTATAGCGTCAATTATTTAAGTAGATTTCAAAATAGTTATGATGAATCTCACTATAAATATGCATTAAGAATTTTAAAATATTTGTATTTAACAAAAGATCTTAAATTAACCTATAAAAGAAATGAAAATGCTGAAATAATGGATTGCTTTGTTGATGCTGACTGGGCTGGAGACAAAAATGATAGAAAATCAACGACTGGATATGTTATAAGAATTTTCGGAAATGTTGTATATTGGAAGTCAAGAAAACAAGGTAGTGTTACAAAATCATCAACAGCAGCAGAATATGTAGCTTTATCAGAATTAGTGAGCGAAGTCAAAGTAATACAAAATCTATTAAAAGACTTTAAAATTAATATCGAAAAGCCAATTAATATTTATGAAGATAATTCCGGAGCAATTGCAATAGCAAAATTTGGAAATTTGACAAAAAATTCAAAGTATATAGAAATTCATTATCATTTTGTAAATGAAAGTTATGAACAAGGAATTATAAAAATTATAAAAGTCGATTCAGAAAATAATATTGCAGACATTTTAACAAAAGCCTTAGGTCGTAATAAATTTGAAAAATTTCGAAATATACTAAGAATTGTTTGAAATAGTTCTATCACATAAATTTAAGGAGGTGTGTTGAAATTATAAATTTATGCTTTGCACAGCAGTGCAACGAACTTAGGAAAATGCAGACAATGCTGAATTGTCAAATCAGCCTTTTATAACCGAGCGATTGACCGCTGAGAGTTAGTTGGTAAGGTGATTCTATGTCGGGCTGTCGTAGTGCTAAGATGCACTGTATAAGATATTATAAATAAATGTAATAAATAATTATTAAATCTCTTCTCCTATACTTAATTTTTCACCATATTTTAGCAATACTATGTTTTATTTTCGAAGAAGAATGTGAATTTTTTTAATCTATTTTAGCTGTAGATTCTGACTTGCTTATTATTTTTTCACTTGCAGAGTTTTTGCTTGAGGAGGCAGATACATCATCAAAAGAATCATTAGACGATGTGTCAGAATTACTGTTACTATTATTACTTGATATTACAGATTTTGTGCTCATCTCAAGTAATTTCTGGCTTTTTGGTTTTCTTGGTAATATCTCCATTCTATTTAGTATTACTCTACTTTTTGCATACTCTTTTCCTTCTAAACAATGATTTATTTTCGAAGAAGAATGTGAATCTTTTTTATCTATTGTAGCTGTAGACTCTGGCTCATTTCTTATTTTTTCACATGCAGAGTCTTTGCTTGAGGAGTCAAATAAATCATCAAAGGAATCATTACGTGATGCATCTGAATTACTGCTATTACTACTTAATAATGGTTTCTCTATTGTTGCAGCTGTTGACTTTGATTTATAAACTGAATTATTATTTGCCTTAGCAGGTTTTGTTTCGTGATCGGAAATATCAGTGTATCTATGATGCGTAATTTCATCCGATTTATTTAACTTTAGAATTTTTCTTAAAGCTATTGCTGATTTTTTAACACCATTTTCGTGCAATAAATCAGTATTTAATACTGATTTTTTTTTAAGCGTTTCATACTTTCCAATTTTTCTTTCTTCATGACTAATTATAAATACATAAACATGTAATTTAGTACGGATTTCGAAATTGCAATATAATTTGAAATACTATGAATTTCATTCATTAAAATTTCTTTTTTTCTCGACTACTCATAAATATGAAAGTATATAATTTACTATAAACTTTCAGGCTGCAAAATACCATGCATTTATTAATGAGAATGAAAAACCATGCATTTATTACAATATTGCGATATGATATTATTCGGAATCAAGCAATAAAGTGTATATGGCAAGGGCTATTCACTTCGAATCAATCAGTGGTCGAGCATTAAGAAGCGTACACAAGTTCAACCTACAGAACTTTGTATAAGAAACTCTGGAGCCCCGCGTTCCGCTCGTTTCTGTACTTACGCTTTCTGAATTGCATTTCCCACTTATTCAAACAGATTAACGGCAACTAGAATTTTCTATTTAACTTATCCACTGAACTCAAATTCTCTAAAATATTATTTTATTATTCAAAAATCAATAATAATAAAAATATGCAATTAAAAAATAAATTTCTTTTAAGGGGTTATGCCTGAGTTGAAGGCTCAAAAAAGAATTTTTATTTATATAGCTGTAGAAAATTTTTTATTTGAGTAATCAGAACGGATTTTATTTCGTTTTAAACTGCTTCATCAACTCTTCCATTTAAGCTATAGAACACTTGAAAAATATAGATTTTTACCTCACAAATCTATTGCTACTGAGATATGTTTTATACTGAAGCTTTTCTATGGCGTGTAGGATTCTGAGCATCTGAGTGAACAAAATGATTTAAAATCTTATTTTACTCGTTGAAAATTGCACTAAAACTTAAACAGATAACTTTTTTATGAAAAGCACTTTCAAAAAGGTTCGTTCTAATTGATGAAATAGAAAATTTTTTACAGCCTTATAAATAAATGTTCTTTTTTCAACATTTAACTGAGGCATAACCCTTAAATCGATTTTTCGACCTCTTTTCATTTTTCTATATATAAAAGATCAATTGTTAACGTGATCTGGAGGTCTAAATTGTAAGAATATGCATGGTGCGTTATGCCCGAAAAGTTTTCTTCAATAAAAAGTTTATTTGAACAAAAATGTCTTAGAATTCACCAAAAAATAATCTATAATTTTTTTAAATTGATCCTGTACAATTGTAGATTTTTCGAAAAGTAAAAAAGCTGAAATTTCGAAAAATGTCCATTCAATATAAATATCAGTAAGTTCCTGGAGGTGATACAGGCGGCCCCTACCCGAGAATTTGCCGGATCTGGCACTTAAGTCTAGCCCATTATGCCATTCCTCCTGTCCCAACATCATTTACTGTTGAACGTCCCTGAGGACACCGCTCATAACCTATCCCAGCCTACTATCTATGCTCTTCATCACACTGAGCACCGAAAGGAGCTCCTGCGTCCACATAAAAAAAGCGCCCGCGAAAGTTACCTCCCACACCATGTGTATCGTATCCACAAAAGGCGGGCACCGACACATAAGAAGCAATGTCTCCTCCTTCGACTCGCAATACCTGCACCCCCCCACCCCCCACATCTTCTCGAATTCCTTCAAATGTTCACCTTCCGCAACCTCTGCCATTACCTCTTCATCCCTGAACCTGTCGCACGACCAGGTTCCAGAAACTCAGGCACATGATTTAAAGGCCCTGGCCCTTGCGTCCATAGCCAGCCGTGGGAAAACAAGTAAGAGCAACCATTAGGGTCGACCTACTACAGACCGCCATTCCAGTCATCACTAACCTACTCAGCCGAACTCCTTTACGTGCCCTTATTCATAGAATGGCCCTATATGTCAGCACGGGTTTTATGATGGATTCGTATTTCCATCTTACCTGGACCAGCCCTAGTCCCCACTGTCTTCTTAAAGCCCTCCTATAAATCCAAAAAGAGCTCAGTGCCTTTCTGCATTTGTACCTTATATGCTTACCCAGTCGAGTTTAGAGTCAATCGTGATGCCCAGGTATTTAAACTCTCTTGACAGTTTCAGTGGAATGTCACTCAAGATAATCCCCTCTAACGTGATATAAAATCATTGGATCGTAATCTGTACACATTATTTCATACGTAATGAATAAGTACGGCATGAATAATTAATTACAATTAAATTATTATTAATTCTTGATGCTGCCAGAATGTGTTCTGTTTGAAATCACACTTTCTGCATTAGGTAATGGTATAGCCTACGATGTACTGATTTTACGTTCCGTCTATTTTATATTCCGCTCTATACCTACGCTGTGTATTACTGGCGTATGTTCCGGAAACATTATTTAATTGATTAAACAATGTAATTGTACAAAAGCAGGTCGTAACTTGAAAGCTAAAATTTTCACTGAGTATCGCAGAAAAATGATAGCAATGGCATGCTTGAAGTACTCAGGTACATTGTGAAAATGCTTTAAACCGTGTTCTATTTCGATTTTCATCGATATCTGAGTGTACGAGTAGAATGTATAAAGAAGTGAATTTATGTATTTTGACACGCTGATCCTGAATCCGGAGTCCATTTGGTCCGTAAACCTTAAGAATTTCGAGTAAATAACAAAAACCTCTAGAAACTCGCGAATAATAGTGGAAAATCGATTTTACGTTCATAGATTTTTTTTCTTGGATACTATGAACCATTGTGAGAATTTCATAACAACAAGAATATCTTAAAAATGAGCAAAGACTGCTTTAAAACTTACACAGATATTTTCAGGCCTTTTTTGAATTTCTTTTTTTTTAACTGTGGACAAACTATGGAGAACTACATAGAACTACATAGAACTACATACTACTAAACTAAGAACTACATAGAACTACATACTACTAAACACTTCTGAAGAAATTTATTGCTTCAAACACTATACTGCTGCACTAAAATATCCATGAGAGTTGAAACAGAACACTATATAAAGCATTATTCAATGTACCTTAATACTTCAAGCTGGCCATTGGATTCAATTTTCCTCGATTCTGAGAGAATAATTCAGCTTTCACGCAATTACCCACTTTTGAATAATTGAATTGTTAAACAAATAAACGATGTTTCTGAAACATACACCATTAATTCACAGCGTAAGTACAGAGCAGTATGAAACAGGATTTACGAGCATTACAATACGAGAACCTAGAAGACAAAATCGTGGCATAAAATCATCAGATTGTACGCTTTACCGTTACCGTATATGCAAGGTGTAATTTCAAACATAACAGCGTATGACGGCATGGATATGTAATTATAATTAAATTATAATTAATTATTGATGCCGTCAGACAGTATTCTGTTTGAAGTTGCACTCTGAGTATGAGGTAATGGTACAGCCTACCATGTAATGAGTTTATGTTCCGACTACTTTATCTCCAGGTATTCCTACTGTACTGCTCGTTAATCCTATTCCATACCACTCTGTACCTAAGCTGTATATTACTGGCGTATGTACCGGAAATATTATTTAATTCGTTAAAAAATTTATTTGTACAAAAGCGGGTCATGACGGAAAGCTAAAATTTTCTTTGAGCATCTCAGAAAAATGATAGCAATGGCGTGCTTGAAGTACTCAGGTGCATTGTAAAAATGCTTCAAATAGTGTTCTATTTTGATTTTTATGGACATCTTGGTGTACGAGTAGAATGTATAATACAGTTAATTTATGTATATCGACACGCTGATCCTTAATCCGGAGTCCATTTGGTCCGTAAACCTTAAAATTTTTGGGTAAATAGCGAAAACGTCTGCAAAATATCGAATTATAGTGAATTTGTTTCTTTTAGCTGTGGACCAGCTATGGAGTTATATACATCTGAAGAAATTTATTGCTTCATACACTGTACTGCTGCCCTACGATATCCACGAGAATCAAAACAGAACAATGTATAAAGCCTCATACAATGTATCTGAATACTTCAAGCAGGCCATTGCAATCATTTTTCCTAGATTTTGAGAGAATATTTTAGCTTTCACGCATATATTGAATAATTGAATTGTTAATCAAATAAACGATGTTTCTGAAACATGCACCATTAACTTACAGCTTAAGTACAGAGCAGTATGAAACAGGATTAAGGAGCATTACAATAAGAGAACCTAGAAGACAAAATCGTGACATAAAATCATCGGATAGTACGCTTTACCGTTACCACATATGCAAGGTGTAATTTCAAACAAACAACAAAAATTAAATTATAATTAATTATTGATGCCCTCAGACCGTGTTCTGTTTGAAGTCACACTTTAAGTATGAAGTAATGGTACAGCGTACCATGTTGTTGGGGTTTCGGGATGCAGAAAGAACTCGGAGGTTTCAATTAAGTCTATTTATTTCTTCTGTCACTACTCGATAGTACACAAACAGGTTCAGAGAGATATGTGAAGTGTCCACTCCGGTAGTCCGTTTGGTACTGGCGTGGGCGTCGCTGGGGGGGCCCGAGCGCTGGAGAGGGGAGTGTCCCGACTGGCCTCTCGGTGGCGCGGGGGCGCACAAACATACCGCCCGCTCCGTTCCCTGAACGGAATGAGTGGTCCTGCCGCGAGTGGCGCAGTGCCGCCCGCTGTAGGGCCGATGAGGAGCCGCCCGCTGTGAGAGAGGTGGGGAACCGCCCGCTCTGAGCGTGGTGAGGTTGTCCGTCGGGCCTGTCTCGGAATGCGCCATGGCGGAGGTGTCACTCGTCGGGGAGCGTCTGAGCCCCGGGCGCTGGCTGAGGTGACGGGTGCACAGGCAGCTGGACCAGCTTGGTCACAGGCCGGGTGTAGGATGCACTCGCGGTCCTAACGGTGGCCACTCTCACCAGTCCATCGAGACCGGGGTGGACGGCCGTGATTCGGCCCAGAGGCCATCGTCCGTTCGGCCTGAGGAGTGGAGGATCGATGACAATGACCAAGTCGTCGACCCGGAGGTTGGGCTGCGGGCTGGTCCACTTGGAGCGCTGCTGAAGGGTGTTGAGGTACTCACGACTCCAACGGTCCCAGAATTGGTCGCGGAGTCCCTTGACCAGCTCCCAATGTGCCAGGTGCTCGAGAGGCGTCTCGGCCTGAGATGGCTGGGCTCTGGATGTGAGGGCCCTCCCGATAAAGAAGTGACCCGGGGTCAGGACCTCCAGATCATCTGGGTCGCTGGAGAGGGGGACTAGCGGTCGGCAGTTGAGGACCCGTTCGATGCCAGTGAGGAGGGACGAGAATTCCTCATAGGTCAATGTCCGCGGGCCGGCTATGCGTCGCAGGTGGGCCTTGGCAGACTTGACCGCGGTCTCCCAGAGTCCGCCGAAGTGAGGAGCGGATGGCGGGATGAACTTCCAAGTGATGTCTTCCTGGGCGAGGCTGCCTTCGACGAGTCCCCAATCGAGTTCCGCGGCGCGTCTCAGGCGATTGAGTTCCGCGTTGGCTCCGCGGAACGTCGTGCCGTTGTCGCTCCAGATCTCCTGCGGGTAGCCGCGACGGTTGGTGAAGCGGTCGAGAGCCCCGAGGAAGCTCTGGGTCGTGAGGTCTCCGGAGAGCTCCAGATGAACGGCCTTGGTCGCCATGCACACGAACAGGCAGACGTAGCCTTTGGTGGTCCTCATGCCGCGACCCTTTGCTCGCAAGATCGAGAACGGTCCGGCGTAGTCGACTCCGGTCCGAAGGAATACGGAGGTGGGCGTGACTCTGGAGGCGGGGAGCTGAGCCATTCCTTGGTGACGGGGCCGGGCGTTGAGGACGGCGCAGACTGTGCACCCTCCGATGTGGATTCGAGCTCGGTTCCTTCCGCCGATGATCCACGCGCACATGGGCCCAGCTGATCACAAGTCGTGCGAGGTGGCTGCGGCTGTGAATGATGAGAGGGTGTTTCTGATCGGTCGACAGCAAAGAGTTTTCCAGTCGTCCTCCCACTCTGAGGGTCCCGTCCTGGTCCAGGTGAGGAGCCAGTGTCCGCAGGGCGCTGTCTCTGCCGACTGGGCGGCCTTCTTTGAGGTGACGCATCTCGCTTTCGAAGTCCTGCCGCTGACTGAGTCTGGCGCAAACCTCGAACTCTCTTTTTAGCTCGGCAGCAGTTACGGGTGCGAGGATGGCCGATCTCGTTGCTGGATCTGCACGACTTCGGAGCAGTCGTCGGCAGCGCGCCATCGCCTTCAACAGTTGGTTGAGGTTGGAGAACTTGTCCATGGGATGGTCCTCGGCTGGAGCGATCTGCGCGGCGCAGCAAGCGATGTGATGGTCCTCGGCTGGAGCGATCTGTGCGGCGCAGCAGGTGATGTCCGCGCGGTGCGGGATTGTCGGTGGGCGGAGGCCTGGGATCTGCGCGGACCACACAGACTCCTCGTGCTTGAGCCAGCTCGGACCTTCCCACCACGAGCTTGACTGAATGAGGCCTTGGACGTCAGTGCCTCTCGTGGCGAGGTCCGCCGGGTTGTCGTTGGTCGGCACCTAGCGCCAATTGACGGCTGGCACCAGGTCCTGGATGTGGGCAACGTAGTCGTCGACGAAACTCGTCCCGGTGGGGCTATCGGAGGAGAGCCAGTGAAGGACTACTTGCGAGTCGCCCCACACGAAGCAGTTG
>JACCIB010001944.1:0-14274 GCA_018906965.1 Philotrypesis tridentata | reverse complement strand
TCTCCGTTAGATAACAGAATCACATTAAATGCTCGCATAAAATCTGTTCCGAGTATACATTCGGTATCGAGTGCACTTAAAATCATAACATTTAAAATTCGCGACTGATTCAAGACTGTGAACGGCAATTGAACATAACCGTAAATCAGCACAAGCTGTCCATCAGCGAGTTTCGCACCTGGTCCAATATAAGGAACAATAGCTTTTTTCAGCGCTGACGCTATTTGTAATCCAACCGGACCTAAAGCAGTACGTGCAGCTCCCGAGTCACAAAGTGCTCGTAAATGAAAATCACCAATATCCACTGGCATCCACCAGCGACTGCAGTTAACATTGGATGAGTCAAATACTGTAATAGGCATCACTGTCTCTTCAGTAGCCTGACTTGCGTCTTGGGAGACCGCCAAAACCATAGGAGAAGTAGGGGCCTGAACTACTTGCTTCCATTCTCGTTTTCTGAGTTTTCTGAAGTCTTCTTACCTTCAGACAATTTATTCCCAGAGTTCTTCTTCTGCGAGCACTCCGGACAAGTTTTCGTGGTGTGTCGAGGCCATCCGCAGCCATAACACCTCACAAATGGTTTACAAGGACCCCAGGAGTCCTGATCTTTATTATGCTCACTTCGTGGCTGTCTAGGAGCACTTTTCTTTTCTTCTGAAACAGCATTTATTTTCTCCGATGTGCTGTCAGATACTGTAGTCGTAGTCTGGGTCTGCGACTTCGCTCCTTTGAAATTAGATTTCTTTCCTCCGACCTCTTGAATTGGCAGCTGGGGGTAACCTTAACTCAGCAATAGCCTCCTGCAACGACCTTACAGCTTCACGTAAATCAGCAGGTTCTGCTACTGACGAAACAGCGGTTACGCTCTTCGTCTTCTCCCCAACATTCTTGACATATGTTCCTTTATAGGCCAATTTCGGCAATAAACATCTGTTAGGTGAAGGAGGAGGCTTATAATGATGCTTATCATGAATTAGCTTCTCAGCATTCCTAGCTAAGTGTAATAAGATCTCCGATATTCTTCACCTGTGCCTGAGGAATTTGCATTCTAATTCCGGCTACATATTATCGTAAATCATTTTCAGCTGTACAGCAACCTCCGGCGGATAGTCCAACCTACTCATGATCGCTAGCATCGCCATGATGTGTGATCACGCACTGGCTCATCTCCTCCTATGTGTACGCGCTTGCGCTTCCGCTAACAACTTCATCTGTATATTTGATCCATACCATAGCTTTTCCTAGCATCACAGCAAAAATCTTTCCAAGTTTTCCACGTCTGCCGCATTTGCCAACACCAAATTAGAGCTCCGTCTGTCATAACATGGAGTACGCGTTAAATGAATCCGTATCATCTAGATGCGATGACGCTCTACATTCATTCATTTTCTGATAAACTCCTCAATGCAACTTTCCTTGCCACCATCAAACTGAACTTTCCATTCCCGAGCAATCTTCCCAACATCACGGTACATTGGTCTTGACATCGAGGAATATTCCTCCAACTACTCTACTTGCTGAAGCCGCTGATTCTCTTCCCCTCCGAGACACACCTTGGGTTCTGCCGTGATGGTAACTTACTCATTCCAGTGTTCTGTGTTGTCGGACCGGACACAATTTTTTGTCGCATTCAAATTCAACTTGTGCTGTGAGCATCAGGTTCTCTGTGCACACAACGTATCTCTAAACTGAACTTGAAATTTCTCAAAATCTTCTTTCATTTGCAATAGTAACCACTATGCTCCACTATGGATTTTTCACTCCAGCAGCATACGCATTCCATCAGTCCTCTGATGTTTTAGCCAACTCGCGCTGTTCAGCTAATTCTTGTCGCAATTTTGCTTTCACTTCATCCTGATTATCTTGATCTGCTTTTTTATCTTCTAAGTCAACTTGGTCTTTATCGACACCAATATTAGTGCAAGCGTTTCGCTGTTGAAGATCTACAATTTCTTCAGCTTCCGTATGCACATCCGGTACTGTAATAATAGGATGTACTCCCGAAACGTCAACTTCTTCTTCACTAGAAACTCTGGTCGACTCTAGATCATTATTCCTGAGTATCTGGAAAATTTCATCTAACGTCTCTTCATCTTGCTCTTCATTATCATCTAAAATTGATGCTTCTGATTCTAACATCGTCGGTAACCTCAATCGTACCCATGTCGTTGACTTCGTCTTATTTGATAAATTTTGTTCTCTCAAAATAATCTTCTGAAAAGTTGCATCTCTTCTCGACATCGCGATATCGCTAGGCTCATTCGTCACAACAAAATCATACGCAGTGTAATCACCGCGCAAACGCCTAATTAACCTACCAACATTACTGTATCTACTCGTGTCAATTACCAATTCAAATCTCTGCAATAAATGATTTAGTCTATCCTCTAACAATGACATTGCCCATCTCTCAATTTCTTGATCCGCTTCTTCGAAAATATTCACGCGCATCGCCATTTTTAAAATTTGAATGCGATCCCGCTAACTTAAACAAATTTTTTCCGTGGATATCAAAAAATATACAAGAGACAAATAACGAAAGAAATAAACTAATAATGACCAAAATTTAAATAAAATTTGAAAATTTGAAAAAAAAAACTATTTCGCGTGTCGCTCTTAATTCAGTCACAGCCTCCTTCGTTCCAAATTCTGTGCAATTTTAAATTACACTTATGTAATTTACCAACCAAACTACAACCGGAAACAGGAAAAAAAATTCAAAAGAAAATTTACAACGACCAAAAAATTTTATTACCGAGCTGTACTCGAATTAAGAGTTTACTGTTTTACCAAAATTTAAATTGAAAAAAATTTCGCTTAAATTGTATCACGAACAAACAAAATAAAATAAAATATTTCGTCAAAAACCTCAATTTAAATTCAATAAACTTACACCGAAAAATAAAGTTCAATTTCAAAACAAAATTCAAATAGAATTTATTATCTACACTGTCGGTAAATCATACAGTATACATACGGTATACATACAGTATACCTGTATCTAACCCTACCTCGGTGATACACTGATACACGCACACATACAATCAGCTGACGGGTATGCTATATAGCTGTTAGCAACGCCAAATAACGCATCACACACAATATATAAAATAGAAAAATTAACCAGTCGATTTGACTGCAATTATATTAAATAAATATACATAATAAAAATAATATTTAATATCAATAGGGAAAAAACAATTATTTATACTCAACTGTTCAATCAATAATATTAAAAAAAGAAAATTATTCCCCTAGTATAATTGCAATCTGATATTCGATTCGCTATTCAACTATTAATCCAGTAATTACATATACTGATTAATCACAGACATCGAACATATAAATCAGGCGACGAGAAAATAAAACTTATTTCCCGAAATAATATTTCAGCCAATGCTAAAATTTTCGGTAGCTGGAAGCGCGCAATGTTTACGTTCGCGGACGACAAGTCTAGCCGCGCGATGTACACGCAATGTATATCTCCGCACGCTTATCCGCTTACAACACTCGCGATTTCGCACTTCGTTTTTCCTACAAAACTCAAATATTCCCTGCTCTAGCTAAATCTAACCACTGATGGGCGCCAATGTAACGGGGATTGTCTGCGTTAAATGTAGATTCTTCTACTTTAATTCTCCGTGGGTTTTAGAAAAAGGAGAACAGTGCAAATACGGAAAACTATTAAATGAAACACGCGTACGGTTCGGTAAAAGGCTATTGCGTATATTGAACTCAAAAGATATAATGGTGTAAACAATAAACATGTACAATGGTGCTTACTTAGCACACAGAATCACAGTCGGGAGAGAGCTAATGATGGTAAACGCGCTGGTGAGAGTGAGAGAGAAAAGCTGATACTTACAGATCAGCAAAGTACGCTCGCACGTAGATCGATTAAAATGCGGTCTCGCTGTGATCCAGCGACCTATCCAATATTACACAACCGCAACCGTACAATGCACTTTATTCGCACCCGCGTAGACGCAATTCGTACGACAATAAATACTATAGATCGGTTGTTGATTATAAATGGACGCTCTCTTTCGCTTGGGATACAGCCTGCGCGCTCGATAGCTAAATCGAATCTAACGCCTAACCTAACGTGACGCTAGAAGCTTCTCTCTCACGCGCGCTCTCTCACCAGGCGACGCGTTCAATAATACATCAACTCTCGTACAGCTCTGGTGCGCGGGAACATCTGAAAAGGCTTACATGCAAATGTATATAAAATAAAACATATTATTCAATAAAATAGCATGCGATGTGACGATACTCGTCACAAAATACATAAAAAAACTTTGGTGGAACCTTGTGAATTAAAAAGGCCACGGAACACCCCTACACTAAGAAGTAAAATCTCTCTCTCTCTCATTCTGTCTGCTTTTTTTCCTCGAGATAGTCAAGGAAGACGAGTCTTACGAGTCAATTGCATGTATAAAACTCGCCTCCCCCGTTTGCGTATACACATAAGATATGTTTGAGAGGACAGCCAGGGGAGGCGAGATTTTCATGTGCAAATTTCACGGAAAACTCGCCTTCCCAGACTGTCCTGCCTAAAATATCTTATGTGTATACGCAGGTGGGGGAGGAGACCTTTAGACGTGCATATCACTTAAAAAATTTGTCTCCCACGACTATCTTGAAAAAAAGCAGATACAAAGAGGAAGAGAGCTTTCGCTTCTCTCTCTCTTTCTGCTCTCTCTCTCACTCTCCTTCTCTCTCTCTCTCTCTCACTCTCCTTCTCTCTCTCTCTCTCTCTCACTCTCCTTCTCTCTCTCTCTCTCTCTCGCCTCCTGCTCTCCGTCTGAATTTTCTTTTCAAGATAGTCGTGAGAGACAAGCTTTTCAAGCGACATGCGCGCCTAAGCTATCCTCCCCCGCCTGCCCATACATATAAAATATATTTGACAGGACAGTCAGGAGAGGCGAGTTTTCCGTGAAATTATCAACAATATATTGCGCCTGCGAGGTTTTCTGCAGTCTTTTTTAATCCTTTTTTGTATTTCCTCTTCTTAATTCCGTCCTTCATGCTGATTAAAATAATACTTTATATTTTAAATTGCAAAATATGTATTAGTCAAGCACGTCGTTGTTGACGAACAAAAGTAAAAGTCTGAGCTTTTGTTTGTATAGGAAATATCACTGCCTATATTCAATTATTCGAATTTGCAGTATATTTATTGTATTCCAAAACTGTATAAAAAATTATTAGAAACCTGCTTTACCGAATTCTATATATTTTTAATTTACTTTATTTTTAATTAACATCTGACGTGTGTGTATGTATTATACACACACACACACACACACACACACACACACACACACACACACTCACTCACTCACACACACGTCAGATGTTATTTTTACAATTAAAAATATATAGAATTCGGTAAAGCAGGTTTCTAATAATTTTTGACAGAGTTTTGTAATACAATGAATATACTGCAAATTCGAATAACTGAATATAGGCAGTGATATTTCCTATATAAACAAAAGCTTTAGACTTTTAGTTTTGTTCGTTAACAACGACGTGCTTAACTAATACATATTTTGCAATTTAAAATATAAAGTATTAGTTTTAATCAGCATGAAGGATGGAATTAAGAAGAGGAAATACAAAAAAGGAGTTAAAAAGAGCTGCAGAAAATCTCACAGTTGCAATAAGCTGTGGATGAAACGGTACCTTCCATTTTTAATATAACCCAACTTGAAATACATTCAATCGATTAGGGATCGTATGCATACGGTGCATTTTTATATCATTAAATTTAATCTAAATTAGTCTCGTATTGAGTTCATGCGTCGGCATGCGCGTGTGCGTATATTAGATATATTAGTAAAGCAAGGATATAGCTTGCATGCGCGAAAAACAAAACAGCTGCGCCTTGGCTATTTTCCGATTTGAACGCCGTGAAGCTTCACCCCAACCGTATAACAAAACTATAAACGCAATTGGAAATCATCAGTTCACCATGATGCAAGGGACCAAATTGAATGTAAGTAAAATTGCTGTAATTTATAATATAATTATATTCAAAATAATTTTATTTTTTAATATTTTTTTAAATATCTTTTGTGTATGTATTTTTTAGTTGATGGACGACATGCATTGGATGTCCATTTCAGGACGTCCAAGAATTAGGCCGCCTATGCTGAATGCTCAGCCGCAGATAGCACAGGTAAATTATCAAGTTTTTTTAATATATATTATGAGCTTTCGCTCGAGAAATTATTTTAAATTTTCAAATGTACACCGTTACTTGTAGATACTATTTTTTGCTACAGCCTCATAACCAACAACTGCAGGAAAATCCTCAGCAGGCAGCTAGACAACCTGTCTGACTTCCTCTGCAGAATCCACTACCACCATTTCCAACAGTTTCGCTATCCACTCCAACAACACTCTCAAACACAGACTCCACAATACATTCACCGACTAACAGCACCACCGCACCAAAATTTTGCAAACCCGATTCCGCAACCTCATTCAAACGCGCAACCTGCACAAGCAATACACGCAACACAATACACGCCAAATTTTGTACACTATACACAATATGCACAGCAACCACAATAACAGGAACAAACAATTATGCAGGAGGTTCAGCAAAGAAATAACAGAACACAATTCAAATGTAAGGATAATATTATTATGATTTAATAACATAATTTTAAACCATTTAAAATTAATTTATTATTGTTTTATATTGCAGAACGTGGCAAACGAAGGGGCAGGCCATGGAAAAACAGGCCATATGTAAAGATAAATAGCAATGGGCCAACAAAACAAATAACTAATAATCTTACATTATATTAAAGTGAGCGATGCCTGTTTTCATTTAAATGGTGGAAAAACCCCATTACTGGTGTAAGGTCCCGCGATTGATTGATTAATTATTGATTTCGACATGTGTAACGTACGACTTGTGTGGGTGTGTGTGAGTACGCTGACGGTAGTTATATTGCAATATACCAGCCTCGTGTGCTGGTTGAGCAATGGTATGAACGGGTTCCGGGCGTTTTAAGATCAGCTCAGCATTTTCATATGTGTCGCCGCGTTTATACTTTTGTAATCCTTCTTTCGGTGGCGAGTGTTGATTGGCTGCGGGTCCCCACAATTAAATTGTTAAGCTACCGTCTGATCGGAGGTCGAGTCTTTATAAACCCTCGACTCCATCAGCGCAGGGCCTTTTACGACCAGACCAGGAGTCGGCGTGCGTCTAACCTCGTCATTACGACTTGCCGCTGAAGACTAGCCGTCTACTTGGAGATACTTCAGAAGGATTTACACGAGACCGTAAGAGGGTGTCAAGGTACTATCTGTACGCTATCGGGGGCCTAGAAATCTACCAAACTCTGCAGGCAAGCTGGCATATTTGCTCCGGTGGAAGGTACATCACGACTGAAGTACACTGCGACAGAAGGACCGCCAATCATATCTGGCGTGAGTGGGTGAAGCCGCAGCTTAATTAAGTAAAAACCCTTGCCACGACAAGCTCGTGTACTATAAGAATTAAGCACTCGCTAGAGAAGGAAGGACGCTTTGATCAACGGCGCGTAGGTAAAAGTAAGTTAGTTATAACACATTTTAAGAACGCGGGTATAAATGAAAATTGTAAAAGAAACACGACCTTAGACTAGTAGGAAACATCTATAAGTGAAACGAGCCCTTTTGTATATCCTGATGATTCTGCCTGGACGCCCAATAAAAAAAAAATATAACAAAGAAATAGAAATTAAATAAAGGCGAACAATTTATTTAACTAACAGACGCCCTTTCATCTACTAACAAGCCCTTATAAGCTAAAGACAAGTCATAAGCATGTAAGACGTCCGCAGACTCTGACGAAACGCCCAACAGCCATCAGCAGAACGTCCGCAGTTCCAACATCGTGTCCGCGGACTACCAGCCAGCATTTAGTCATACGAAGCAGCGCTCGCGGACATACTCGTGTCCGCATATACCAGCATTTCGTCCGCGGACAAACAGCCAACGTTGGTCTTACGGAGTAGCGCGCGCGGACATACTCGCGTCTGCACAGTAAAGCTGTATACGCTCTACGGCCAGTCCGCGATTCTGCTCGCGTCCGCATTTTTAGTAAACTTGTTCGCAGAATTAATTTAGCGTCCTTCAATATAGGCAGAGTCCACAATCACGGACTTAGCATATATAGATCGAGGTAAGAGTCATTAGAGGACCAGAATAAGGGCCATCGACACAAACCCTCTTTTAAATTCGTTTATTTACAATTGCAATTTTGCAATTAAAGATCCCGATCAAAGATAGCTTCCCAAATAAAAATAATTATTTGTACCAACCCAAGCGGCCCGAATAAGACAAATTCGGCCCTTACACTGGTAATAATTAATTTTTTTTTTTATTTTTTTTTAGAAATGGTTAATTGGTACAATGGAGCATCCATTTACCGTAAAAAATTTTTGATAAGGTTGTCCCATGGGCTTTTTACGGAAGCTCAAAAAATTAAGACATTTTTTTCCGACTTTTTTTTCAGCCTTTCTTTTCTTAAGACTTTACTATTTATTCTGTAAAATAATTATGGTGTTATGGGTTTTTTTCGGTAAAAGTATTCTTTGGTGTAATACGAATCTGATGCTATGGAGTTTATGGTGGTCTATGGTGTTTCTATAGGGTTTTAAATTTTTGCAGTTTTATTGCGTTTTTGAAAGATTATGGTGTTTTAAGCAGTTTTATGGAGTTTCATGTTTTAAGAAGTTTCAAGTTTTTGAAAGTTTATGGTGTTTTATGGGGTTTTTCTAGGGTTTCATGTTTTATGAAATTTTGTGATATTTTATGATATTTTTTGTTTATGTTAACGTTCTTTGGTATAATCCGAACCTGATGCTATAGGGTTTGTTGTGGTCTATGGTGTTTCTATGGGGTTTTAAGTTTTTGCAGTTTTATTGCGTTTCATGTTTTATGGGGTTTTATGGAGTTTCTTGTTTGAGTGGGTGTAAAGTTTTTGAAAGTTTATGATGTTTTATGGGGTTTTAAGTTTTTGCAGTTTTATTGCGTTTCATGTTTTATGGGGTTTTATGGAGTTTCTTGTTTTCGTGGGTGTCTTTATATATGTATAAGGGTTCGAAGGGTCAAAAAATCGATATAGCTATAACTCTGGGAATTTGTTCTGGAGGTTACCTGTGATTATTCTGAATTTTTTCAGATTTTTCGCATTGATAAAAACAGTTTTTTTTTATTTTTTGCTGATTTCGCATTTTTTACTCTTTAATTTTGAATTTTCATCGATTTTTAGCTCGGAAAGGAAGCAAAATTATGAAAAATGACAAGAATACTTTTTTTCTTAGAATTATTTTTTCTATTCAAATATAATTTTTTATATAAGAAATTCTAAACTTTTTTTTTCGAAACTCATATTTTGATTTTTTAAGTTGTCTTAATGTTCGAGACCCACTCTGAAACTTTGCTGGTAATTTTAGGCAAAGAAAAGGTACTTTCATGAATTTTTGTTATAAATATTTTTTTTATAAATATTTTTATGAATTTTTGTTATAAATATTTTTGTTATAAATATTTTTGTTGAAAAGCTGAGCAAATTTTATAAAAAAAGTGTTCAATGTGTTTTTGTCGAAAAATGCTTCCCTGAGAAGCTATGAATTTTGCAAAATCAGCAAAAAATGAAAAAAAAAACCTGTTTTTATCAACTTTGACCCCCTGTAACTCTAAGATAATCAATGCAAAAAATCTGAAAAAATTCAGAGTAATCACAGGTAACCTCCAGAACAAATTCCCAGAGTTATAGCTATATCGATTTTTTGACCCTTCGAATTCGCAAGGAATCACTCATAAATTTCAATTATTTTTTTTTAAAAAACATTATAACGAGATATATATGTATATATTTCAATTTTCTTTTCAAACATTATAATGATATGTATAAATGTATATATTTCAATTTCTACATTTAAAGCTGACAATCAGACTTTTCCAATTCTACGTTCAGATATTCAATTAATATAATATTCATGTATATAAATTTGCTATGGGGTCTTTATAGTATTACATAAAACTTTGATTTTGAGCCCACCCACCTGTTAATTAAAGCTAAGCTGTTAATTGAAGTTAAACTGGGGTCACGAACCGAGCTAGCGTTAGCGAGCAATAATTCTACACGTTATGAATCATATAAATAATAAATAATAAATTTAAAATTATAAATTGATACTATATTAATAATTAAAAGTTACGGTTGAAATATCGAGCGAGTGAACTTTTATGCAGTTTGGTGTTTTATAGGGTTAGAAAATTTATAGGATTTTATGATTTTTCTTTGTGAAGGATATTGTCAAATCAAAATATATTTGTATATAGGGTAAATAGTGTTGTCCATTTATTTTTTTTCTTTATATGGTCAATGTTATCTTATATAATACACAATGTATTATAAATAATATATTATCATATTCGTATATGATATTTAACATTTTATTTTAAATAGTATTTTTGACATCTGATACTAATAATAATAATATTTTCTTAAATTATTTTCATATACTTTGCAAATACATATTGTTAATATTTTATTAATACTTTTTTCCTGAAAATAGTAATAAAAATATTTTAATTTAATAGGCATGTAAAATGTGTATCTAGTGATTCATGGAATAAAGTTTAAAATTTACCTTAGTATTTGTTAACTGTAGAAACATTTTATGTATGTTAAATTCTTTTTTATATACTGAATTCATTCAATGTATAATCTGTGTAAGTGTGTAGTAATAATACTGTGTTAATACTTATTTAATGTTCCTTGTATATACTGAATACATTTGAATCTACTTATAATCTGTGTAAATGGGTAGTGATATTACTGTGTTAATACATATTACATTGATATTATTGATTGATATCATTGATACATTCATTAGATTGTGTTAATACTTTTTTCCTGAAAATGGCAATTTAAATATTTTAATTTAAATATACATATGTAGAATGTGTATCTATGAATTAATTGAATAAAGTTCAAATTTTACCTTATCAATTATTAACTGTAGAAACGATTCATATTAGTGGAAATCAGTTTAATGATTCATCTTTACCTATTTATAATTTTATTTGTATAGTGTATTTTTGAAAATTATAATCACAATTTCATTAATCAAATTACAGAGATATAATGTACTTATTTATATATTCATTTCTATTCTTAATTGTGTCAATACATACTCTTACTACTCCGTTAATACCGTTTGCGTGAAAATAATAATCATTAAAAAACACTGTTATGTTCCGAATATTCTGAATGTTATGTTCCGAATTTTGATTGTCCTCGAATATTCGAAACATAGTACATTGTACGAAAAGCGTACTGCGCGCAAGCTGACGGTGTACTTCCTTGGTGTCGACACTTGGCCTAAGGAATGTGCAACGTGAGCTGCAGTGTGATATGCTTCTCGTATACTTAGTATAGAGGGCAAGGGACGCGCGGGCGGAGGTTGCAATCTCTGCCGTCAGCGCTAATTGTCGGCCGAAAGAGGCGATCGGCGACAATGAACTTCAAAAATGAGTCAGTCTCTCTCGAGCATTGGCCCAAGACAGTTGTACAATTTCAGAGTTAGTAGTATCAATTGTTAGAGTCAGTGTATCAGAATAGCGTTAGACAATATTTTTATAATATAATCATCAGAAGAATAAATCAAACACGAATTCAATCATTGAGAAAATAGCTGAGATTTAAATATATACAAGTATCCCTGGCCCAACCTCTTATCCATCAAAAAGGGAATAGGAAAGTAAAAGACGCTATCTACTCACCAAAAGAACAAGGTAAGAATTTTCAATCGGACATCATTTATAATAATAGGAAAAAAACGAAACAAAAACTCGAACTCACGAGTCAGGAGTGACCACCTGACATTTGCGTAGCAAGTGTTAAAGCAAAGCTCGCATAATAATAAATATTAGTAGTTACGATAAGTGCATTCCCGCACTTGTCCTGACAAACACATATAAAATTAGCAATATTATACATGTAGCATATGAAATATATGTATACTTATTTACGTATAAAGTTAAAATTGTACCTTACCAATTATAAATCTGTACAAACACTTAATATTAGTGAAGCTGTGCTCAATTGTTTAGCTGACATTATTTGACTGTTGTCATGACTGTGTTGTAATCATAGCTGCCGCTTCATTCAGAGGCGCTGTTCTTGTGATTCTATGAATTTTACCAATAGTATTAAAGCTGCCTCTTGATTTAGCGGCGCTTTTTATAACTCTCTTTGTAATTCCATGAATTTGAACACTATTCATTTAGCGGCGCTTTTTTTGTAATTTCGTAAATTTTACTAATATTGACTTGCCGGCGCTCTTTCTGTAATTCTATAAATTTTACCGATAATATACATGATGTAGCTGCATTTCATCTTAGCTGCCGCTATACTTGATATTAGCTGCCGTTTTATGATTTTTTTCATTATTTAATAAAAGTACTATACATTAATATAAAGTTAAATTATAAAATTTCTTGATACACAATATTTTTTGTATAAACTTTATTATCTTTTTTATTTTTTGTTTCGTTTTTTATATCAAGTCGCAAGTACTCTGGATGTGTTGTTCTGGATAAAGCAACATATAATTGACCATGAGAAAATACTGAAGAGGGTAGATAAATACCAACTTTTTTGAATGATTGTCCTTGAGCTTTATTAATTGTCATTGCGTGTGCAAGTCTAATTGGAAATTGTCTTCTGGTCATAGAAAATGGTATTTCTTCTACTGCTGGTGTTAAACTTATTCTAGGTAATATAACGTTTGAACCAGTTTTTCTCCCACTTATTATTTCTGCTAAAATGGAATATTTATACATGTCTTTTATAATTAATCTTGTGCCATTGCAAAGACCGTCGTTTAAATTCAAATTTCGTAATAACATGACTATGGCTCCTTTTTTAATACAAGTTTGTGCGGTGGTAATCCATTAGGTGTTAACGAGTTGAAAAATTCTGTAGGTAAAAGTGTGTCTAAGTTTTCATTATTAGAATCTTCTGCTGAATCACTGCTTAAAAATATATGTTCTTGTTTATTGATAAGTGATAAAATTTTATTATTTATTTCCAGAACGTCAGAGTTTTTTGGTGCCAATATGATATTTTCGTAATATTCAGGATTGCTTGGTTCAATTATTGTACCATATATTTCATTAATTATATTTTCTTTTGTTAACATTTCTTCGGGTATACTTATTACTTCATGTTCTTTTTCAAAATTGTTTGCAAATATTCCATCTCCTACATTTAAAAGCCATTTTTTGAACTGTGTAATTAATTCATCAATGCGTATATTTTGTTTTAAACTTACAATTTTAAAACTGTTCCATAAATTACACTTTTTTATACAGTTTTCAACTATTTGTAATCTGTTTCCATGTCTAACAACTGGTAATATTTGCCGAAAATCTCCAGATACAATGACAATTTTATTACCAAAAGTATTGTCGTTATTACAAACATCTTTAAACATTCTATCAACTGCCTCAAATGCGTACTTGGAAGTCATTGATATTTCATCCCAAATAATAACTTGAACATCCCTCATTACTTGGCCAATAATACTGTTTGCAGTTATATTGCACGTACTTTGTTGATTAACATTTAATGGTAATTTGAATGTTGTATGCACAGTTTTTCCATATTGTAATAAATTAGCAGCGATTCCAATCCATGCAACCGTTAAAAAGTTAATATTATTTATTTTGAAATAAGTTATAAGTGTATTTAATAAATAACTTTTACTGGTACCTCCAGGACCGTCGATAAATATGCAATTATCATCTGATTTTTTGTGAATACAATTTATTATCATATTATAAATAATTCTTTGTGCGTCTGTTAATGTTGAAATTGGATCTGCGCATAAATTGCAGTTATTGAAATTGAAAATGTCGTTGTCATTATCAGGAATATTGTAAGTAAATACATTTGCTTCAGTGATATGTGGTAGACTATAATCTTTTGTTGAAAATGCATGGGAAATTAAAATTTCTTGTATTACATTTAATGCATATTGTACGCCTACTTCTTCAGACATTTTTGGTGGATAGAATTGTGTTTTATATTTTTCAAATAATTCTGGAGCATTAATTGGATTGTGAAATACACAAATGTAAGCAAATAATTGACACATACTTTTTGGAAATTTATACTGTGATGCTTCTTCTAAACCTTTATCCCATTCTTCATCTGTAGTCATTAAATTTCTTGCTTTGCAACTTCATATACTT
>JACCIB010001943.1:0-14334 GCA_018906965.1 Philotrypesis tridentata | reverse complement strand
TCTGCGCAGGAAATAAAGTAAATATTTAGTAAATAATTAATACAATAACATAATTACCCTGATCTAGAGATGGGAATTGCTCGTCCAGCATTTATGGCTCTAACAAGAGAGTGCCTACAGTGGCTCTTGGTGTAGAAATGTTGGCAACAGCTGCTGGACCACGAGGTACGTGATATGGTCGATGGAATGCTGGTCAGATTTGTTGGAGTTGCTGAGTACCTTGTTGAACTTGAATTTTGGCCTTGCCGTTCTATTGTACTTAGCATATTGGGTGCGATGATACGAACAGTTGAACCAACAGGACATATCATACATATAACAGTCCCAGTGGTAATCTTATTATTCTCTGAAGAACTTCCAATGCTGGATGGAATAGATGGCTTCATTAGAAGTTTAGGATTCAGCTCTAGAGATATAGATTTTCCTACTAAAGGGCCCAGTTTGGCCTATAACAGCTTGCGCAGTTTGAATGCTTGGTATGCCACTGGAAACCACATTTTGTACACCGGTATACTCTGAACAGTCTGTATATCTGAATTGTTGTCAAGTTCTGTGGAACAGTTTGTAGGGTGGTTTCCCTCTGAGCTTTTTCTTGCCCGCCGTCTCCTCCACTATTATTTGCACTCATCGCCGCTCAGTATTAAATACTTTTTAGGTTAAAATACTTTCAACACTGACTAAACAAACTAATCTCAATTTAATAACTATAGATATAGCCAGACGACTGCTGCGCTCGGGCTCGCAGCGTGGACTGCTGTGCGGGGGAACGCGGGGGTAGCTCGACGCTCGAGCTGCTCGCTCTCTCTCTCTCTCCTGCTTTCTGCGAGAGGTGCTGCCACCACGCGGGCGGTGTCCCTACATATACATATATGATGCGAGCTTTCACAGACAGCTTTCGCGGGAATTACAATTTTCATTTGTTTTTGAGTTTATCATGAGACCATGTATATAAATTTAGTTGCCCGTATAATAAAATTCTGGGATGCGCTTCTCCAAATGGAGCTGCTTTTCACCCCCCCCCCCATAACCCGTACTGTTTTATTTTAATATACCTATATAAGTAGTTCATTAACTACTATATATACTTAATTTGTTTGTTACCCTCTTGCCCCTTTAAAATTGTTTTTTGTTTTGCACACCCCGATACAAGAGAGCCTTTTTTTTTTGAAACATTCGTGTCAGTAACCGCAAATCTCTTGTCGACAAAATATGCCTTTTCGCCCAACGGACGCGAATTTGAATCAAATGCGAGCTTTAATTGCTCGAGGCGATTCCTTGGGCGAAATAGCTGAGTATTTCGATTGCACCCACATGACGGTGCGCACGTGGAGACGAAGAATTGAGAATGAAGATCCGGAGCACCCGGCCCACGATCTCCGCCGCGATAATAGTGGGTCGGTGTCATTAATAAATGACGAAGTGATGCGGCAAATCGGGGAAGTGTTTGAAGAAGATCCCTTTCTTCCTGCAAGCTCCATACCGGAGAGGCTCGGGATCGATGTTGCGGCAAGCACAGTTCGGCGTAATATAAAAACTAGGCTAAACCTAAAAAATAGAAAAGGCGCGACGAAAAAGGATCTCTCTCGGGACAATATTGAATTGCGCTTGCAATATGCAAATGACAATATCAATTGGCCCGAGGAGAGGTGGCGTAGAACCATCGCCATGGACGAAAAAGTTTTTTCTACGTCCAAAGACGGTAAGTTTTTATTTAATATTTAAAAAACAAAAAAAAATATTAAGTTGATTTGCAGGGAGAACAAAGTGTTGGAGGTTGGACGGCACCCGCTACCGAACTCCCAACATCATCCCCAACAGAAGGAGCGGTAGAGTTACCCGATCTTATTGGGCTTGGGTATCTTGGTATGGGCCTGGCGATATTGTTGCCATTGAGAGGAGGCTCAATGCGCAGCAATATCACGAAATCCTCAATAACGTATTGCTTCCGGGAATCAATAACAGATTTCCCGACGACCAACAAGTATACGTTATTGAGGATAATAGTGCAGTGCACACTGCCCGTATAATTCGGGATTGGTATGCGGACCACCCGCGCATTGTGCGGTTAAATCACCCGCCAAATTCACCAGATTTGAATTATATAGAGCATGTTTGGGCGAAGATGGTCCGAGATTGGAGACCCCAGGCCTTCGCGAACAACATGGAATCTTTGCATAATAACGTCATTCGCAGTTGGCGGGCACTGGAGGACCAGCCCGGATTTTTTAATTCGCTAGCGACGTCGATGCCACGGCGATTGCAAACAGTAATAGATGCCAACGGATCGCACACCCGATATTAAGGTAACGTATAACATAATAATATTTATTTCATTATGTTTTCAAAGAAAAATAATTTTATGTTTCATTCCAGATTCCACATTTTTAAAATAGTTGTTTTGTTAAAGCTTGTTTTTTTAAAGTTTAAGTAATTTAAAATTTTCATCGCAATCCCATTGCGCATGCGCGTTATTTCTACTGCGACATTCGAACATATACATATATATATGCTCGAAGACTGCGACACTCATTAATCATTATGGTGATAGCGATGTAGAGAGGTTATGGCATATGTGAGTGTATTTGTAAATTTGTGAAAATTGTAAAGTCTATAGTTATTTAATTGAGATTAGTTAGTGTAGTGAGTGTTGAAAGTATTTTAACCTAAAAAGTATTTAATACTGAGCGGCGATGAGTGCAAATAATAGTGTCTATATCTATAGTTATTAAATTGAGATTAGTTTGTTTAGTCAGTGTTGAAAGTATTTTAACCTAAAAAGTATTTAATACTGAGCGGCGATGAGTGCAAATAATAGTGGAGGAGACGGCGGGCAAGAAAAAGCTCAGAGGGAAACCACCCTACAAACTGTTCCACAGAACTTGACAACAATTCAGAATATACAGACTGTTCAGAGTATACCGAGTGTACAAAATGTGGTTTCCAGTGGCATACCAAGCATTCAAACTGCGCAAGCTGTTATAGGCCAAACTGGGCCCTTTAGTAGGAAAATCTATATCTCTAGAGCTGAATCCTAAACTTCTAATGAAGCCATCTATTCCATCCAGCATTGGAAGTTCTTCAGAGAATAATAAGATTACCACTGGGACTGTTATATGTATGATATGTCCTGTTGGTTCAACTGTTCGTATCATCGCACCCAATATGCTAAGTACAATAGAACGGCAAGGCCAAATTCAAGTTCAACAAGGTACTCAGCAAACTCAACAAATCTTGACCAGCATTCCATCGACATATCACGTACCTCGTGGTCCAGCAGCTGTTGCCAACATTTCTACACCAAGAGCCACTGTAGCAACTCCTCTTGTTAGAGCCATAAATGCTGGACGAGCAATTCCCATCTCTAGATCAGGGTAATTATGTTATTGTATTAATTATTTACTAAATATTTACTTTATTTCTCCAGACTATGGCTTCACATGTTTATATTTTTGTTTCCATTATGAAGTCCCTACAAATCGTTCTAAAAATAAAACAAAATAAACATATCAACCATTTAAACGTTTTCACTGATCTAATCTCAGAAACTTCTTCTCTCTAATTCTACCAGCTTAACAATCACCTCTTCCACCGTATGCACAACTGTACCGAGCACGCAATGGCAGTCCAAAACAACATCCTTTATTTACGCTCAAACTCAACGACATACTGGGCCAGTGGTAAATCGTCTTCCTGCAAGACCTGTAGCCACAACTGTTTACGCGAGTCAACCCCAGCTCCAAGAAAGTACCCAAACCGTCTACGTCCAAAGCAGCAGATGATTCTGACAGTAGTGAAAATTTGGACACGACCGAGCACAGGAAGTCTTTGATGAACTTGAAGGATACTGATCCAGAGTTTTTCAAATACTTGAAAGAAAATGACAAACGACTTTTAGATTTCAATGTTAACGATGATTTTGACAATCTATCTGAGACTGACGAAGAAAGTAAAGTGCATATACCAACTATAGATGAGTTGGAGGTTTGTTATTCGTAGTTTAGTAAAAATAATATTATGGTGTGTTAAATAATTTACAAAATTCTTATTCTTTAGATTAGAAGCGATGAATCTGATTATGAAGCAGAAGGTGCAGAGAAAACAGAGTACTCAGGGGATCAAATAAAGGTTACTCTAATGCTAATCAAAACTTGGCAGCAAGAAATACAGGAAGACAAGTAATAATAATTTTACAATAACTATATCTACTGCTATACAATTAAATGTATTCTTATTTTTTTTATTTTTAGGACTTCGAAAACTATTCAAAGTGTTGTAGAAGCATTCCATGCAGCCCTGGAATCTATAAGCAATACAGAGCACCAAACTACACAATACAAAGTTGAAGGAGGACCAAGTAAGTGTTCTTCTTTACCATAAAAACAATTTGCTATTTTATTTTTTTTTTCTTAACCCCATTACAAACATTAGGTTACATTATACATACATATTAAATAAGATAAGGTATACGGTTTAAGTTTTTCACTAATGCCCAATCATAGGGATCTAAATCGGCGACACTCACTTTTCCGTAATGGAGGGCACTTTTCAATAGCAAAAACTGATCTTTCAAATAGTTCCACATCACGGCGACGTCTCTTACTGAAAAAAAATTAATTTGTTATTATATTTTATATACTATTTAATATATATAAGAAAAAAAAGAAAAAATACATACAAGGGATTTTCCGGAATCTCACTTGCTGGTCACAGCACATTTTAATTTGGCGGAAAATGTCGCCTTTTAATGCGCGCATTGAACGCCTCTTGAATGCCTGCGGGTCATTACTAAAAATTTTCTCCATGACCTTCTCCATGTAGATAGGGATTTCGCTCCTCAACTCCCATACTCCGGATTCATTGAACCCAGGTAATCTGGGTATGGGCAGTAGGTAATCTGAAAGACGAATTATTATTATTAAAATTATTATTACTATTGTAAAAAAGATTTTCAAATTACTTACCATTCATGTTGGCCATTTTAGTTTGCACTTGTAGTCCTGCAATGTCCACTTGTAGTCACGCCTACAGAAGAACTGACGCGATCACTCACACTCGCATTAAACACTTGAAAAACAAGTGAAAATCGTAATTCCCGCGAAAGCTGTCTGCAAAAGCTTGCGTGCGGCGCGATTCGCGAATTAAATTTTTTAGCATAATATATGTATACTTACTTATATATACTTATAATTCTTGTGCGCGAATTGAATTTCGCATGCAGAATACCTGGCTAGCTCTTTATCACAACAGCAGCAGGTACTCAGCACAAACGTTAGTTAAGAATTTTCAAAAATGCAATATTAAATTTACATGATTACTAAATTAATTAAATTTTGTATCATAGGTACCCCCGAGAAAAACTGATGAAGAACTGCAGGAAGAAGAGGAATTGCAGATGGCTCTTGCATTGAGTCAAAGTGAAGCTGAACACAAAGAAAAGGAAAAAAAACGGGTCACTAGTGCTATTATTTCCAATTCAACTGCATTTGCAAAGATAAATTATTCTCCACCACCATCGCCTGTAAATATTTATAAATTTGTTTTTATAACTCTTTAGAGCTTTGGTTCTCAATGATTAAAATTATTTCAGGGACCCAGTCCATCTAAAATTCAAGATGAGGAAGAAGTCGATCCTGAACTAGCGAAGTATTTGAATAGAGAATATTGGGAGGCGCGACAGATTGCTCTAGAGGAACAGACATCAAGATTAAATGTGACAAGCCCATCAGCGCCGAACATCGGTAGTCCAATGCCACAGAAAGTAATAGCTATTAAACAACAGAATGGAGAGGTAGATCCGGAGATGAAAAATTTTGTTGACAATTTGAGATCGCAAGTAGAGATATTTGTCAATCGTATGAAAAGCGATTCATCATTGCGACCTGTTGATTGTCTATCATTTCTTTTTGTTTTGTTAATTATATTTTGTTTGTTGGATAACGTAACAGATTTTGAACGAGTAGTACCTATATACTTTTGTAAGGTTGTCTGTTTGTTTTTTTTTTCAAAATTTCCCGCGCAAACAAAAATCGGCTTCGGGACCAGTTAACGCGATAACTAAAGTTATAAATTTAGTCGTCACTTACAGGCTGACGCTCAAGTTTCGGAAAAAGCTGACTGCGCGAATGGATCAGAGGATCTCGACGATAAGCGAAGTTGTCACGGGGATACGCGCGATAAAAATGTTCGTTTGGGAAAAATCCTTCGAGAAGCTTGTCTATCGCTACAGGAAGTGAGTCGAGACTTTCATTGATTGCCGTTAAAAAGAAAAATAGAAATTTGCGGAAAAATTTGTTCCCTCGATTTTCAGACTGGAGATCAAAGTGCAGATGAAGCTGTGGACTATAATCGCGGTGCTCTGCGCCTTGGGGGTTTTCGCGCATCGCTTCTCAGTATTCGTTTCGGTTCTGATCTACGTGATGACCAGCAGATCGCCTGTAAATATTTATAAATTTGTTTTTATAACTCTTTAGAGCTTTGGTTCTCAATGATTAAAATTATTTCAGGGACCCAGTCCATCTAAAATTCAAGATGAGGAAGAAGTCGATCCTGAACTAGCGAAGTATTTGAATAGAGAATATTGGGAGGCGCGACAGATTGCTCTAGAGGAACAGACATCAAGATTAAATGTGACAAGCCCATCAGCGCCGAACATCGGTAGTCCAATGCCACAGAAAGTAATAGCTATTAAACAACAGAATGGAGAGGTAGATCCGGAGATGAAAAATTTTGTTGACAATTTGAGATCGCAAGTAGAGATATTTGTCAATCGTATGAAAAGCGATTCATCATTGCGACCTGTTGATTGTCTATCATTTCTTTTTGTTTTGTTAATTATATTTTGTTTGTTGGATAACGTAACAGATTTTGAACGAGTAGTACCTATATACTTTTGTAAGGTTGTCTGTTTGTTTTTTTTTCAAAATTTCCCGCGCAAACAAAAATCGGCTTCGGGACATCGCGAAACGCGAGGTCATTTAAGGACTATATAGAACGAATGATTATATAAGCCCTGGCTATACTAATAAATATTTTTTCGGATTGTACAATATTTATTATAAGTAAATGGCCAATTCAAAACTTTGGATGTTATTGTGACCCCCGATTATTTAAAGTTTTTTATTGTAGACATATTGCAGTTTTATATACGAAAGATAAAACGAGTTTCAAAACATTTTTGTGTATTGAAAATGATTATTACACATTTGAAAAGCAATAACAAAAAGACACATGTGTAAAGTTGTATTGTTGCAAAAATCAACTCGCTATGTAATTTGAATATACTGCGTTTTGTCGACGTCGCTCGATGATGCTGAAAATAATATTAAATTTGAATTGCGTGCACTATATGTATAGTATCTGTATAATACTGAATTATACTGATGTGCATATACTATATGCCGCATGCGGAAGGCGGTCCATGTGTTTTCTGTTCACATAATCTCAAAAACTGTACGACAAACTGACGTGAGGATTTTTCTCCTCTCTAGCAAGTTGGAATTATCACATAAGTTTACCAATTAATTATAAATTATCGTTTAATAATTTATCAAAGCGGTAGGTTACATTAAATTCAGCTAAATAAACTATTAAGTTTGAGCGATTCGAACGACATTGTTGAGAGTGAGGAGAATTCTCGTTGGGAAGTTCGTTTGTTACATCTTTGTTTTATTTATAGGAAGAAAAAAAAATGAAGCTCAAGAAAGGCAAAGCAGTGGAAAAGATGGCAAAGAAGCACATGGCACGAAAGAAGAAAAAAAGTATGGCTGAAATCTTTACGGATGATTTTTTCAATTTAGACTTCGAAAAGATGGACCTCAGCGACGCTGAGGATGAAGAGCAAGTATAGGAGGAACAACCAGCGGAAACTGCAAAGACAGTTAAGAAAAGCAAGAAGAAAACTGGTAAATCGGTTTTTTGATCAGAGTTTTTGCGCAATGAATTTTGATATTAACAATTTTGATGTTTTGCAGTCACTGGTGAACGCATTCCTGCGAGTCAAATACAGGAACATATGCGCATTGGTTTGTTGGATCCTCGTTGGGTTGAACAGCGCGATAAGCATTTGGATAAACTTGCGCAAGAAACTGTCTTCGCGCCGGGTACTGCTATCGAGGCTAGTTTAAAACAGCTGGCCGAAAGACGTACCGATATTTTCGGTATTGGTGATGAGGAGACAGCTATTGGTAAAAAAATTGGCGAAGAAGACAAAAAGAAGGACGACAAGGTGACGTGGGATGGACACACTTCTAGTGTGGAAGCAGCCACTAGAGCAGCCAGAGCGAATATTACCTTAGAGGAGCAAATCCATCAGATTCACAAAGTCAAAGGTTTACTCCCCGATGAGGAGAAGGAGAAGATCGGTCCGAAACCTGTGAGTCGGGCAGCGGAATTAACGCACATGGCAGTAGCTGCTTCGAAGCCACAAGCCACGTTAAAAGCACCACCCAAGCCACCAGCGCCGAAGCCAGTTCCTCAGGTGCAGCCAGTACAGCAACCTCCGCCACCGCAGATAGCTATGCCACCGATGGCAATGCCACCACAACCGATGATGCCACAGCCACCCATGATGATGATGGCGCCTATGCCGCAAATAAGACCACCTCCTTTACTTGGTACACGACATGCCAGTTTTACTATTATTTACATGATGTATTGCTGTCAAAAAAAGCTTAACTGTGTTATTGTTATTACTTCTAGCTCCAGCTATGTCTCCATTTATGCCTACACCACCTTCGATACACCCGCCAATGCCACCACCAGTAAGATATTTTACTGATTTTTTATTTATTTCTTATTTAAGGATTTTACAATAAGAGATTTTTTAATAACAATCAAAAGACCAGAATTATTTAATTTAATAAAATTGGTGCTTTTCGTAGATGGGCATGAAGCACCCTGCAGAAGGCGGCATGGAAGATGAACCACACGCGAAAAAACTTCGTACCGAAGATTCGTTGATTCCAGAACAGCAGTTCTTGGATAGAAATAAGGTACGATGCAATTCCTTAGAACATCAACTTATTTTTTTTAACTACTATTAGCAGTATAATTACAATCATCAACTTTAATTATTCTCAGGGTCCAGTGCAATTGAATATCGCAGTTCCCATTATGGCGGAGAAGCCTGAATGGAAACTCAATGGTCAAACGTTACAGATTACTTTGCAAATTACAGACTCTATATCTACCATGAAAGCACGCATTCATGAGCAGACGGGTATGCCTCCTGGTAAACAAAAGTTACAGTATGAGGTATGGATTTTTAAGATTATAAGATTAAATATATCAGTTAGTTACTGAAGTACTAACAAATTACATTTTTTATTTGCAGGGTATGTTTTTCAAAGACTCAAACTCACTAGCTTATTATAATCTGATGTCAGGGAATGTCATCAATCTTTTACCGAAAGAACGAGGTGGAAGAAAGAAGTAAATTGTGTCGTAGAAAATGTATTTGTGTAAATATACAAAATGTACTTGTTTTCTATAAATACAAGATATTACTCAATATTTGAAGTAAATTAATATTTGAAGTAAATAATTTACAAAATTCTTATTCTTTAGATTAGAAGCGATGAATCTGATTATGAAGCAGAAGGTGCAGAGAAAACAGAGTACTCAGGGGATCAAATAAAGGTTACTCTAATGCTAATCAAAACTTGGCAGCAAGAAATACAGGAAGACAAGTAATAATAATTTTACAATAACTATATCTACTGCTATACAATTAAATGTATTCTTATTTTTTTTATTTTTAGGACTTCGAAAACTATTCGAAGTGTTGTAGAAGCATTCCATGCAGCCCTGGAATCTATAAGCAATACAGAGCACCAAACTACACAATACAAAGTTGAAGGAGGACCAAGTAAGTGTTCTTCTTTACCATAAAAACAAAAATTATAAGATACTTTTGGTAACTGATTGATATTTTTTTAGTTTTTAATGGCATTGTCCAGCTATGCATGCTATTATTGCCGGATGCCTTTAAAAAGTTCTTAAAACTTGGTGATCAACCTAATTTTGAAGCTCATAAAGCCAAAAGGTTTCCAAAAATCAAAGGTCTTATTAGAACTTATTTATCCGATCTTATCAAGGTACTTATTTTGATTTAAGAATAAAATTTCGATTTTCATCTTTCTATATATAACGATCTTTTTCATAAAAATATTAAAATATTTTAGGTTTTTGGTAATGTATCATCGCCAAGTATCATCATACCTCTACTGAAGCACTTGCACAATATGCTACCATACACCCATTCTTTCTCTTCGCTCCGTAAACCTTTACTACGTATATTGTTGAAGTTTTGGACCACATTAGCATCAATTGGAAAAGACATAATAGAGGACCAGGTTCGCTGAAAGGTGACCGAGACGGCGGCGGTAATGAAAGCTCCGGTTCAACAACCGTATCGGCAACCTCATCGCCAGGTCTTGACGAGGACCCTGAACAATCTCGCATCACCATCAACCCTACTGTAGAAATGTCGCAGGACGCCATGCGAGGCCCGTAGGTGGCCCAGAGCAAGCGAAAAAGTGAAGCGAGCAGCAGCCGAGCTGCCTGCAGGGAGTCGGAGCGAGGAGGAACTGCAGGCCCTCTCGGACGACGGGGACGAGCCAGGCGACGAGATGAACAGCAAGACCGAAGTCAACAGGCGGGTCTTCGCCATCAAGGCCAAGAAGAAGCGACACAAGCCCGACAAGCACAAGGGCAAGGGCGGTGGTGGTGCTGCCGTCGTCGCCACGACTGCTGCTGGAACGCCTGTCACTGGGAGTGCGACCGCGTCCCAGGTGCCCGGCGACTCCGACATCCAGAGCCCCATGCAGCAGCAGCAGCAACAGCAGCAGGACAAGATGTATTAAATACAAAATGTATTTAACCTAAGAATTGTTATATTAATGAACTAATAGTTTATTGCACTGAAAATTGCTGTACAAGGATTATCTTTAAAAATTATGAATCAGGAATGTAGTAGGAATTTTTATTCTATCGATACATATCAAGATGGTTAGTCACAGGAAATGTGTAAATGTAAAAGTGGATTTTAAAGTAGGTGATACACTTAAGTTAGCTTCAATTTAAAAATCAGATAGAGTGGTATGAGTGAATACAGCATCCAACACTTTTTGTTCATTTTTAGTATAATTAGCAAATACATTTTCAAATTGTAAGCTTAATTTTATTCTGTTTTTATGTTACCAAAGCTTCTGAAATTTCTCTGGATTTTGAATCTGGTGTTTGAAAGCCTCTCAAAGAAGTAGTAGTAAACTTAACGTGGATTAAGACTGTAGTTATTTTACTTAAGTCTGTATCATGTTGTTCGCTTTTTTATTATATCAAGAATTGGACTTTAAAATAATAAGACAAAAAGTTCTTTCTGCTTGCATAACAGATGTGATATAAAGAACTGGGAACCAGCATGTTTGATGTAAAAGTCAAACATGCAAGTCTCTCTTTTTCAGTCTATTTTCAGTCAAAATTAAATAAAGTGATTAATTTATTCATTTAACTTTTATTTTAAGCTTACCTGATACTTATTGTTTTGATACAATGTCAGAGACCTTTATTTCTTATATAGAGTCTTTGACCTCTTTATCAAGTTTTGCAAATTGTATGGGATTACTGGTAGTATTGCTTGTGATTTAGGAGTTGGCACTTTGCTCTCTTTCTTCAGATATGAATATTTTTAGAATGGCTATACTAGCTTTAAAGAATGTATTGTAGTTTGAAACATGCTAGTCACAGTTTCAGGTTTTGTGCTATTGACTTCTGTAAAATATTGTGCTAAAAAATTATATTAAACAAATTGTATTTCTACTTTCATTTGAACAAATAAATTTGTGAAAGATTTTTGTGATAAACAAAGTTTATTGTAGGAGTGTCATTAATTCTATAACTCTTTTTATTTTATTTAATACAGTTATCGGCGTGGGTCCCGATTGGGACTCCGATGTGCCACCCAAGTGGGATCCGAACCACCAAGATCACTGTTCATTAACCACGTAATTGGTTAAAAACCAAGTCAGAGGTACCGGCTCTTTCCGAAGGCAGCAGGAATCGTTATAAATTAAATTAAAAATGTAAATTGTTTTATTTCATTTTAAATTGTTTTATTTAATTCTAATATATTTTGAATTTCGCAGTAATCATAGACTGTGCAATTACAGAGCGGCTACCGCAACGCGTGCAATGCCGACCTAACTTTACCCACCACGGTAATCAGCGTAAATCTGACCGGTCATATAACATGCGCAGAACATGGCGCGAATTCGCAATTATTCAAAGTTTCAATAGTCACTTAGTGTACAAATGCCGTCAAGTCTATAAATGAATATTCAAAAATATGAGTACTCAAAAATTGAGTATTTGTATATATTTATTAATACAAATTAAGTTTCATTTCTTAAAAAATTTTTTTAATAAATTTATTTATATAAATTTATATTAAATTTAATTTTTTTATTTAAAATAATAAAAAATTTTTTATATTTAAGTAATTAAAATAAAATAAAATTAATTTATATAATTTTAGTATTGAAAAAGAATAATTTAATTATTTTAAAATAATTTTAATTTATTTTTACCTTTTGTATCAGGGTTTATTAAATTTATTAATTATATAATTAAATCTCGAAATAAATTGATTTAAATTTTTATTATATTTAATATTTAATTATTATTATTAATTAAAATTTAGAGATGAAATATTTTACAAAATTTATAATATCTAGTTATTTTATAAATAAATTAAATTTAATTATTAATATTATAAAAATTTAATTTTTTAAAATTTTTATTATATTTATAGTAAAATTATTAGGGATAAACTTAATAATAATTTTAATATAATACATTAATTGATTTTTATTATAAGAATAATAATTTTTAATAATAAATAATATTTAATCATTAAAATTTTAAAAAATTAAATTTTTAATTTATTTAATTAATTATAAAATAAAAAATTTTAATTAAATTTATTTAATTAATGATAAAGTAGTAAATATAGTATTAATTTATTAAAATAAATGATGTAAGGGTTCGTTGTTCTTAGATCAGGATAGAGAGGAATAAGGAGAGAGAAAATAAATACACAGGTTCGTTTATATTGTCACGTACCTAAGCTTTATTGATATCACTCGCTAATATATAAGTCAGCGAGCGAATAATCTCGCACGAGTCTTATCGCCGCTTATATACAAAAACACGTATAATACACCGTGAAACAAATCAATCACACATTGATTTGCGCTCACGCACTCTCCCACTCTCTCTCTCTAATCATCCAACGCACACATACGGTAGACGAACGAGTATAACCCGAGAAAAGGCGCGAATCTTCCAAACGCTATACATTATAGACAACGCGTACTATTTACATAAAGGAACGCTTTCTATATACACGGGAAGGGACAGACGCCCCCCCCCCCCCCCCCCCCCCACCCCACCCCCCCCCCCCCCCCCCCCCCCCCGCACCCATTACAAGTTTAAGGAATTAGGCAAAAATATTTATTCATCTGTTTATTAAAAACATAGTTTATTGAAATTAATATTAAATAAAATCTGCTGAATGATTTAAGATTAAATAGCTGCAGTATTCTAACTGTACAAAGGTAGCATAATCAATTGTCTTTTTATTAAAGTCTAGAATGAAAGATTAAATGAAATAAAAACTGTCTCTAATTAAATAAAAATTAAAATTAATTTTAAGTTAAAATTCTTAAATTTATTTAAAAGACGAGAAGACCCTATAGAATTTTATTAATAATTTATTTAAATTATTTAATTAAATAATTTAAATAAATTAATTTATTAAATTGGGGAAATTATAAAATTTTATTAATTTTTATAAATTATTTAATAATAATTTTTATAAATTTTAAAATTGTAATAAAATTAATTATATTAAAATAAAATAAATTACCTTAGGGATAACAGCGTTAAATTTTTAAAGAGTTCATATTGATAAAAATTTTTGCGACCTCGATGTTGAATTAAAATAAATTATTATTGAAGATAATAATATAATTTAGTCTGTTCGACTATTAAAATTTTACATGATTTGAGTTTAGATCGGTGTAAGCCAGATCGGATTCTATCTTTAAATAAATTAAATATTTTTGTACGAAAGGACTTTATATTAATATTAAATATTACAATTAGAATAATAATAATTGTTTTGACAGAAAAGTGTATTAAATTTAGAATTTAAAAATAAACTAATTTTTTAGTTTAAACAATAATTTTATTGATTTTAATTGATTCAATTGTTATAGTATTAGTAAGGGTAGCATTTTTAACTTTATTAGAACGAAAAATTTTAAGTTATATTCA
>JACCIB010001942.1:0-14361 GCA_018906965.1 Philotrypesis tridentata | reverse complement strand
ACGGATCGTACTGTTTCGTTCAGATAATTAACTAAGAATTGTTTGTCCAATTAGCAGTTAACAATCGATCATCATGCATTCGTTAACTGCGGATAAATTTTTATACTTATTTCTTTTTTTAAAATTATGAACTTTTATATTATACAATTTGTGTGGTACGAGTGGCTTTCTTCAATTAAATAGTGAAAACACCCGCGGAAAATATGAAGCTCTTCTGCTTATATTTATTACAGATAAACCATCTTGACAATTGAAAAAAATTGTTTTTTTTTTTAAACAAAATGTGCTAAAAAGTAATTATTCAAAACTGCTTTGTTCCACTGCTAAAATTGTAATCTTTGCCTGCTCTGAGATTTCGGCAGACACTTGCCAAGACTGAGCAAATTAAAACTTTCTGTAATAAAGGGACGATTTTTTTATACCAAAGAAACAATACTCTCATCAATTACCAAGTTAAATATATGTAACGAAACGGCATTCGAACGTTTATTTGAACCCATAAGTTGACATTACACTCGAATTTATGATATTTATTCGACATAATGCAATCATTCTCATTCGCTTTTATGGATGCCCATCATTTCATCGGATTAAAAGCAAACATTGAATTTGAAAAAATCCCTCTCATATTATCTGCATTCAAATCTACGACTGCAGTTTCGTTTTCCGGCGATTTTAGCGCTTTTTTCAAAGCCTTCCCCAACTACAGATATACCCCCTGCATACATCGTAGATCTCCTCGCTCTATCGGTCTCCATAAACCAGTCCGCGAACATTATTAAGAATAAATGTTCGTTCGATGCACAGTAGGATCTCGCCGTTTTCCAGGGTACAGTCTCTCCCTCTCTCCGTCTCCCTCGCGAGTCGCGAGTCCGCGGACGCGGATCAGCTGTCGCGAACAAGTTTGCCCCGAACGCCGCGAGATGTCGCGAGACGAGAAGTCCGCGTAACGAGCTAACAGACACTCTGGATACACACATCCATGTATACCGTCGAGCCGCGAGCGCATCATCAGCCGCTAGCTTGACAGCTCGAACTGTCAGGGAATATAATCCCCTGTGTGCAGGAGCGCTCGACACACTGTGCATAGAGTGGCCGCCGCCGTGCGTGCGCGTAAGTGTGTGTGTGTGCAGTGTGCTGGTGCGCGAACACGAGAGAGTCGTCGCGAGCTGCTGCCTGCATAGGCGCACTGGGAAGAAGAGAGAAAACGAGACAGCGACAGCGATGAGCCGCTGCAGATCCTGACTTCTCGGCGCGGACAAGTGGAGGCCCGACCGGGACGAGAGCCCCGCTAGCGAGACATCGACTCCCGGTGCTGTACGAGCAGAGCGGCATCAGGTGAGCTATCCACCCGGGTCATGGGTGTGCACGTAAGAGGGAACGGCTCGCCGGCAGTGCCTACACGCACGCATACACTTGCATTTTGCGGGGCTGTCGCGCTCTCTCTCTCTCTCTCGCTCTCGCTCGTTGCTGGGCTGGAAGATTCCATTGCCGCGCGCGCGCGCCGACGACAGGGCGAGAGAGACGGCGAGCGAGCGAGCGAGAGAGAGAGAGAGAAGGATTCGCGAATAAAATACGTGCGGAACGTAGTGGAGTGCTTCGTTTCTGGTGGGCTGACAGCGAGGAGCGAGTCGAGCCCGAGGTTACCCGCGTATCCCGGTGAGTTGTCACCGCCAACTCGACTCGTCGTCGTTCTCTCTTTTTTCGGGCTTTGTTCGCGCAACGGGCTTACCGTTATCGACGTCGCCCGCGCGCGCGCCGCGAACAACCGACAACTTCTCCTTTACGCCTCTCTCGCTCGCTCTTTCGCGCACACTGCGCGAGCGTCTATATATATACGTAGGAGTGTACAGTGCAGCGAGTATAATAGTCGAGAGAGCAGAGTGTATATTCCGTGTTGTACACTACTTTTACACTCGTGTTCTATAGGGAGAGGATAGAGGAGAAAATCTAGCACGTTCCCGTGCGGTCCCTCCTCTCTTTCTCCTCGCGAGCGAGAGACTGTACATATAGAGTCGGGAGAGCGCGATATACAGTCGCTTTCAGCTGGACCTCCTCTCAGCTGACGGCTTCGCCGCTAAGTCCGCGCAACGGTGTGTGTGCGCGCGCGCGCCCGCGAGTGTCGTGCCCGTATATACCTATAGCTACATGTACATTGCACACTATTGTAACATAGGTATACCTACATAAGTATATACACCGCGCATCGGGATAGATATAGAATATAGGCGGAGTAGACGTTATGTGATCGCTTTGTTTCAACTGTTGCTGCGTGCCCTCCCGACGACGACTTTTCGGAAGGTGAAAAGAGGAAAAAAAAACTGCTGTCGGCGCGCGTGCGGAAGGAGGAGTGGAAATAGAGTATATACACACAGGCCGGAGTGTGCCGATCGGGAAGATTGTTTGCGCGAGTTGCCACCGCTATATGTGCTTCGCGTGAAAGTTTAGTTCGCGAACAATCCCGACGCCGCGCCGCCGCCGCCGCCGCGCGCGCGCTCGTCACGTACGCGCAGACACACACACACATACGTGTGTGCATGTATGTATACCGCACGCTATAGTGCAATTCCAGGTAACGGCGGCTTCGTTTCCTAGAACAAAAGGGACACTGGGTTAGATCGCGTGCGATACGCTAAGCGAAATCGACGAGTGTTTTGTATATACGGATAGTGTGTGTGTGGGCGCGGGCAGTGTGGACCTTTCCGTGAGTGTATATAGCTATGCGTGTGCGGTGTGCATCGTAGAAAAAAGGTTTCTCGTCGAGCGTGTGCATGTATATACTAGCGACCTGTCGCCGTCTTTTTCTCGCGCGCGCGCAAGCGAGAGAGAGAGAGAAATGAAAGGCAAGACTCCGCGAGGAAGCGTCGAATCGATACGGGCAAGTCTCTCTCGCGCTCTGTCTCTACGTGTATATATATAGAGGATACATATATATAGCACTCGACAGCTGAGCTCTCAGCTGATGGCAACGCCGCCGTGAGGCTCTATATACGTATATATCGTATGGCATATATATGTACTCGCGGGAGCGAGCCGCGAGGCTATGTAAGTACAAGTGAATTGATCCCTCCACGGAAAGGCTCTCGAGGAAGACGAACCCGTTCCTGCGTGATGCGGACACGCATATACACGTGCGGATTGTGTGCATATACGTATACGCGCGTTTAGAGCTACTCGAAAACAAATCATCGCGGTTGCCGTGTGTACTTACACTCTCTCTCTCGCGCGCGCGCTCGATTGATTTCCTTCGCTCTTTTTTCGCGCCTTTCCTCGGCTTTTATTGTTGTTGTGTGTGTATATAGATGACGCCTCGGCGGATACGCGGATCGCTTTTTGTCCGGTGAATTCGCGGATGGGTAGGGGGAGGGGGGGGGGAGAGGAGCGAGAAAAAGCGCGGACGAGGTGTTTTATTTTGTCACGCGCGCTTACGGTGCGCGAATTGTGGGTCACGTAGCGCGCCTTTTTTTTCCTCTCCTCCGAAAAAAGTCTGCGCACCAGCCTAATCCTCCGCTCGCTTATGCGTATATGTATATACGCGTAAGTTGGGTATACGTAATCGTCGCTTTCGGACATGCGAGCTGCATAAGACTGATCGCCGCGTACACGCCTCCGTCGCGGTCGTAGAGAAAAAAAGCTGTGTATATATAAACGCGTCGTTTTTTTCTTCCGAATCGCTCGTCTGTGCATAGCAATAATGATTTCCAAGAATCTGCTTGTGTCGAACGAGCCTCTCTAAAGCGGAGCTTTTGTTTTTCCTCCACAGAGTAATTACTGGCGAGGAGCAGCACTAGCGGCAGCGGCAGCAGTACCAGCACCAGCAGCAGAAGCCGAGCCAGCAGTATAGAACAAAGAAGGGGCATTACAGCAGCTGACACGACGCGTTATAATCCTTCTCGTATGAATCACTCGACCTAAAAAATCGCCGGTCGACTTGGAGAGTTAGAGTCGAGAGAGACGATTTGAGCGATCAGCAGCTGCGAACAGCGAGAGGAGTGAATCCATAGCCATACTTATCGCTTGTCTACGGATCGGCGGCATCAGTCATGTTCAAGGAGCCGAGCAGCGTCGCGTCCTCTGGCTCGATGAAGGGCGACGCGGTCGAGCTGGTCAGCCGTTTCCTCGCGCCGCTGTGCGCGCGCGACGAGACCGCCCGCAACCTCGCGCTCGCCGCCGCGCGCAACACCGTCGAGGGGTGGCTAGGGGGCGTTGGCAGCCCCAACAACAACTGCTGGGACAGCGTCGGCTCGGATCTCGAGGGCGAGAAAATCGCGGCCAAGTTCACGGTCTCGAGGTCTGGCATCGGCAACGGGAACGTCAATAGCCGCCAAGGCCAGCAACAGGCGAGTTTCGAGGGCTTCTTTCCGCAGAGCGTCAGCGAGGGCGCCGCGACCATTTTCGCGCGCAAGACCAGCTTCGACGCGAATCTCACGCCCGAGAGGTATCCGTCCGGCTCGTTCGACTGCGTCGACGGCGGCAAGGAGGCGGCGTACGCCACGCCGAATCCCGAGTGCAGCGTCAGCAGCAGCAACGGGACGCCTTGCCACGAGAGCAGGCTCCTCAGCTACAGGCTCAAGGACGCCGAGACGAGGTTCGGATCGAGCAGCGACAGCGAGAGGCGCTTCTTCGCCTCGAGCGAGGGCCTCAACGAGAGCAGCAGGCACTACACCAGGATCAAGAGCGGACGGCAGAAGCAGTTCGACGAGGACGACGAGCTCGACGCCGACACGAGGGTCTACGGCAAGAGCCCGAAATTCGACGATGACTTCGGCAACGCCGAATTTCGCAGCCGTCACAAAAGATTTACCGAGGACTCGTCCGCCCAGTATTTGGGCTCGTCGCTCGAGGCTGATCGAGTGGTCTTCAACACGCTCGACGGATTCTTGAACGAGAGCAAGAGCTCCTCGCCACCGGAGAGGAAGCTCAGCGTCGGCCAGATCAAGCGGCCGCTGTCGCAGGACGAGGAGGTCCCTTGGAAGAGCGGACGGGTCGTCGAGAGCCCTGCAGAGGTCGTCACACCCGGCGACGTGGGACGAATGCTGAATCTCGGGAACGCGCTCGATGGACCCCGTCAGGCGCAGGCCAATAAATATTTGAGTCTTGTGAGCCTACATCTGCCGGTCATATTAAGGCTCAGTGTCAACTGTCCCTTCCAGAATGTCAGAATCAAGTGTGCGGAAATAATACAAATGATCAAGGTAAGGCTTCTTTTTATTTTATTACGTATGTGTAGTTACGTACAGTCTGATGGCTAGTTGAGAGCCTCTCGCGACTCAATGAATATGACCCCTATCGCCGTGCCGTGATGTGCATTTACTCGTTTTGCATTTGTATTTTACTCGGTGCAGAGGTATGAAATTATTTTATTTATTTATTAATGCTATGAAATAGATACTTTGAAATTGCTCATTTTATCGAAAATCAGTTGGTTAGAGGCGAATTTTTCAAAAAACAATCACAATTATTTGATACATTTCGTAATCGTGAATCTTTTAAAACTTTTGTAAGATAATTGTGAATTGTGCCCGGTAATTACTTGGTAAACATGTTAAACTAATCCGTGCAAACTAACTCTGAATAGGATGACTAATGATAGCCACTTTGATTGTTTAACTCTTCAATTTAGAATTTGTTTGAAAGTATGTTGAACTTCCTTGTGTGCTAACATAGATTTAAAACAGTAATTAAATTCAAATGCTGTGCTCGTATAGCTTACCGTTACATAAAATAACGAATGAAGGTCATGGAAGCAGCTTGCATAGCTGTCGATGTGTATGTCTAATTTAGATATAATCGAAGCATTAACAGGATTTGAGTATCTACTTACATTGAATATCGTTATACAGGATTAATCTGAAGAAGGTAGTTACTTATTATCCACAAGTATTTAACTTGTTCATCAACAAACTTTATTAGGTTAACATTTAACATGTATAAAATTTAATCCATTATTATTTGAAATTCAATAATTTCGCAGCATTTTAGAATTTACTTATTAAATACGTAAATATTTCGGTATAGTAACAGGTAATTTTGTACAGATAAATGCAATTTTCTCTTCATAATTAGTGTAATAATAAACTAAATTATATTTTCATAACACAGCGTTAGATTTCTTTTCTCGTCAATAATAGATTCGTACATTTCGCACATTAATTCATTGTTTTTTTTTAAACTAATTTTAGTGAATGTTGCTTGTAATATTTATGAACAAGCAATAAACTGCATTTCGTTACAAGAGTAATATTTAGTCGCGATTTAAATAAGTAATAATTGTTTTTTTGCGCTTAGTATCGAGTGAAATAAGTCCTATACGTTTCTTCCACTGTCCGATACCATGCAATGGTACGGGATACTAAGGTTTTTTGTAGTCACCATACATGTGTACCGTGTCGGAATGTAGTGTACATGCATATCAACCAAACCTACAATTTGGCTATACAATTCAAATAGATTGTGTATACACAATTGTGTATTGTACACAATGGAATCCGAACCAAAAATTAAAGGTTAATTTCAACTACACGTTATTTTGAAACAAACAAGGAACTATACTTATTCCTTGAAACAAATATGGACTGTTTTGGAAGTCGCTCTTTCGATTGGCGTTGAATTTTTTTTTTAACCAAACTTTAGCAATATTCCCAATGTCTAGAAAACTTTTGATCTAATGGGCTTAAACTTTAAAAATATATATCGTAATATTTTGATTTATGTCCTTATTCAAATTTCAAGATGACTTCCGAAATGAAAATTTTTTTTTAACATTCAAAGATTATTTTCTCGAAAACTACCGACTTTCATAAAAATTTCCTAAGTATGTCAATATCTTATAATTAGTCAAAGAATACGCTCAAATTTTTTCAGATCGATACAGTACAATTTTTCTTACCAAAAACTTTTAAAATCTCGTTTTTAAGAAAAAATTCAACGAAAATGTTGTTTATTCGAATTTTTCCTCGAAAAATATAAGTTTTTAAAAAACTTCGTAGAAACAAAAATGTCTCAAAATTAATCAAAAATGCTCTCAATTTTTTTAGATTTCTTCGATTTTTATGATTTTTCGAAATATCAAAAATCGTGCTGGATCAAAATGAAAAAATGAGATAGATCTAACGGAAAAAATAGAAACATTTTACAAAAGGCTCTAAATATATCCACAACTTTCCATACAGAGTAAGAAAATGGCATTAATCCATTCTCATACTTACTCCTGAAACCTTATTCTGTACAGAAACTTGTGGATATATTTAGAGTCTTTTTTATAATGTTTCTATCTATTCCGCTAGATGGATCACAATTTTTCGTGTTCCACTAGCTAAATTTCTAATTCTCTTTCATAAGTAACACCTATCCCGCCATATCATATTGCGTCTAAGATAGGACTACTCGTCATCTTGCCAGTGAACCCAATGGGTAATCTGGAACGAAACGCATTTATATAAACTTTTGAAAAAATCAGAAAAATTTTAACCTTTTTCATTTTCCTTGGCTCGAGGTGACAAATAATTTCTTGAATTCATAAAATTATTTTTGAGCGATAATAATCGATGCAAGCGTTAATAAGCAATGATTTGTAGAAAAAACGTCTTACGCTTTTTTTAAATGTATTTTTATTTTGTTACAGCATAAAAATTACATTAAAAAAACCGCTAAGAGCAAAAGTATACTTCTTTGCTTGCCGTCTCTCTCGTCCTGCCATCGGCGATTTTCTTATTTTTACTATGTCTAGAAACTATGTCATTCTCATCTAGGTACTTAAAAATAAAATGCTTCACGTTACGAATAATTTTGATTATAAAAAAACCTGACCTAGGTATTTTCACTAAGTAATAGAGTTTAGCGTTTTTTATTATTTTTTTTTTGTACTTTGTATGTTCTTCTCTTTAGTAATTTAAGCATGCTCTATCTATACAGTATTTTAACACGACGTTATCGGTGATTTTCTTACAGCTATTCGGGCGCGCTGCGTGATACAGTATAGGAATAAAAGTATCATTGATTATGCAATTATCCTTTAACAAATATGGTATATGTTCCGCCGTGATGCGGCCTGCATTGGCGAGCCCTATATTTTTTTTTAATCGTCATTTATTAATATTTTTGTTACAGTGTTACAATGTTAGTTATGCTTTACAAAAATGAGTAAAAAAAAGGAGCGTAATGTTATCTTACATGTTTGCTTAATATATGCCCTCGCTGAGGCGCTACAATTAAGGATACCATTGATTAAATTGTTTTTAGGTTACTATATGTTTGTATTCTTTTACCGTTGTTAGTAAATGTCCCTTAACCTGGCTTATAAGCTTAGGAAAAATTCTTAAAACCTATACATCTTCGTTAAAAAAATCTAGTTGCCAGCTAGAAGTTTTTTGTTTACATTATAATGGTGAGTTATTCGTTGTTACATGACTATTGGTATTATTATTTTTACATTATTTGTACGTGACGGTGAAATATGTTAATTTCGGTCTAGATTACGGTTACGTATTATTTGTATTCCGTGGCTGTTTTCACTTAACCACCAATATTTTTTCAGACATAGTCTTCGTGTACAGGGTTTATCGCTCTCGGGGATACCCATTAAATATTTAAGATGGGTCAATTCTTCCCGCGTTGGCGGGATTTTTTTGTTACAAGAGTGTCGTGGCCAACGATAAAGGATAGGAGTGTTATCAGGATTTTGTATCATACCTTGATGGTCAAGTAGAGTGAATGTTTCGGGAAGTAAATAACCGGTGCTTTTTGTTTTTTCTAGGTATTGTGGATCAACTATTGCAAGGTTGGAGATTATACTATTTGACTCGATGGTTTTTAGGTTTGCAAAGTAATCTCTATCAATTTTAATCATAAAGTTATCTATTCGCGGTATGTTCGCTTTATTGTATAGAGTTTGGTTTTCCACGCCTCAGGGTAATAACAGTTGTTTATTAGGTTGTTGAATATGATTGTATAGGCTAAACTATATTCTCGGGGGATATGTTTTATTACTATATTAGGCACATTGTCAATACCGGTTGAAGTTTTATTTTAATTTTTTTGATAATAGCAGATGTATCTGTAACTGTATAAAATGGGAAGGGGTCTGGGCAGGATTCTCTCTTTGGGTTAGAGGATTTATTATCGTTATCAAATGTAGTTAGAGTTATATTGTTGTCGATTCTATTTGCAATGTCTTCGGTTAGCGCATTGTATTGGTTATTTACTAATTGTGTAAGCCTGTTTGTATTATCTAAGGTTTATTTTTCATTAATTTTTGCGAAGTGCCAGCAAATGGCATTCAAAACGACTGTATCATCCGTGATTGCATATTCGTCATTGCCCCCATGTTAAACCATATCGCAGCTGCTCCCATGTTAAACCATAGTGGGCAGGCATATGTAAGTATTGGTCTAATTAGAAGACAATAACATATGACTTTAGCTTTGTATTGTAGATGATTATTGTAGAATAGCTTATGTAAGCTTAGGAATTCCGGCGAGCCCTGTATCCACGTTTGAGAACAGGTCTACTATTATAGTTTATTTTCAATATTGACTGCACTGTGTGCAAATTTATTGATCAGTTTGATTATCAAGACATCGCCCCTTAGTATGTTTGCGCTGTTATATAAATCAAGATTATTGATCCTTTTTTTTGTTCTCAAACGTGTACACACGGTGTTTGCCCGTACACATACGCAAAACATTGCGTTCAAATGCTCTAATCTTCTCCATTTGAACTATGTTGAAAAACCAAACCGGGCACGTGGGGCTCGGACGAATCAAGCTTTGGTATACTATTGTTTTGGTTTTGGTGTTTAACGGTGATTTGAACAAGTTGTATAATTTGCGAAATACTTTGCGCACTTTCGCAAGCGCCGTTTCTATATGAGCAGTGAATAGGAGCAGATCATCTAGCGTTACTCCCAAATATTTGACTTTACGTTTATGAGCTATTGCTAAGCCCTCATCGAAAATGCGAAACTCTCTCCACCTCTTGCGGATGCACCTATCTGTATTCGGCACAATTGGGTTCCTGAATAAAATAGTCTCACATTTGCTCGGGTTTATCTGCAGATTCCAGTTCTTATAGTAATTTTTTATTTTTATATAAATTTCTTGCAGATCAAAATTTACTAAATCAAGACTTGACCTTGTCGTGAGCACAATCAGGTCGTCTGCAAAAGCTATTGCATGAGACGAGGAGCCTGCCATATTCAGACCGAATAATGTTAGAATGCCATTACTAAAAATGTTAAAGAGAGTGCCTTGCGTATTATTTGTGTAATACGTTCTTTGCCTTGATTAATTTCCAAGTTTGATAAATGTCTATCATCTTCAATTGCAAAATCACACAATTTCGATAAGTCTTCTTTGAATTTATGCCAATTCGTTATTTTATAAAGTAAGTCATTCTCGGTGTTAATGGCACTCAATTTGTTTTTTAGCTTAATGACTAGGCTTATGGCTTCATGATCACTATTGTACATATATGTTTTTAATCGCGCGTCATTTATATCCAAATTAGGACTAGTTATTGCTATGTCAATAAACGCCCCAGAAAATTATTTTGTATTAGTTTATAATGCTTTGAAAAAAAAATTCGCCCAACGTGGGGCTCGAACCCACGACCCTGAGATTAAGAGTCTCATGCTCTACTTTTTTTTTTTTATAACGTCATTTATTCATTTAGTATAACATTTATAATACAAGTTTGTTAAAAATGAGTACAAAATTAAACTGCGTTCACATATTTTTAAATTACAGCAATATGGCCCCGCTGGGGCACTACATGTCTGACCTATGTCGTTGGTTTTTGTTTTATTTCGGTTTTGTTTTATAAAGTAAGCCGCCGTGGTTTAATCATTTTGTTACATATTGTTAAGGAAAAAAGGTTGCTGTTTTCAGCCGCTAAAAACTTTAAGATCTTTTCATGGTATGTAGTTGTTTGCTACATTGTTACATTGTTATTAGTCGAAGATCAGGTGTGTATGTGGAATTTTACAACGTCGTATGCTTAGTTCTAGTCTTAAATCTAATCGTACTCTTACATCTCGTCTGTAGTTTAAATTATTTACATATTATGAGATCGTATGGATTTTATTCCTTGACAGATTGGAAGTTATAAGGTCGTATATATATTCTTTGTGTTAATACAGAAATGTATTTAAGCGCTGTGTGCGTGGTTTGATAACCCGTTATGTACGGGTCTCCGCCTTCTTTCTTGGTTTTTTCTTTTTTTTAATTTTAATTCGCTTATATATGCGCTATTTTCATTTAGCCACCAGTATTTTTCTAAGTCTAGTCTTTGGAGGCTATCTTTATCGCAGTCTGGTATTTCGGTAGAGTATAATAGCGGTGCAAGATTAGCTCTAGTTGGAGGTAGTTTTTTTTGACACATGTGTCTTTTGTAATGATAAATTACAGGTACATTATCAGCATTTTGAATCATTCCCTGTGCATCGAGGAGAGTGAAGGATTCTGGGGGCATGTAACCGGTATTTTTGGTTTTTTCCAAATAATCGAGATTAGTGATGGATAGATTAGTGATTGCAGCGTTATTTTTTATTTTTTTTAGTTTTGCAAAGTAGTCTCTGTTAATTTTGATCATGAAGTTATCTATTCTTGGGATTTTAGTGATTTTGTATAGTGTCTTGTTGCTAACGAAACGATGGAAATTTGAATGTTTGGATCTGTACGTACGTGTGCATGCTCGTAAACACGCCCTTTCGAATGCCCTCACTCTCTCCATGGCTGCAGCACCTTGGTTGAACCATAATGGGCATGCAGTATGTAATTATCGGTCTAATTAGTAGACAGTAACATATAATTTTCGCTGTATTGCCGAGGTATTTATTATAAAAGAGTTTGTTAAGACTTAGGAAGCGTTTCTTTGCTTTTTCAAGTTGTATCCTGGGATGGTTATTGAGCCTTAGTAGGTCATCTATCTGCATCCCAAGGTACTTTACTGAACGTTTATGAGGTATTGGGACAATTTCTCCGTTACCTTTTGTTATATTTATTTTGAATTCTCTCCAGTTACTTTTTTCTTTGATACTCAGTCTTTCGAAGGGTAATCTGATCAGAATGGTTTCACATTTACTGATATTTATTTTTAGATGCCCCAGAAAATTATTTTGTATTAGTTTATAATGCTTTGAAAAAAAAAATTCGCCCAACGTGGGGCTCGAACCCACGACCCTGAGATTAAGAGTCTCATGCTCTACCGACTGAGCTAGCCGGGCACTGACCAATGTAGGCACAGGTGACATACATGAACTTAAGAACTTAAGAATGTTAATATTTCTATTTTTGAAAAAAATAGTAACAAAAAAATTAAAAACCTTTTTTACTAATTGTGTTCAATATTGCATATAATAAATATTTATGAACTAACAACAAACAGGAATCAATTATGGTAATAATAACGATAGCAATATAACATTTCAATAGAAAGTTTCTCCGAAATATGTTTAATTAGTAACTGACAATTTCATTATAACTTATTTCAACAGATATTTTATTTATAAAAATATAATATTATTGCATAAAGGATATTTTATCACAAATCAATATAATCTCATTTTTTGTTTCAGGATCGTGGACTACCAGTGCCGGAACCTGCATTTGACGGGCCAAGTGCTTTCGTGCCGGTCTCGGAGGTGAGTCAATTTTTATTTTTAAAATGACAGTATACCTCAGTTTCATTTAAACAAGAGTATTTAACCGAGTATTTAAATAAACAGTTCCTCGTGTACTGGCGGCTGTTCTATCCATCTAATTTATCTATTCATAAATTATTTTGAAGTTTAAATGATTATTCAACGTCCAAAATACAGTGGTAATTATTTAACTGGAAATTCTTTTATAATAAAACGTTTAGTTTTCCGTAAATTACGCAATATACTGCCAGTTAATTTATATTTCACATACAATTTTTTAACATTCTAAGGTATAATTTTAAGTTACCCATCTTTTATGTTCACTAAATATTGATAAAAATATTTACCAAAGCATTTGGTACATAGTTTTGTTTCAAACGCCAAATAATAACTGCTATACGATTCTTCATAATAATTGATTATTACGATATTAGATTATAAAATGAAACTATTTTTAGAGTAACCATTTAATTGTAAATAGTGTAGTTTTATGCAAAATGCTCTTAATATAGATACCTGCAAAATTTAAAACATCTAAATCAGTGTGACAAGGTCGCACAGAAGCATTAATTAATCAATTCATAAATTACTTATTAAGTTGTTAGAACAATCACAATTTCAATTTTTCAAGAGTTCAAATTATGCTATTTTTTACTCAATGTTAACTCTTTTTGTAATAAAATTTCGTAATAATAGATTTTTAAAGAAAAAATTCCCCTGGTAGAAATCTATCTCGTAAAATAAACTTTTACTTTTATAAGTAATTGTATATGTTAATATAATTAAAAGTTGTTGCACTTATCTTCTGAAACTACTTCATAAGCAGCCCTGATATACTTTCTGATAGGAAGCTAATTGCTTTTAAGGATAAAATTTTACTGATAATCCCATTATTTTATCATCTTACTAAAGAGTATAGTTCAATTTTCTACCAGGGTTAATGTTTACACAAAAACTTCTTTGGTGAATGAGTGAATAAGCACAAAACGTGAAATCGAGCAACATGTTAACACTTCTACGCTAAGGTAAGTGCTAATAAACTAAAAGTATATTTCGTGCGCTAAGAGATCCTTTTCAATTAAATTTTGCAAAATTCAAATAATCCGCTGCTTTCTGCATTTTCCACATCATGTCCACTTCCTCCATAAGCACATACACATAGCCGTAGCGCATTGTCTAGCATCTACTTATTCCGCAAAAATACACGCGCCGCTCTCCCATTGTCTTGCATGACGCGGGTCGCCGAACGTGGAGCAAGATAGAAGTTTGGAAAAAAAAGAAACGAAAGCAAGTCGCAACGTATTCCACGAATGGCACAGTCGAGCGGAATATGAAATAATGCAGAATACCAATGTACCGACCTCCGATACTGAATCGAGAATTGCAGAGCATGTGATCGTGGCTCCCTCTCGATTTTAAAAAACGCAGTACCACAGTCTAATGCTCGAGACTGTGTCGTCTCGGTTTGACGTGGCGAGTTGTTTCATAATTGATGTGTCCATTAGAGATATTATTGAATGACGATGTAATTGACGTAACTTGCCAAGGTGTAATGTATACAGATTCGAGTGTCGAAATGCTTACTGAAAATTAAATGTCAAGATCTATGTCTCGCGATGTTGATGGTTATTGTCTCCTTTTACTCATATAGCTAATTCAAACGTGCATGATGATTAGGCTTGATATATTCCAAAGGTATACATGAGAGGAAACTTTTGCGC
>JACCIB010001941.1:0-14375 GCA_018906965.1 Philotrypesis tridentata | reverse complement strand
ATCAAGCTTTTTTCGATTTCTACTCGAACCAACTACCTCGCAGCGAATCGGGAGACACATATTTGAAAAGCTGAGATCGAGAGCTTTCCAAAAACATATTGAACGGCCTATATTTGGATGAACCGTTCCGAAGATATGCAGTCCTGAAAAAAACTAGCCAATTTCGGAAAATTTCCCAAAAATTGCACATCAACCTTTATTCGATTTCTTCTCGAACCAGCTTCCTCGCAGCGAATCAGGAGCCACATATTTAAAAGCTGAGATCGAGAGCTTTCCAAAACATATTGAACGGCTATATTTGGATGAACCGTTCTGAAGATATGGAGTCATGAAAAACACTAGCTAAAATCGGAAAATTTACCAAGAATTGCATATCAACCGTTTTTCGATTTCTGCTCGAACCAGCTTCCTCGCAGTCGAATCGGGAGACACATATTTGAAAAGCTGAGATCGAGAGCTTTCCAAAAACATATTGAACGGCTATATTTGGATGAACCGTTCCGAAGATATGGAGTCCGGAAAAAACTAGCAAATTCGGAAAATTTACCAAAAATTGCATATCAACCTTTTTCGATTTCTGCTCGAACCAGCTTCCTCGCAGCGAATCGGGAGACACATATTTGAAAAGCTGAGATCGAGAGCTTTCCAAAAACATATTGAACGGCTATATTTGGATGAACCGTTCCGAAGATATGGAGTCCGGAAAAAAACTAGCTAAAATCGGAAAATTTACCAAAAATTGCATATCAACCTTTTTTCGATTTCTGCTCGAACCAGCTTCCTCGCAGCGAATCGGGAGACACATATTTGAAAAGCTGAGATCGAGAGCTTTCCAAAAACATATTGAACGGCTATATTTGGATGAACCGTTCCGAAGATATGGAGTCATGAAAAAAACTAGCCAATTCGGAAAATTTCCCAAAAATTGCACTATCAACCTTTATTCGATTTCTTCTCGAACCAGCTTCCTACGCAGCGAATCAGGGAGCCACATATTTGGAAAGCTGAGATCGAGAGCTTTCCAAAAACCTATTGAACTGCCTATATTTGGATGAACCGTTCCGAAGATATGCAGTCATGAAAAAAACTAGCCAATTTCGGAAAATTTCCCAAAATTGCACATCAACCTTTATTCGATTTCTTCTCGAACCAGCTTTCCTCGCAGCGAATCAGGAGCCACATATTTAAAAAGCTGAGATCGAGAGCTTTCCAAAAACATATTGAACGGCTATATTTGGATGAACCGTTCCGAAGATATGGAGTCCGGAAAAAAACTAGCTAAAATCGTAAAATTTACCAAAAATTGCACTATCAACCTTTATTCGATTTCTGCTCGAACCAGCTTCCTCGCAGCGAATCGGGAGACACATATTTGAAAAGCTGAGATCGAGAGCTTTCCAAAAACATATTGAACGGCTATATTTGGATGAACCGTTCCGAAGATATGGAGTCCGGAAAAAACTAGCCAATTCGGAAAATTTACCAAAAATTGCACATCAACCTTTATTCGATTTTCTTCTCGAACCAGCTTCCTCGCAGCGAATCGGGAGACACATATTTGAAAGCTGAGATCGAGAGCTTTCCAAAAACATATTGAACGGCTATATTTGGATGAACCGTTCCGAAGATATGGAGTCCGGAAAAAAACTAGCTAAAATCGGAAAATTTACCAAGAATTGCATATCAACCGTTTTTCGATTTGTGCTCGAACCAGCTTCCTCGCAGTCAATCGGGAGACACATATTTCGAAAAGCTGAGATCGAGAGCTTTCCAAAAACATATTGAACGGCTATATTTGGATGAACCGTTCCGAAGATATGCAATCATGAAAAAAACTAGCCAATTTGGAAAATTTCCCAAAAATTGCACATCAACCTTTATTCGATTTCTTCTCGAACCAGCTTCCATCGCAGCGAATCAGGAGCCACATATTTGAAAAGCTGAGATCGAGAGCTTTCCAAAAACATATTGAACGGCTATATTTGGATGAACCGTTCCGAAGATATGCAGTCATGAAAAAAACTAGCCAATTCGGAAAATTTACCCAAAAATTGCACATCAACCTTTATTCGATTTCTTCTCGAACCAGCTTCCTCGCAGCGAATCAGGAGCCACATATTTGAAAAGCTGAGATCGAGAGCTTTCCAAAAACATATTGAACGGCTATATTTGGATGAACGTTCCGAAGATATGGAGTCATGAAAAACACTAGCTAAAATCGGAAAATTTACCAAGAATTGCATATCAAACTTTTTTCGATTTCTGCTCGAACCAGCTTCCTCGCAGCGAATCGGGAGACACATATTTGAAAAGCTGAGATCGAGAGCTTTCCAAAAACCTATTGAATGCCTATATTTGGATGAACCGTTCCGAAGATATGCAGTCATGAAAAAAACTAGCCAATTTCGGAAAATTTCCCAAAAATTGCACACCAAACTTTATTCGATTTCTTCTCGAACCAGCTTTCTCGCAGCGAATCAGGAACCACATATTTAAAAAGCTAAGATCGAGAGCTTTCCAAAACATATTGAACGGCTATATTTGGATGAACCGTTCCGAAGATATGGAGTCCGGAAAAAAACTAGCTAAAATCGTAAAATTTACCAAAAATTGCACATCAACCTTTATTCGATTTCTTCTCGAACCAGCTTCGTCGCAGCGAATCGGGAGACACATATTTGAAAAGCTGAGAACGAGAGCTTTCCAAAAACATATTGAACGGCTATATTTGGATGAACCGTTCCGAAGATATGGAGTCATGAAAAACACTAGCCAAAATCGGAAAATTTACGAAAAATTGCATATCAACCTTTTTTCGACTTCTGGTAGAACCAGCTTCCTCGCAGCAAATCGGGAGACACATATTTGAAAAGCTGAGATCGAGAGCTTTTCAAAAACATATTGAACGGCTATATTTGGATGAACCGTTCCGAAGATATGGAGTCCGGAATAAAACTAGCCAATTTCACAAAATTTCCCAAAAATTGCACATCAACCTTTATTCGATTTCTTCTCGAACTAGCTTCCTCGCAGAGAATCAGGAGCCACATATTTGAAATGCTGAGATCGAGAGCTTTCCAAAAAGATATTGAACGGCTATATATGGATGAACCGTTCTGAAGATATGGAGTCATGAAAAACACTAGCTAAAATCGGAAAATTTACCAAGAATTGCATATCAACCGTTTTTCGATTTGTGCTCGAACCAGCTTCCTCGCAGTCAATCGGGAGACACATATCTCAAAAGCTGAGATCGAGAGCTTTACAAAAACATATTGAACGGCTATATTTGGATGAACCGTTCCAAAGATATTGAGTCCGGAAAAAAACTAGCCATTTTCGGAAAATTTCCCAGAAATTGTACATCAACCTTTATTCGATTTCTTCTCGAATCAGCTTCCCTGCAGCGAATCGGGAGACACATATTTGAAAAGCTGAGAACGAGAGCTTTCCAAAAACATATTGAACGAAATAAACTAGCTCGGAAAATACCAAGAATTTTCAACCGGATTTGTGCTCGAACCACCGCAGTCAATCGGGAGTTCCGAAGAGATCCAAAAACATATGGAGTGAACCGTTCCGATATGAATCATAAAACTAGCCAATTTCACAAAATTTCCCAAAAATTGCACATCAACCTTTATTCGATTTCTTCTCGAACTAGCTTCCTCGCAGCGAATCAGGAGCCACATATTTGAAAAGCTGAGATCGAGAGCTTTCCAAAAAGATATTGAACGGCTATATATGGATGAACCGTTCTGAAGATATGGAGTCATGAAAAACACTAGCTAAAATCGGAAAATTTACCAAGAATTGCATATCAACCGTTTTTCGATTTGTGCTCGAACCAGCTTCCTCGCAGTCAATCGGGAGACACATATTTCAAAAGCTGAGATCGAGAGCTTTCCAAAAACATATTGAACGGCCTATATTGGAGAACCGTTCCGAAGATATGGAGTCCGGAAAAAAACTAGCCAATTTCGGAAAATTTCCCAGAAATTGCACATCAACCTTTATTCGATTTCTTCTCGAACCAGCTTCCTCGCAGCGAATCGGGAGACACATATTTGAAAAGCTGAGATCGAGAGCTTTCCTAAAACATATTGAACGCCTATATTTGGATGAACCGTCCGAAGATATGGAGTCCGGAAAAAACTAGCTAAATTCGTAAAATTTACCAAAAATTGCATATCAACCTTTTTCGATTTCGTGCTCGAACTAGCTTCCTCGCAGCGAATCGGGAGACACATATTTGAAAGCTTGAGATCGAGAGCTTTCCAAAACATATTGAAACGGCCTATATTGGGATGAACCGTTCCGAAGATATGGAGTCCGGAAAAAAACTAGCCAATTTCGGAAAATTTCCCAAAAATTGCACATCAACCGTTATTCGATTTCTTCTCGAACCAGCTTCCTCGCAGCGAATCGGGAGACACATATTTGAAAAGCTGAGATCGAGAGCTTTCCAAAAACATATTGAACGCCTATATTTGGATGAACCGTTCCGAAGATATGGAGTCAGGAAAAAACTAGCTAAATCGGAAAATTACCAAAAATTGCATATCAACCTTTTTTCGATTTCTGCTCGAACCAGCTTCCTCGCAGCGAATCGGGAGACACATATTTGAAAAGCTGAGATCGAGAGCTTTCCAAAAACATATTGAACGGCTATATTTGGATGAACCGTTCCGAAGATATGGAGTCCGGAAAAAAACTAGCCAAATTCGGAAAATTTACCAAAAATTGCATATCAACCTTTATTCGATTTCTGCTCGAACCAGCTTCCTCGCAGCGAATCGGGAGACACATATTTGAAAAGCTGAGATCGAGAGCTTTCCAAAAACATATTGAACGGCTATATTTGGATGAACCGTTCCGAAGATATGGAGTCCGGAAAAAACTAGCCAATTTCGACAAATTTCCCAAAATTGCACATCAACCTTTATTCGATTTCTTCTCGAACCAGCTTCCTCGCAGCGAATCAGGAGCCACATATTTGAAAATGCTGAGATCGAGAGCTTTCCAAAAACATATTGAACGGCTATATTTGGATGAACCGTTCGAAGATATGGAGTCATGAAAAACACTAGCTAAATCGGAAAATTTACCAAGAATTGCATATCAACCGTTTTTCGATTTCTGCTCGAACCAGCTTCCTCGCAGTCAATCGGGAGACACATATCTCAAAAGCTGAGATCGAGAGCTTTACAAAAACATATTGAACGGCTATATTTGGATGAACCGTTCCAAAGATATTGAGTCCGGAAAAAAACTAGCCATTTTCGGAAAATTTCCCAGAAATTGTACATCAACCTTTATTCGATTTCTTCTCGAATCAGCTTCCCTGCAGCGAATCGGGAGACACATATTTGAAAAGCTGAGAACGAGAGCTTTCCAAAAACATATTGAACGGCTATATTTGGATGAACCGTTCCGAAGATATGGAGTCCGGAAATAAACTAGCTAAAATCGGAAAATTTACCAAGAATTGCATATCAACCGTTTTTCGATTTGTGCTCGAACCAGCTTCCTCGCAGTCAATCGGGAGACACATATTTCAAAAGCTGAGATCGAGAGCTTTCCAAAAACATATTGAACGGCTATATTTGGATGAACCGTTCCGAAGATATGCAATCATGAAAAAAACTAGCCAATTTGGGCAAATTTCCCAAAAATTGCACATCAACCTTTATTCGATTTCTTCTCGAACCAGCTTCCACGCAGCGAATCAGGAGCCACATATTTGAAAAGCTGAGATCGAGAGCTTTCCAAAAACATATTGAACGGCTATATTTGGATGAACCGTTCCGAAGATATGCAGTCATGAAAAAAACTAGCCAATTTCGGAAAATTTCCCAAAAATTGCACATCAACCTTTATTCGATTTCTTCTCGAACCAGCTTCCTCGCAGCGAATCAGGAGCCACATATTTAAAAAGCTAATATCGAGAGCTTTCCAAAAACATATTGAACGGCTATATTTGGATGAACTATTCCGAAGATATGGAGTCATGAAAAACACTAGCTAAAATCGGAAAATTTACCAAGAATTGCATATCAACCTTTTTTCGATTTCTGCTCGAACCAGCTTCCTCGCACCGAATCGGGAGACACATATTTAAAAAGCTGAGATCGAGAGCTTTCCAAAAACATATTGAACGGCTATATTTGGATGAACTGTTCCGAAGATATGCAGTCATGAAAAAAACTTGCCAATTTCGGAAAATTTCCCAAAAATTGCACACCAAACTTTATTCGATTTCTTCTCGAACCAGCTTTCTCGCAGCCAATCAGGAGCCACATATTTGAAAAGCTAAGATCGAGAGCTTTCCAAAACATATTGAACGGCTATATTTGGATGAACCGTTCCGAAGATATGGAGTCCGGAAAAAAACTAGCTAAAATCGTAAAATTTACCAAAAATTGCACATCAACCTTTTTTCGATTTCTGCTCGAACCAGCTTCCTCGCAGCGAATCGGGAGACACATATTTGAAAAGCTGAGATCGAGAGCTTTCCAAAAACATATTGAACGGCTATATTTGGATGAACCGTTCCGAAGATATGGAGTCATGAAAAACACTAGCCAAAATCGGAAAATTTACGAAAAATTGCATATCAACCTTTTTTCGACTTCTGGTAGAACCAGCTTCCTCGCAGCAAATCGGGAGACACATATTTGAAAAGCTGAGATCGAGAGCTTTCCAAAAACATATTGAACGGCTATATTTGGATGAACCGTTCCGAAGATATGGAGTCATGAAAAACACTAGCTAAAATCGGAAAATTTACCAAGAATTGCATATCAACCTTTTTTCGATTTCTGCTCGAACCAGCTTCCTCGCAGCGAATCAGGAGCCACATATTCGAAAAGTTGACCCTATTGAAAATAATAACGTCATTTCATAACGTCATTTCATAACGTCATTTCATAACGTTAAATAACGTTATGGGTGATGCTACAATTTCGGACCTTTTATGACGTTATTTTGTGACGTCATTTAACGTAATTTAACGTTATTTACATCCGAGGAAATGATTGGTAACTTAAAATAACGTCATTCTCGATTGCATTTAAATCATAAAATAACCTTATTTTATGCGTTTCCAATATCCGGCTTGGCTAATGACGTCATTTTTAAACATTTCCCTATTAAAAATAATAACGTCATGTTTTGTGATTTCATTTTTCATTTATTTAAATATTAGTAATTACAATCGTTAGAATATTGTTATTGTAATATTTGCGCTTGTCGCTGTAAGTAATAATTAGGAAACTAAAGAAAAAAGAGATAAAAAAAAGTTCCCCGAAAGAGGATCGAACTTGACACCTTCTGATTCATAGTCCTAAACTGTACCACTGAGCCACGAACACTTGTTATTCCTGATGCTTAAATTTTTGCTCTTATATCTCATTTGCCTATATATTAGAATTTATATAATCATTTCAAGGGATTTTTTCGATGATTCACGAATACACGTAAATATGTAAATTATTTTTAGTAATATACTTCAAATGATTGTCTTTTTATAATCTGTAACATGACGTCATTTTCGTATACCACTTATAGTCTGGGCCCCAGGGAACTGTATGGGATAATTTTTGGTAGTTTTTGCCACTAGCAGTTTTATTATTGGAACTGGTGAGTGAGTGCACTGAGAACTACCATAAAGTCTCTACAATGTAACTACTCGGGAACATTGTTATTATTGCAAAATAAAGTTCAAAAATGCATTTTTCTTGGTTTATCCTCTGTAGCTATTTTATTATTAACTTTACGTAAAAACGTTGAGGATAAAAATTGTTCACAATTGAATTTCCTATTAGGTTGTAACGAGAGGTTAGGCGTGCTATTTGAATAGCGCGCGCTCGTTGTGTCGCACGATGCGAGCTTAGTAGTAAGTGACGCTACTGTACTGCGGCAAGGGACGCGCGGGGGAAGAGTAGGAGAAGGCCCGCGCGCCACGCTGACCAGATTCGATTTGACCACGCCGGTGTGTGCTTCGCGTGCAATTTCTACTTCGACAAGGCCACCGTTGTGCCCGAGCGACGCTATATCGTATCCGGCGAGAACTCAAGGTGATTGAGGATCAACTCCATTCTTGTGCTGGAGAAGGGACGCCTTCTCCGAGCTATCCTTGAGGACTTGAGAGCGACTCCCGGGGAAGAGCAGCGGCTCGTGTTTGAGTGCGGAGGAAGCCACGCGTGCTTCGCACGAATGTAAGTCGAATTTCAAACAACATACTTTCTTGGCAAAGTCGCCGTTGACCGAGTATTCCCCGCCACGGAATACTCGTTTCTTCTTTGTTCAAGTGCGAGCGATTTTCTCTCCGCTATCGCGCGTGCGACCATTGACGCGGACGATTATATTACTGACTTTATTTTATAATATACGAGTCAACGACTCAATTCTCTAGCATTATTTTCCGAGTGTTAATTTCCCTGTATTCTCACTTCGTCCTTTCGTCCGAATCCAAATAGTATTTATTAGCACGGTAAGTGTGATGCTCGGGCGCATCACACATTTGTGTTCGTCGCATTTGGCTAAGTATTAGACGCGCATAGACGTTCGCCGAGAAGCTACGCCGAGGAGTGTAGGAGCTTATACGCAGGTAAGACTCGGTGACGCGGCGGCGATCCGTAGCCGCCGTGCTAAAGCCATTTGCCCCGTTACAAGGTACGTGTATCTCTGATTGCAAAATTAAATTTCTTCATCGCTAAATTGTTTAAAACAAAAAAAATTTTTTGTAAATGTTCATGTTGCAATAGTTTATATAAAAAATTACATTTTTTGGTCAGACTTCCGAACAAACATATCTTTGAAGTTCATACAATAAAAAATTTCTAGTCCGAACTCGTTATCTCAAAATGGGGGCTTATTGCAAAATTATTAATCTGTATTTTCACATTCATTTCAATTTGGCGCAGATCACGACATATTGATGCAATCACCCGCAATCGACAGCTCATGTCCTACTTAACAAATGGTAAAAAGATCTTTCCTTCAAATTCATTTTTACAAACATTTTTATCAACAAATGTCCGTTGCTAGGGACGTATTTCGGCAAATTTTGAAGTTAGAGAATCGGAGTAAAATGCGTCTTAAAGTACATAAAAAACCATAATTTTTCGTAAAAATTTCGTTAAGATCGGATCAGTAGGAGTATACGAAAGTAACGTCATTTTGCAGATGATAAAAAGACAATCATCTGAAGTATATTAGTAAAAATAATTTACGTATTCACACGTGCGCGTCAGTCATCAACAAAAAAATTCTTTTTGAAAAAATGACGTTATTTATTATTCTAACAAACTGGACTCCAACAAATAAATATTATACAAAAATGACGACATTTTACGAATTATAAAAAAGCAATCAGTTGAAATGTATTAATAAAAATAATGTACGTATTTATGTGTACGTGAATCATCGAAAAAATCCCTTGAAATGACTATATAAATTCTAATATATAGGCAAATGAGATATAAGAGAAAAATTTAAGTATCAGGAATAACAAGTGTTCGTGGCTCAGTGGTACAGTCTAGGACTATGAATCAGAAAGTGTCAAGTTCGATCCTCTTTCGGGAAACTTTTTTTTATCTTTTTTTTCTTTAGTTTCCTAATTATTACTTACAGCGACAAGTGCAAATATTACAATAACAATATTCTAACGATTGTAATTACTAATATTTAAATAAATGAAAAATGAAATGACAAAAAAATGACGTTATTATTTTTAATAGGGAAATGTTTAAAAATAACGTCATTACCCAAGCCGGATATTGGAAAGGCATAAAATAACGTTATTTTATGATATAAATGCAACCGAGAATGACGTTATTTTAAGTTACCAATCATTTTCTCGGATGTAAATAACGCTAACTTACGCTAAATGACGTCACAAAATAACGTCATAAAAGGTCCGAAATTGTAGCATCACCCATAACGTTATTTAACGTTATGAAATGACTGTTATGAAATGACGTTATGAACTGACGTTATTATTTTCAATAGGGGAGATCAAGAGCTTTCCAAAAACATATTGAACGGCTATATTTGGATGAACCGTTCCGAAGATATGGAGTCCGGAAAAAAACTAGCTAAAATAGGATAATTTACCAAAAATTGCATATCAATCTTTTATCGATTTCTGCTCGAACCAGCTTCCTCGCAGCGAATCGGGAGACACATATTTGAAAAGCTGAGATCGAGAGCTTTCCAAAAACATATTGAACGCCTATATTTGGATGAACCGTTCCGAAGATATGCAGTCATGAAAAAAAATAGCCAATTTCGGAAAATTTCCCAAAAATTGCACATCAGCCTTTATTCGATTTCTTCTCGAACCAGCTTCCTCGCAGCGAATCAGGAGCCACATATTTGAAAAGCTGAGATCGAGAGCTTTCCAAAAAGATATTGAACGCCTATATTTGGATGAGCTAAAATCGAGAGCTTTTTAAAAACATATAGAACGGCTATATTTGGATGAACCGTTCCGAAGATATGGAGTCCGGAAAAAAACTAGCTAAAATCGTAAAATTTACCAATAATTGCATATCAACCTTTTTTCGATTTCTGCTCGAACCAGCTTCCTCGCAGCGAATCCGGAGACACATATTTGAAAAGCTGAGATCGAGAGCTTTCCAAAAAGATATTGAACGCCTATATTTGGATGAACCGTTCTGAAGATATGGAGTCATGAAATATCATTAGCCAAAATCGGAAAATTTACCAAAAATTGCATATCAACCTGTTTTCGATTTCTGCTCGAACCAGCTTCCTCGCAGCGAATCGGGAGACACATACTTGAAAAGCTGAAGTCGATAGCTTTCTAAAAACATATTAAACGCCTATATTTGGAAGAACCGTTCCGAAGATATGGAGTCCGAAGAAAATCAAGCCAATTTCGGAAAATTTCCCAAAAATTGCACATCAACATTTATTCAATTTCTTCTCGAACCAGCTTCCTCGCAGCGAATCGGGAGACACATATTTGAAAAGCAGAGATCGAGAGCTTTTTAAAACATATTGAACGTCTATATTTGGATGAACCGTTCCGAAGAAATGGAGTCCGGAAAAAAACTATCCAATTTCACAAAATTTCCCAAAAATTGCACATCAACCTTTATTCGATTTCTTCTCGAACCAGCTTCCTCGCAGCGAATCGGGAGACACATATTTGAAAAGCTGAGATCGAGAGCTTTTCAAAAACATATTGAACGGCTATATTTGGATGAACCGTTCCGAAGATATGGAGTCCGAAAAAAAACTATCCAATTTCACAAAATTTCCCAAAAATTGCACATCAACCTTTATTCGATTTCTTCTGGAACCAGCTTCCTCGCAGGGAATAAGGAGCCACATATTTGAAAAGCTGAGATCGAGAGCTTTGCAAAAACAGATTGAATGGCTATATTTGGATCAACCGTTCCGTAGATATGCAGTCATGAAAAAAAATAGCCAATTTCACAAAATCTACCAAAAATTGCACATCAACCTTTATTCGATTTCTTCTCGAACCAGCTTCCTCGCAGCGAATCGGGAGACACATATTTGAAAAGCAGAGATCGAGAGCTTTTTAAAACATATTGAACGTCTATATTTGGATGAACCGTTCCGAAGAAATGGAGTCCGGAAAAAAACTATCCAATTTCACAAAATTTCCCAAAAATTGCACATCAACCTTTATTCGATTTCTTCTCGAACCAGCTTCCTCGCAGCGAATCGGGAGACACATATTTGAAAAGCTGAGATCGAGAGCTTTTCAAAAACATATTGAACGGCTATATTTGGATGAACCGTTCCGAAGATATGGAGTCCGAAAAAAAACTATCCAATTTCACAAAATTTCCCAAAAATTGCACATCAACCTTTATTCGATTTCTTCTCGAACCAGCTTCCTCGCAGCGAATCAGGAGCCACATATTTAAATAGCTGAGATCGAGAGCTTTCCAAAAACATATTGAACGCCTATATTTGGATGAACCGTTCCGAAGATATGCAGTCATGAAAAAAAATAGCCAATTTCGGAAAATTTCCCAAAAATTGCACATCAACCTTTATTCGATTTCTTCTGGAACCAGCTTCCTCGCAGGGAATAAGGAGCCACATATTTGAAAAGCTGAGATCGAGAGCTTTGCAAAAACAGATTGAATGGCTATATTTGGATCAACCGTTCCGTAGATATGCAGTCATGAAAAAAAATAGCCAATTTCACAAAATCTACCAAAAATTGCACATCAACCTTTATTCGATTTCTTCTCGAACCAGCTTCCTCGCAGCGAATCGGGAGATACATATTTGAAAAGCTGAGATCGAGAGCTTTTCAAAAACATATTGAACGGCTATATTTGGATGAACCGTTCCGAAGATATGGAGTCCGGAAAAAAACTATCCAATTTCACAAAATTTCCCAAAAATTGCACATCAACCTTTAGTCGATTTCTTCTCGAACCAGCTTCCTCGCAGCGAATCGGGAGATACATATTTAAAAAGCTGAGATCGAGAGCTTTTCAAAAACATATTGAACGGCTATATTTGGATGAACCGTTCCGAAGATATGGAGTCCGGAAAAAAACTATCCAATTTCACAAAATTTCCCAAAAATTGCACATCAACCTTTATTCGATTTCTTCTCGAACCAGCTTCCTCGCATCGAATCAGGAGACACATATTTAAATAGCTGAGATCGAGAGCTTTCCAAAAACATATTGAACGCCTATATTTGGATGAACCGTTCCGAAGATATGCAGTCATGAAAAAAAATAGCCAATTTCGGAAAATTTCCCAAAAATTGCACATCAACCTTTATTCGATTTCTTCTCGAACCAGCTTCCTCGCAGCGAATCAGGAGCCACATATTTAAATAGCTGAGATCGAGAGCTTTCCAAAAACATATTGAACGCCTATATTTGGATGAACCGTTCCGAAGATATGCAGTCATGAAAAAAAATAGCCAATTTCGGAAAATTTCCCAAAAATTGCACATCAACCTTTATTCGATTTCTTCTCGAACCAGCTTCCTCGCAGTGAATAAGGAGCCACATATTTGAAAAGCTGAGATCGAGAGCTTTCCAAAAACAGATTGAACGTCTATATTTGAAAGAACCGTCCCGAAGATATGCAGTCATGAAAAAAAATAGCCAATTTCGGATAATTTCCCAAAAATTGCACATCAACGTTTATTCGATTTCTTCTCGAACCAGCTTCCTCGCAGCGAATCAGGAGCCACATATTTGAAAAGCTGAGATCGAGAGCTTTCGAAAAACATATTGAATGGCTATACTTGGATCAACCGTTCCGAAGATAGGGAGTCCGGAAAAAAACTAGCCAATTTCGGAAAATTTCCCAAAAATTGCATATCAACCTTTTTTCGATTTCTGCTCGAACCAGCTTCCTCGCAGCGAATCGGGAGACACATATTTGAAAAGCTGAGATCGAGAGCTTTCCAAAAACATATTGAACGGCTATATTTGGATGAACCGTTCCGAAGATATGGAGTCCGGAAAAAAACTAGCTAAAATCGTAAAATTTACCAATAATTGCATATCAACCTTTTTTCGATTTCTGCTCGAACCAGCTTCCTCGCAACTAATCCGGAGACACATATTTGAAAAGCTGAGATCGAGAGCTTTCCAAAAACATATTGAACGCCTATATTTGGATGAACCGTTCCGAAGATATGCAGTCATGAATAAAAATAGCCAATTTCGGAAAATTTCCCAAAAATTGCACATCAGCCTTTATTCGATTTCTTCTCGAACCAGCTTCCTCGCAGCGAATCCGGAGACACATATTTGAAGAGCTAAAATCGAGAGCTTTTTAAAAACATATAGAACGGCTATATTTGGATGAACCGTTCCGAAGATATGGAGTCCGGAAAAAAACTAGCTAAAATCGTAAAATTTACCAATAATTGCATATCAACCTTTTTTCGATTTCTGCTCGAACCAGCTTCCTCGCAGCGAATCCGGAGACACATATTTGAAAAGCTGAGATCGAGAGCTTTCCAAAAAGATATTGAACGCCTATATTTGGATGAACCGTTCCGAAGATATGGAGTCCGAAGAAAAACTAGCCCATTTCGGAAAATTTCCCAAAAATTGCACATCAACCTTTATTCAATTTCTTCTCGAACCAGCTTCCTCGCAGCGAATCGGGAGCCACATATTTGAAAAGCTGACATCAAGAGCTTTCCAAAAACATATTGAACGCCTATATTCGGATGAACCGTTCCGTAGATATGCAGTCATGAAAAAAAAATAGCCAATTTCGGAAAATTTCCCAAAAATTGCACATCAACCTTTATTCGATTTCTTCTCGAACCAGCTTCCTCGCAGCGAATCAGGAGCCACATATTTGAAAAGCTGAGATCA